>VZSE01003600.1:3373869-3911274 GCA_013398275.1 Promerops cafer | reverse complement strand
GGAGGCCGGGCCGCACCGCGGAGCCCTCCCTGCCCGCCGCCACTTCTGCCCCTGCGTGCCGCGCGGGGGTTCTCTGGTGGGACAGTTGGGCTGTTCTGGGGTTTTAACAAGACAGCTTCCTTGAACTATAATGTTTTAAGAGCGTAGCAGTGTTTGGGTAAGCTTTGACTGCTGTTAAATACGTTTGGCAAAATCTCACTTAGAACCTGCCAGTTTTTCTGGTTTTGTTTTGTGTTGGTTGCTAAGAACTTTCCAAAGTGTAAGAGGGAATTAGTGTTTTAATCTATTTAGTGTCATATGAGACTCTGACATAAGTGCAATTGAGGCTAAAGATCATTTCTGTCAACATAAATGTTGTTTAAGTCAGAACAGTGGGATACTTTGAATGCATGTGTTGCTATTTTAAAAAAGTGTTCTGAGTGGAAGAGTGGAGAAAACTTAGGAGTAGGTGGATAGCTTTTGGAAGGAATCCTTTGAGATGTTGACAACTTAAAAATGAAAGATAGTGTTACTGCTGGTGGTATTACTTAGGTTTTGAATGTCCTTCAGTGGAATGAGTCTAGATGTACTCTTTAACAGTGTAGTGTGTCTTTGGATTGCACAAATACCTGTGTGGGTTTTTTTCTGGGATGCTGAAAGATGGGAAGTCTCTCTGTTTCAGTGTTCCAGAAAGACTGCTGCAGTTATTTGAACTGAATGGTCTATTTCCAGTGCAGCTAACATTCACATAAGACTCTGATTACTTAGCTCTGTGTTATTTATGCTTTAAGTGGTAAGACATGGACTAACTGAAGCTTGCAAGTGTTTCTTTATTATACAAGTGGAAAATAACACTGCAGAATTAACTTTCAATATGTAAATTGTTAATGAGATGCCATGCAAAAGTGATATGCAGTTTATATGTTTTTCTTGACAGTTTGTATTTTTAGTACTTGTTTAGGTTCACTTAAATTACTTGGTTTGTCCGTCTATGATACTGTTTGAACGTAAGGGATTCTTCTTATTTGCTTTGTGTTTGAAAAGCAGAATATATAGGCATTGAATCCTGCACTGTCTGGAGTTACTTAAGGAATTTATTTTCTAAAACTACTGGGAAATACTGTTTTGGCCAAAAGAACTATTGATGAAATCTGATTACTATGACCAAGGAAAACATTGAGTTAAGTGAAAGCTGTAGTTTAAAAATTCTAGAAAAGCAACCTGTTTAACAGGAATGCCTTTGAGTAGGGTAGTGCATTACAGCTTCTTTACAAGCCAGTTAGATTTGTATGTAAACTGCTATAAGCATCACAGCTTTGGATTTTTTAAAAATACAATTCAACTAGCTGTTATTCCCTTATGGAATTAAAGATACTGAGTAGTTTATGTGTCTCTTCACAATACTGCCTGCAAACTGCTCACTTCTGCTAAGTTGCTGAAGTGAGCAAAAGTGACTTTTTACTTCGTAATGCTTCTGTCTTGCACTTAAGGGTGGTGATGCTATAGCTTGTGTACCACTAAGAGAGTCAGATTGTGTTCTAAGAGTGAAATTCAAGTGAATTAGTAGATGGAGCCTGAACTTAGCAGTCTTAGAGCAGAAAATTGTGTATGTAGCCTTAGTATTGACAGATGTTTAGAGAGTGAACTCTGTTGTTATGGCTCAACATCTTTGCTTATTTACTCAGCTTAAGCTTGACATGCATGTACTGTGAAATGCGAAACAGCTGGCTCGAAACCAACCAGTCAGAAGGTTGGGACTGTCAGAAGGGAGAAATGTGTTGAAGAAGTGTCTGATCCACTTTCCTTTCTGTCTATTAATGTCCTGTATTGTCCAAGTGCTAAAAAAGCCTTGAAGTATGTACTTAATTCCACAGTTAAAGATTGAAGCTAAAAAATGGCTTATTGCTATATAGTTATGAAGAGCAGTGTTTCAGCATAGTACACAACATCTTTGTAGGTGAGAGACCTTTGTATTCACTTTTCTTGGGTGACTGAGTTAATTTATGGCCTTTGGAACTATGGCTTCCACAAGCCATGGCCTTTGTGCTTGAGGAGAAAAGGTGCTGGTATGAGCATAGTGATCCCTTTCTGTGGTGAGGTAGGATGGCTTCATCACCCTGTAGATTAGTCTTTTGTAGTAGCACCTTCACCTGTGATGCTTAAGCTTGCTGTATACTGCACTATCTCATATGCCAGGTTTAGGAATACTGTGTTTTCTCAAGTTAATATCTCACACCCAAGTTCTAGAAGACCAGATGTCTGGTTGAGTTGTCCTAAGAGCAAGATGTAGAGCCATTGTTTTTGGCAAAAGTTTTCACAACAATAAAACAAGTATGGGTAAATGAGAAATAATATCTTGCTTGTGTCTTTGTATTTTGGTAAGTTGGAGGAAGAGAGCAAAGAACGTGACAAACTAGTGATGCTGATATTTTTGGGGTGGGAAGGAAGCCTGAAGGATCAAGGAGGAAGACACAGAGAGAACATGAACATCATGTTGAAAGCTCTGCATAGCATGCTTAATTGTTTCTGTAGTGTGTCAGGGTGCCAGCATCTGTTTTAGAAACTATATGCTACTAAGCAACTGAAGTAAAATATTTTTCTACTCTTGGATATTATATGTAGCTTTATAGCTAGTTTGGGACACTTCTCAGGAAGTGGAATAGACTGACTTGAAAAGATTGGGTGGACATGCGGTTTAAGCTTGCCTGTTTATGGAATAGCTCTTCACATAATATTGGCAAAAGAAATGTTGGTATGAAATACAAGAATTTTTGTGACCCTTGATTATTTAATAACTTATATAACATGTCAAGAAGCACGTTTGGAATGGTATATGTGATTTGGAATTGGTGAAAAAGTTCCTGCCTAACCCTGTGACTTTTTTTCTTCTTGCTGTTAGTTCATACAATCATCCCTTAATTCTGTTAAATGGATATATCTTTTCCTCTTAAACTTGAAATGCTCAGTGACAAATCTGTGGGATATGTTGCATGCCAGCTGTGGAAAAGAATAGCAAAAGTACCTCAGCATACAACCTTATGGACCAGTGAAGCTGTAACACTCCACTGGAGGGGAGATTTATGTTGTTAGGCATGTAGGCAGAATGGCAGAGGAGAGCGCCTGGGAAGTGCATAGTGGGGATTTGATTAATGAAAGAAAGGAGAGTAAAAAAGGAGAATAAAAAAAAGTATGTGTGCACAAGCAGAAACTGCCCAGTGGTGAGATTTGAGGATTGATTAGTTTCCTTGAAACCTTCTTAAACTTTATCTGATTTCATTTTGAATGGATGCCTCCAAACATGTATGCAGTTTAAGTTGTGCGTCTCTAAGGAGGTGGAGTATATAGCCTAGTAGTCTCTGGCCTGTGTCCACTGGGCCTTCTTAAAAATGAGCACAGGAACACCATAGACCATCTCTTGTCACCTGTGCCAAAAGATGCTTTTAAGCATGAAGAAATCTCTAAAGTCTTTTTAGGATGCCCAGGCCCGTCCTAGGTGAGGCTTGAGAGATGGCCGTGTGATTTCCAGTTTGGTAATAAAGCACGGTTGGGATGGAGGATGAAAACTTTTTTAGTAAAAAGTAGTTTCTGAGTTAATTAAATATGTTCTAGAATAGCTATTTCAGTACTAAATACATTCTGATTGTTAATTACAGAAGTGAATCCCAGGCCTCCCACCCGTGTTACACAGTGGGTGAGTTTGCTTCTTGAGTGACCATTGGCAGGATTTCTAACTGGATACCAGTATGTAAAATAAGATTTTGTTGTACAGATTTCACTTCTGCTGTGGGTTTTTGAAGTGAATCCCATTATTTCCTAAATTATTCTGTAAATGTACATAATGCTCCTTTAGAAGAGCAAAGCCCAAGACTAATCCTCAGTTGTGTTGCACATTTCTCTCTTGTGGGAGTAACCTAATTGATAGATTAAAAGCTTCAAGTAGTGCTTTATGCAGTGGCTGTAGGCAATGCTAGTGCAGGTGTGATTGCATTTTCCATTGTATTGTAACTGATTTGAGCCTTTGTTAGAACAGAAAAGAAGGGAGTAGCAGATACTCTCAAGGCTTGCCTTGCTACAAGTTGATATTATTTCAGTACTGTTTGCCTTGTGAAAGGAGTGTAAGCCACTGCCTCCACAGGGTGGATTTCTGCATCTTTGTAGCAGAGTGCTTATACAATTAGTGATTCTCATAGAAATGGTGAAAATACAGTGCTGTTTGCTTTTTTTGTATAGTGGAAACCAAGTCTTGTGTTTCCAGTATACGTAGTGTGAGGGGGGAAAAAAGGGGGTTTGTGTGTGGGGTTTTTTTTGGTGTGTGTTTTCTATTCCAGTTATTCTGTTTCATTAAGGCAAAAATCATAGGTTAGGTATTGGTGAAAAAACTAATTCTTTCTGTGATTTGCAGAAGTCAGGCTCTCCATATTCTGTTCTTGCTTACCATGTAACTACTACTTTGACCAGTTCCCAGTCTTAAGAGTTCAGCTGTAAACTTTAGGTCTGGTTTGAACTGCAGAATTTGAATTCATGTTACTTCTTCTGCTACTGTCTTGCTGGATGTCCATGTAACTGAAAGCTAAGTGTTCTGGAAAATAAAAACTAGTAGGTTACATTTGACAACTGTTATCACTACTGTTATCACTACTGTTTAACTGTTATCACTACTTGGAAAAGGAAGGAAAGTTTAGAGACAGCTAAAACAAAGCTGTGGTGGTGGCAGGAACAGACCCACTTTTCAAGTCAGGGGAGTTCCTACTGATGTAAGCATCTCTTTTCTCTAGGAACTCAGCATCCATTTCATGTCAATGTTGGTCAGTCTAGATGGAAGTGCACCTAGAAGTTGCAACAGCCCAGGGGTTTTGTTCCCATCAGCCATGTTTGTCTTTCTCTGTTCTTTCTGGCTGTTCCCAAGGAGGAGTTTGTCACTGCTCATGGCAGCTCTGAGGAGTAATGACATGTAGGAGTCTTTTCCTGTCTTTGAGGGACAGCTGTAGAAGGTACAGTGTGCTGGCCGTGAAGTATCCGTTCTTGCTTTTGGCTGTGACAAGCAAACATTCATCAAAGGATCCTTCTGTGTGTGTATTGATGCTGATGATGGGCTCTTTGTTACAGCTTTACTCCACATCTAAATAGCAAAAAATTGTTCACTGAACACTGTATTCAGTGAAATCTGTTTGATAAAGGAGATGGTTATGTTAATGAGAGATACACATTTCTTAGTGATAAACGTAAAATACTAAATGTGTCTTTTCAGGCTGCTTGCTTGTACTTTAAGGGCTAAGGCTCTCTTCTAGAGTCACAATATAGAAGTTTATAAATTTTTCCGATAAGAGTAATATGTGATTGAAGACTGAACTTACAACTTGTTAACCCATTAATGCTTGATTGCTTTAATTACTCATTAGTTCTGCCAGCTGCAGTTGTCTTAATATGACTTCTGTCATAGATTGGCACATACTTTTTTTTCCTGTATCTGCTTTGTCCAGTATGCCCTCCTGCTGTACTTAAATATGACTTATTTTGAGAACAAAACCCGAGTAACTTTAACATAGCTAAACTGAGTACCAGCTGCATTTAGCTTTGCAGCTCTGCTTCAAAAATGCAAATTTATAATTTGGAAAAATGCAAGTTATAAGTATAAATAAATCCCTAATGCCTTGGTTATTCACTAAGGAATTTAGTTGCTCAGACTGGAATTGGAGAGATAGGATATTGAAGGCAGACAAGAATAATTTTTAATCTTTTATGTATGAGAGTGTCTTTGGAAAAAAGATTCAAAGTCTGAAAAACCCATGGGGTTTATGTATTTACTTATTTATATATTTATTCTAAGAAACACCTGCAGATGTTTTTCACTATGGGAAACTGGTTGCCTGTTAGGGCATAACAGAAAGTAATTATGTTAATACTTGTACAAGATTTTTTTTCTTTGAAATGCCCTGGTCCAGTCTTCCTCTCTTCTGGACTTGGGAATTCCAAACTCTAACTTGCAATCCTAGCTGTAAGGCTTGAGATGAGAATGCAGTGGGGTGGGGTTTTTTTCCTCCCATGTTGAGGTTGTAGCCCCATGCAACCAGGAATGAAGTTATTTATAGAGACAATAAAAATTTGTTATATGGTACTGATCTCATCCTCATAAGAAGAAGGGTGTATATGTTATTCAAATGTGTAATTTAAAAAAAAAAAATATTGTAGGTAGTGAACATTGAGTGGAACCACCTAAGAAATCTTGTTAAAAACTTCAAGACATTTCAAACGAAGTTAATTTCTGTGCCTCTTGTCATAGCAGTAACTTGACTTTTTGGAATGGTAGTAAGACTGTCCCGGCAAAAGTCTTTGTGGAGCCCTAAATGTTACTGAAAAGGATAGATGACTTAAGTTCAGGTCTTAAGTAAATTGATTTCTGAGTCTTTGGCTCAGCAGGGTATTTCTCTTTAGGGCTTTATCATGTAATGCTGTAATAAATACAATTTTAAATGCTGAGCTTGCATTTTAAATAGCTTGATTTCTTTGAAACCTTATGCTTTAAATCCCTTGAGTAGACATAGGGCACAGAAGTATCCCTGTAGTTTTGTGCAACTATAACCTATCAGTGCTGTTTTCAGTCTTGCATTGCAATTAGTTTTAACAGTGTGTGTTCAGTAATTCTTAGTAAAGTAGCACTTGGTGAGAGTTAAGGCTCTTGCAGCAGGAGAAAACTGTTGGCAGATAGATTGGTAGTTAAGAGAACTTGCAGGAAGGAATGGATGCTGAAAGTACTGTGGTGAGTTACTGTGTGGTAGCCCTCTCTTGAAAGGGCACAAAGAAAATGAAAGAGAAAACAGCCAGTTGAAGGAAGGGTCATTTCAGAAGGACACTGTGTCCCTTAATTGTGGCATATTGCTTGAATGGGTCTTTTAAACTCTGTTTGCAAGCACATACTCGTGTCCTTATGGTATTGCACAGCTGATGATCACTTCAGTGTAAAAATTTAGACTAATGACCCTCTGGGAACACTATTATTAAGAACTGCTGCTAAATCTTTGAGACAGACTTGCCCCATAGTTGCCACTTGCAACTGCGGTAGAATTCTGAAGGGCACTCAAACAAATCTGCTCCTCTGATGCTCCAGAGAGAAGCATTGAAGTAGAATTTGAAAAAGATTATTTTGAAGATCACAGAGAAATTAGTAGGTTTGGCATTTTTTAATAGAACTTCAGCTTTTTTTTTCATTAAACTAGGGTGAGTGTTGCGCTTGGAAGAAGGTGTCTTACTCTGTTAGGCAGTCTTGAATTTTGTACTGTTGTCCAACAAAATAGAAGAGTTCCATGGTGGAGGCATTACTTCTGTTCAGTTGAGACACCAGAGGCACCTGTGCCTAAAAAAATGTTGTGTGATTGCTCTGTGTGTGTGGTTTGTAAAAGCACAGCATGGCAAAACACAGTTACTGGAGTCTTCAAAATATAAATTGCCTTTGGGAGTGGGGAATGGGAAAGAAAGATAGCATTAGCTTAATAGCCACTTCAGACTTCACTGGGAAGGCTTTTTACCCTGAAGTTTCATGGTTTTGCTGGTTTTCTAATTTCTTTTCTGGAACATATTTTTGCACATACCTAAATAAAAATGATGGTAATTCATTAAACGTACGTAGGTGAGAATTGGTGACGTCTTCCCATTCAAAGCATTATTTTTTTAGTTTTCTAAGATGAGTCTCAGAAAAGTCAAGCTGGTCATGCTTTTTAAATGCTCATTGTTTAAGTAACATTGGACAGTTGTCTTTGTAGCACTCTACATTACAGAAGGAGGCTATTGAGTCACTATTCAGCTCTCTTAGTCTTTGAGTGATAAGTTAATCTGACTGTTTGGCATCAAGTACTTAATTGACATTTCATATGTATTAGAATCTTTTTCTTTTCTAAGTACTTACTTTCATCCTCAGGATATCTGCAGAGGTGGGGGGAAACTGTTGTGCAGACTGTTTTCCCTGAATATATAGGGTATGTTCTGTGAATGAAAGTAGTGTTGGTTTGGTTAAAGGCTCAAATAAAGCTGTAAGATTGGCACTAAAGCATTTTGCTAAATGCAGATACCAAAATCTAGAGAGGTGAATATGCTTAAGTAGCATTACTCCCTTTGTATCTAGGTGCTGCTTCTGTGTTTTATTTCTCTTGCTTGGCATTGGAAGAACTTTGCTACTTTTGTCCTAGAGATTGTATTGTAAAATTTGAAAATGCTGGTATTGTAGAAAAAAGTATACATGGAGCTAAGCTCTTCGGTAAATCAAGTCAATTTAGTAGTCTTTGCCCATGAGAAAATCAAAATAAAAGGTGTTTTAACTTGCTTAAAGATTTTCTTTTCATGATGTTGGATTTGAACACTCTTTGAAGAGTGTTAGGTATTCTAACTTTCATTTTGAGAAGCAAAACATGTTTATGATAGTTATTAAGGGAATATTTAGCTTCTGTGCGCATTTAGGGTGGGTTGAATAGTTCTGTCAGTTTTTTCAGGGTATGGTAGCATTTCTTGATATCCTAATTAAAAGAACTGGAGAACTTGCAGCTGTCAAAACTTATTTTAATGGCTTTGTAAAGCTTAGTATGAGGAAAACCAGGAAGATACTCTTGCCCACAGCCTTTAACTAGTGCAGTTCACGTAACTTCAAATGAAAATTCAGGTTACCTGAATTCTGAACAGGTCCCAGAAACCTTTAAGGAAAGTGAAGAGTTAAGCAAGAATTAACAAATTGCTCTGGATTTAATTTTGAAGTTGCTGTCTTCATAGGAGAGTCCACGCCAGTTCTGGCAGCAGCTGTAGCTGATGGGAGCTTCAGGAGGCAAAACATTGATATGCTCCTAGAAGCTGCTGACTTCCATTTCTGAACTGCAAATGGTCTTTAAGTATTGTTTTTAACAAGACTGGGATTTTGCATGGAAAAAAATAAAGCAAATAATAGACATGAATGCACTGTCTGTACAGAAAGAACACTGGTGTCCTGGTTAGAAGTTGCTGAAGTAGCTTTCTTTTACTGCCATGTATTTTTCATGTGCCTCAAAATTTGATTTATGTCCAACTTTCAAGGCCTAATCCACAAGGGGAATAGGAAGATGAACTTGAGGAAAAAAAAAACCCAAACTCATGCTGTCTTTGAACTAATACAGTGAACAGAATAAAACACGTGCTTATAAAAGAAATTTCTGGTAAAATTCATGCCTTTCAACTAAAGGCTGTGTCTTTAAGTTACAGTAGTTGTTTCTAAAATGTTCAAACAAAAAAGTTAGGTTTACTTCTAAAGCAGTGAGTCAGGGTTATTGGGGTTTTTTGCATTTCCAGAGTAGCAGTACAGGAATTCAGGACTCATTTACACTTGCAAATTATCAGCTGGTTGAGACAACAGTAGAACTGATGCTGAATTGTCCAAATTCAACATCACCCATCTTATTTATTAGATTCAGGAGAGCTTTTACTCTGTAATCCTGAGCAGGCTGGAGGTGATATAATTTAGGGCAAAGATGGAAGAATCAGATCCTGATTGCGCTGTCCCTAATGGTGTGTTCCCTCTTCCTTGGCTGCACTGGCCCCGGTGATTGATAGACCCTTTGAGCTGTTTCATCCCATGGACATGGCAGAAAAACTCTTTACCCTTCTTCCTCCTGCATTTGCCACTTTTGGAGTAGGTTTTTTCACTTGGAAACATCTTGGCAGAAGTTTCATCGCTGTTGGGGAGCCAACAGAGGGTGGCTGCACAGCAAGGGGTAGAACAAAGCTGCTTTGCATAAGCTAATTTAGCATCCTAAAGCTCTCCTGTGAGAGACCATGAGGAATTTCAGTCCTTATCCTCATTCTGAGTGTGGATGGTGACATTTCAGCATACAAATGTACCCTCTAAGTAAGGTGTTGGGAGTTGATAGCCAAAGCATTCAAAATTTAAGTCCTGACCTAAGTGAGATGCTTCTTAGTGTTTAACAATTACCTTGGTTATCATGAAGGTCTTTCTATAAACTTAATTAGTTCACAAATGAGAATTCTAGACTAGTTCAGCTGCACCAATGTCTTGGCCCTTCAGCTCTCACCACTACCAAATTGATGGTTGTGGACAACACTTTCAGGTCAAGTTTCTTTGAGAACCATCTGTGCAAGGGGTTATTTAAAAGTTTTTGGGAAGAGGTGTTCCTGATTGTGTGGTAACACATGAGTGTTCTCAGGAGTGCACATTACTTTGATTTTTCTCACCTGACATTTGGAGAGGTGTGGTAGGGAACAATGCTGAGTCTTAAATTACAATTTCACAGTGCTGCCTAAATGTTGCATTAAACAGTTCTGTGTTGCTAGACTGTAATTTCACTGGGGGATCTCTCTGGACCAGTAAGCCAGTGGAAGAAGGGAAAAGATTCTAGTAATTTGTGTTTCAGCTGTTTATCACATGTGTTGCATAAAAATTCTTGGACTTGTTCTGGCCCTGAGAGGTGATAGAACTAAACCATCCCATGCCCTGTGCTTCCCTTTATTAATTGTAGTCCAGACCCTTATGTTCCAGAAGAGATGTGGGTGTTCTGCTAGTGGTTTTGTCAAGCTTATGTAACAACTTTATTTCAGATATATGAAGTTATAAAAGTTAATGCATGCGGTGGATTACTGTAAGAGCAGCACTGTTCAGGAGCTTGCAGTTCTTGCACTTTTTTACCAGGATGCACAAATGTTGCAGTGATTTCTACTAGTAGAGACACTTGTTTGGTTTCAGTGTTTGGGCCAATAGAGATGCATGGGAATGGTTTTAGAAACAGACATGGCCCAGTTCATGCAGCATTAATAAAAATAGTTTATTCCTCTTTATGGCAACTGGTCACATAGTGGTTAACTTCTCTTACCTGAAAATGTGTGAATAAAGTTAGGTAATACTTGAAACAGACTTCGCCATGCTATTGCATTTTATGTGAAGATGGATCCTACCCTGGGTAGTTGTGCCTTGCTTTATTTTCTGCGTATATCAGAGAAACATGAACATGGGTGTGGTCCTGGTTGTGATGAGTCTTCATAGTTCTGTGTTTCAATGTAATCTGTCTGTGCACATGACAATACTTCCATCCTGCCTTTGCATGTTACCTTCAGGTTTAAGGTTCTGACCTTCCATCATTTGATACTTCTGCTTGACAGCGCTGTATTAACTTGGCTGAACTATTGCTGAATGTAAGCCATCCCTGGATGTAGGAAAGTCAGATTTAAATAGACTTGAACCTCATCCAGTCAGGTGATTCTTTTTTTACGTTATTTTATGGAAAGAACTCTAGTGGGTTTTTGGAGGTGGGGGTTTGTCCCCTTTTTCATAATGCAATACCTGATCTGTGATGTGGAGAGGAATAGTCTGAGTTAATAAACCATATGTACCACTAAGTGTAAGTCAGTCTTTAGACCAACCTCTCTACTCTTGCGGATTCTGAGATGGACTGAAAAAGTCCTGATTGACCAGAGCAGGGTTCTGGTGGCACACCTTTCACAGGGTATGCTATAATACATGCACCCAGGTATCTTGCTATTTTTGATTACACTGGTATCTCTAATTTACTATGTAATCCTACTGCATTGAATTCAGAAGCCAACTGTTCTGGTGCTAGACAATGGAATTTAGACACCTAAGTCTTCCAACAGAAAGGAGAGTAGAGAAATAACAAAGACATCCTTGTAAGGGGAGTAATAATAGTGGTTTTCATTTGGATAGTTCTACTAGCAATTGATATCTGTGGATCTTAAGCATGTGTAAGCTCTTCTGTAAGTGCATTGAGCTAGGCAGGCTTCTTACTTTGTTTTGACATAACTGAAGAAGTGATGTTCTCTCCCTTTTTGGAGCTCTGCTTTGGAACATAGGTACACTTTTAAAATGCAGAAAAAATAACCTAGAAAACTTGAGTGAAGTGAACGGAGTCCAGAAAATTTGTTTACTTTTTCTGCTCTAGTTCATCACTTGACTCACAGGGGATTGGCAGGTCTGTCAGGCACAGAGACGTGAAGGTCTGCGGGTGAAAAACCACATTTTAAAGACCTTTGAGAGAATTATAGTCAGTGTGTTACACTGAGCTTCAGTTCATGTATATGTTGGTTACTAAAACAACACGAGAAATTATCTTTGAGGTCCTTTCCAACCCAAGGTATTCTTTGAATCTATGATCTTTAGGTTGACAGAGACCATCTTTTAAATCACCTGCAAAGATCAAAAACCAGCTTTGAAGACACAGCTCCTTATCTTTAACATGGAAGGTGTAAAATTAAATAATTCTTCCCTTTGGCAGAGTACTTGAAATGCATTTGAGGTGAATAGTTTGGGTTTTTTAGCTGACGTTATATTTTTGACAAACTGGTAGCAGAGCTTCTCAGCCAAATACTGGGTAGTCACTGACCTGAGTTAATAAACATGCCACTAATTTTGCTACCCTTCTTAGTTGCTAATACTTTATTTTCCGTAAACAATATTACCCATGTTCCCAAAAGAAACTGAAGTATTGTGTTGCTTGAAACCTCTGTTTAAAAGCCAAATCAAAAAGCCCCTCAAAGTGCTGGAAAGTGAAGGTGAATTTTTATTTTGGAAATTCTTCCTGCAACTACTACAAACAGCTAATTGGAAAGAAAAATCAGTTCGTAGGATGCTTTTTCTTGCCTGTTTGGTGTTGATTGAAGCACAGACAGGTAAGTGTCAGTCTGAAGCCAGTAAGGATACCTAATAGAGCTCTTTAATTCTTCCAGTGCAAAGCAAAATAACATTGAACTATCAGAAGTAGAGATTTTCGTAATGGTGACTGAATGCTGTCTTAATTCAGCTTGTTACTTTGGAAGCCTGGATGTGGTCTGTGTTGTTTTTTTTTTAAGTTGGCCTTTTTTCAGATTGAAACTGGCTGAATTATTTATAGACTTGTGCCAACATAGCAGACGTTCTTAATGCTTCTTAGTTTATTTCTGTGCAGGTTTGTGGATAAATGATATTAATATAAGGGAATAATTATGAAGGATAGGAAAAAAACTACTGCAGGAAACTCTAGGAATGGGTATTTTGTATCTTCCAAATCTGAAGATGTTACCTCATGGGAAATTGCCAATAGTTTTTTTTTTTAAGTCTGGATTTGTGTTAGATTTTGGTGAATTGCAGATTATAAAAGCAGTTTCATTTCAGTGAGACAAAGAAGTTTCTTCCTTTGACTCCCAAAAATGGAGGGAAATGTTAAAATTGGTTTAAAAGTAAATAAATATTTCAGATGACATGCTGCTTTTCATTTTATTTTCAGTGTATGTTCCACTGAACTGACACTTTTCTTCCTAGCAAGTTGTTTCTTTCCTCTGTTCACATGTTGTATTTGTTGCAAAACAGTCCTTAGTGTTCATGCAGTTGTCAAGCTATTGAATAGAACCTGTTAATAATATTAAATTATACAATTTTTTTTGTCGTTGTAGGAAGAAATCTGCTTCATCTAATTCAATGCTAATTCAGTCCTGCTAATCTGCTAGTACTGTAGATTGAAAGATTTTTTTGCTGTTACCAGGATACCCTGTAATGGGCAAGAAGCCTGAGAGAATACAAAACGTTCTGATTATTTAACTTTTAAAAACTTTTGTGTTTAACAGGTAAGAAACTATTAAACTTCACCTACAGCAATAGATTTAGCTTCTGCATCTATAAAGCCTTGTCTTAAAGCATTCAGAAACCACTTAAATTTTAAGCTTTTCATGTCCCTGATGTCCACTAAAGTCACCTGATTTTGTAGGTTCACATTTACCACTTTCTAAGCTGCATTTCCTTCTTCAGTTCAGGCTTTGTGGCCATGCCTTCCTTTTCTTGCAGCTTTTTTTCTGACTACTTTCTAGCTGCCTGATTCTAACTTTGTCTTTTAACCTACCCTGCTCTTGCACTGTGTTCTTTCTCCACCCTGCTTTGGTTTACTGTGACAATCAGGGGTGTTCCAGACGCACAGTTGTGGATATTCTGTTTGGTTTACAGTGTTTTGCTTTTGTGCCACGAAATGTATAAGCTGCCCAACCTTTTTGAAAGAGTTTCTAAGCAAATGTGTTCATGAATTGACATATAGTAGATAGGAATGATGTTTATAGATTATTATATTGAAGTAATACTGTCTTCTGCAATTGAATGTTTTGGTACTAAACTTCATGTTTTAGTGCAAAAGTGTCTTCTGGGTAGCTGTGCATTGTTGAGGTTGTATTTTATATTATTGTGGAATCATGTGCATTTCTTAGTGCAGAGATAGCTTCATTTTTGTTTTGATGCTAATTGAAGGAGTTCAGAATAGGAAAAATCTAACTGAATTCTGTGACCAGTGAATATTTTAAATTTGTAATTGGCAGTTGATGTGGAATTTCTAGAAAATTACTCATCTTCTCTACTTGGGCAGGAGAGATTACTGTCTTAATTTGTAGTTATTGCAGGTAATTAAGATCTTTATTAACACTTAGTAACCTCTGGTTTGAGATGGAGTAGGAATTGATGAGGATATAGTTGTTGCTTGGTACAAAATTGCTCTTGTAAATTCACTGCAGACTGTAGATTTCATCTTGTTTTTGTACTTCTGTTGAACTGTTATGACCTCTTGAATTTTGGGGGATTGGTGTCTTGGAGCAAACTTTAACTAGTTTGGATTTATTTACATACTTCAGCATGTCAAAGCTATTGATTATTGGGACATTCAGTCATAAGGGGGGTGTATATGCACATGATGTGTGTGTGTGTATATATATATATATATCATCTATTATATAAAAGATCTTAGGGTGACAGAATAGTTAGGGTTGGAAGGAACCTCTGGAGATCATCTAGTTCACCCCCCTGCCAAGGCAGGGTCACCTAGAGCAGGTGACACAGGAGCATACTCAGGTGGGGTTTGATTGTCTCCAGACCACCCTGGGCAGCCTGTTCCAGTGCTCTGCCTCCGTCAGTGTAACAAAGTTCTTCCTCGTGTTGAGGTGGACCTTCTTGTCATTTAGTTTATGGCCATTGCTCCTTATCCTGCTGCTGGGCACCATGGAAATGAGTCCAGAACCATCGTCTTGGCACCCAGCTTAGATACTTGTATGCAAGAATGAGATGCCCTCTCATCCTTTTCTTCTCTGGACTAAAAAGGCCCAGCTCTGACAGTCTCTCCTCATAAGTGATGCTGCAGACCTCAAATCCATCTCTGTGGCCTCTGCTGGACCCCTCTCCAGCTCCTTTTCTTGCTTGAACTGTGGAGACTAGATTGACCTTAGCACTCCACTCCAGATGTGGCCTCCCTAGGGCTGAATAGAGGGGCAGGATCACCTCCCTCCATCTGCTGGCTGCACTCTTCCTGATGCACTCTAGGATACCATTGTCCCTCCTGGCCACAAGGGTATGCTGCTGACTCATCCACAAAAGTGTTTTTATAGTTCTCATGTAGATAGGAGTGGAGCTGGGATTCATAAATAAGGGAGACTAGGTTGATAAATAAGGGTAAAAGTGATTTCACTTCACTTCTTACCTGTTCGTAACAATAGCAGGCTCCTCCTTCTCATGTCTGATAGGGGAGTGAAAGTCTCTGCTTCCTGTCTTGCTTCAGTAGGAGGTGGCACCTTGTTGAAGGGTGTGTTAGGAGATCACTGTCTGTTTTCATACACTTTTCTGGCATGTTTTTCTCCCAGTCAAGAAAAGACTGCCTCATGGCATCTCCTGCATTTTTTCTCTAGAGGATGTAGTTACCCTCTGAAAGTATAGTAGTAGTTAGCAGAGGAGCATATGTGCTGTGAATGAGTGTAGTGTCTGGAAGGAATCCTGTCATGACATCAGGAGGCCACTGTGGCAGCAGCGTATGTGGCCGAGTATGGCCGTCCTGGGAGCTGGGGAGGCTGTGGCCTGAAAGATGCACTCATGTGGGAGAAGGAGGCTTAGGTAGACTGAGGGCCCCTTTTCAGGGATCACTCTGCTGTTGCTGCCCCTCCTTGGGCACAGTGACTGCCCTCGGCCTCCCCTTATGTGCCTAAGCTTCAGCCTGCACATCCTCATCCTGTGTCTGGGGTCCCCTGCATGGGCAGTTTTGCAGGAGGGTCAGAGATCCTTGGTAACCTTCCACTCTGCAGCCCCCTGTTCCCAGCAGTGGCTGAGAAGAGGGTGAAGCATCCAGAAATCCTGCTGTGAGGAAAGAAGTGCAGCAGGCTGCACAATATCTCCCAGCCTTCCATGAAAGAATTGTTGGGTGGTTTTGTTTCCTTTTTAGTATCTCTTCTAGTTTGTCATGCCCGTGGACTAGGAAGGAGTGTGCATGGTATTAGAAGTATGTATTAAATTGTTGAGGTAAAGGTGTTTCTACTTTCTGTTCTATTTAATTCCTATTAATTTCAAACCATTTATTCTCTCCATTCTTCACAGAGTTTCTTTAAAACTTCACTAGCTTATTATAAGCAATGAAGTATTTATTTTCCACTAGGTCTCAGGTTTGTGATGTGAATAGGCTGTTCTGACACTGAAGAAACAGCTACATGTTATTTTGTATTACCTTGAGACTTGTATTCTATGTCAAATGGATCTTACATTTCGTTTAAGAAATATAGCAACTGTACCATGAAGGTTTTCCTTTTTTACTTATTTTTTGTGATTACTGGGTGTAATTGTAAAGTACTGTAATTAAATCTAGGGATTTTGAACACCAGCTTATATCTTTCTAGCTAATAATAGGCAGCAAACCTCACCCCTCTGATTGAAAAGAAATTTATTCCAAATAGATTAGGACAGGCAGTCGTAGACAGCACGTTTACAGTGGGTGATGTTCTGCTGAGTACAACAGGCAGTTTAAAAAGTAGCAATTAGAGTGTCTTCTGTCATTTTTGTTCACTGGTAATTCTCTTTAGCTCTGAATTTTTTTCAGACGTGCATTCATGCTTAGTTTTGTTTTGAACAGATGGTCCACTTTCAGTGTCAAAATAACTGCTTTATAAATGCTAGGACGGTGTCTTATTACTGTCCATTGATTGGATAAAGGGGACCCCCTGCCCTAAACTGGAATCTCACTAAACATACCTAAGTAGTAACCAGGTGAGGTTAAGTGAGGCTGGCAGAAGGGTGTGCTTGGCGTTTGAAATAATTCTCTTAATGTGTTTGAAGTTCTTAGAAGATAATCTACCAAAATTTTTCAAGCTTAATAAATTATTATTACTTTGTCCTTCCATAAACTTACCTACCTACTTGGTTTTTAGGAGGGCAAAGGATTCTTTACATTGGAAATGCTTTTATCATTAAGAAGTGCAAGACCATCTTAAAATCAAGAACTCCACTGGTGATTGCTCTCCTTGCATCCAGCAACTAGGTTGGCTTTTGCTAGTTGCTGCACAGAAATTCTAAATCTTACTTTAGTTTTCTTATTTACTAAAAAGACTTCTGGATGCCTTAAAGACTTGTTAGTTTGTTTTGTGAAAGGTTCAGTATAGGAGGCGTTGTCCAAAATTAAACCTATGCTTTTCTCAGTCTGGTAGCTTGAAATCAGGAATGTGTCTGTTCAGGAAAGGTGTGTGACAGCTGCCATCACTTGAAGCTACAGAGAGATTGGTGATACAATGGTTACCAACTTCTTTTGATGGAAATGCCACTTAAGCACTTGACCTCCAGAAAGAAGTGCTGTTTAGTTACTGTTAAAAATACTTGTGTCATTTTTTTTCCCTGTAACAGACAGGAGATTTAGTTTTTCTTCTTGGTCTGAAAATTGTTTCTAAGCTTTATTTCTTTCATTTAGCATGTAATAAAAGTGAGAATTTCCTGTAAACTCTCCTGAAAAGTGAGAGTTACCTGTATGCCAGCAGTTGAAAGCAGGCTTTCTTTGCTTTGTTGAACTGCTTTTTTCTTTTCAGATTTAAGTCAAGTGTTTATTATATGGAATGCTATTCAGCATTCATTCAGAAGAGAATCTGTTAACAATATTAGTTAAGAAAACAAAGCAATATTTTTCTGGATATTAGATGTTGCTCAGGATCTTGAATTGTCGTAAGTTGTGCATCAGCAAATTGATGGAAACTTTCTTAAGTACTGTTTGATGAACTGGCTGGCAGTCTTGCTTACTGGGAACTTTCAGAGATTATAGAAAACTAACATGTTACAAAAGACAGTTAAATACATGCAGCATCTTTACCATCTTTAACACATTTTGTCTTTCCACATGTGAGAGTTTTTAACATTATCCTGGATTATTTTGCTTCTTGTAGTTTCTAATCTGGAGCACGTCTCGTATTTGGAAGTCTTTTGTATCTTGCATTAAGTTCAAATGTCTTTTTCTGCTCTGACTGAAAGTGAAGTAACATTGGGAGTAATACAGCCCATTTGGGGTTTTTGTAAATTTGCAGGTAGTGAAGTTTTGGAAGGAGCACACTTGAGAGTTTTGCACAGAAGGCCTAATGCCTACTCTGTTAATGGGACTAAAATTTGAAAAAGCATGATGGTATTTCAGAACTTTAGAATTACTGGATTTTAGGAGGGAGGGTAGAACAGTAGGCTCTGAGAAAAATAGCAATAACATGTTTTGATTTTAAAACTTCCAATCAAAACTATGCTAGGCTGATTCTAGATTACTGTCAGTAATAATGCCTAAGAAAATTCTCTTCTCTTCAGGGTTCCTGGACTTTCCCTTTGGCACAGTTTATGTTGTTTATTTTTCCTTATTTCGAAGGACCTGGGCTCCTGTTGAGAAGTGATGGAATAATCTGTGGCCGGCACCTGACATGTTGAGGGAGCAGCCCCTAAAAGAGCTTGCCTGGGAGACAGTTTGTGAAATAACGCAGTAACATGTTTGCAGTAGTATGCCTCTTTTTTTGTTATTGCTCTTTTCCATTGTTGAATTTCTCTTGAAATAACTGACTGAGAAATACATTGAAGCTACTCAAATGAGCGTTAATCACTACAGAGGTATTTACATCTGGAATTAGCGTTGATAGTGGTTATTTATGAGGATGGTACTTCCACTAATTGGGGCAAGGGGAGGGATTTGATCTACTTTCTAGAGGTTTAAAAATCCCAATCAAAAGAGATCCTCTGGCTTTAATAATGCACTGGTTTCACTTCCTTGCAGTAAGCTTACGTGTAGCTTGCATTACCCTCAAGCTAGTGTTTTTCATAACTGTATAAGTTAATTTAAGCTGATTTTTAAGATCAGGTGTGTTAAATCTTGCTTGAAAGTTTATTAATACTTCTAGTACAAAATAATTTTTTTCTTCTTCCTAATAATTTGATACTTGCATGGCATGTTAGATTATTGCCAATACTGCAGTCGGATACATCTGTACATTGCTTGATTGATTTTGTTTGAGCCCCATATCTTTATAAACAGAAAGCTGTGTAATCTAGGGCCAGTTATGAATGTTACAACTTTCTGAAAAGAAAATTAAGCAGAGTAAGGTGATCAGTCTCTAGTGATTAAAGCAACAATTAAAACCCTCAAAGCAATTGAAATGTCTCTGTAGTGAATATACCAGGCTTTATAGTATTTAGGCTGAATATTGAAAGTCTTGCTAGTGGAAAGATTGTGCACACAGAGGTTTTGCTAGATCCTTGAGGTTGTTTCTGTTTCCAAACTGCTCAAGTACTAAATTTGACACAGTGCTATTCTAAGTAGCTGTAGTGTGCATGCTGAATCAATTTTAACTTGGAAGTAAGTGCTTAAATGCTGCCTCTTAGTTGCAAAAGAATTGGATATTTCCATTCTAATTTTATGGGGTGTTTGACACCCCATAACAACAGCGTAGTTGGATTATTGCCTTTAAGCTTGCTCCTGTATACAGCCTACAGTTTACAGAAGTGTCCTTGCTAAAATAACTCTATTCACTGAAACTCCCTGCCTTAACTACATGTCCTCACAGCTGGTATTGCTAATACACAGCAGTAACTAATATATTGATCTTTCACATTTGGAAAATATTTACTAATGGAGCAAAAGAAGGTGTTTCTTTCTTTCTTTAAAAGTGCTGCTCAAAACTGCGGATTTCAATTGTAAGGAAAGGCAAGTTTTTCTTACTGTGTTCCAGTATCTCTAGTATATCTTTTCAGTCCACTTACAAACTGTGTTCATATAAGCCCAGCTAATACCATGTCAGAGGTCAAATGTCATGTAAAAGCCCTGTCTTCAGGGCTCCTGGGAAATGAAGTGTTTGTATGGAGCTTAATGAGAGGTGAAAGCAAGAATTTATTGGATATATTGTAGACTGAAATACTTTTTTCTGATAGCATATTTGTCTTAGTAGCAACTGTTCAAAAGGTGTCTTAAAGAGATAGAATTAATACAGAGGTGCCAAAGCATTTTATAGGAAAAGGTGAAGTTGTTCATTCTTACAGATCTGTTACAGTCTCTTAGAGTATTTCAGTGGTTGGGGCCACTGCCCTTGAGATGTTTGAGTAACACATCTTGGCCTTTGATATTCCTCCTCTGTCAAGTTTGTGGAGGCAGGGACGATTAGCATAGTGTTGAAATTAGCTCCTGCACTCTGACTTGTGCTCCCTGCAAGCTAAAATTCTTTTAATTCCTCTACCTTTATAGAGGTTTTCTTCAATGGTGGAGGTGGTATTTCAGTGCAGTTATTCTCTGTCCATTTCATGTTTGCCCAGCTCGATTAATGGCTGAGCAAATTGTTCTGAATCTCTAACTCAATGCATAGATTAAAAACAAGGAATAACAAAAGCAAATTTCATAACTTTTTCTTTAATGCAAATTAGCACGTTCCTTTCATGTAGGTAAAACCCTGCCTAACTCTTACCTTTGGGTGTTAGAATAATGGCTACCACTAATATACTGCTATTCTTCTTACACAGACCAGCATGTTTTGGAAATTTGATCTCCATTCGTCATCGCACATAGATACACTTCTAGAGAGAGAAGATGTAACACTGAAGGAATTGATGGATGAAGAGGATGTTCTACAGGAGTGCAAGGCTCAGAATCGCAAACTTATAGAGTTTCTGCTGAAGTCAGAATGTTTGGAGGACTTAGTTTCATTTATTATTGAAGAGCCACCTCAAGACATGGATGAAAAAATTCGATATAAGTAGGAAAACTTCTGGGGTTGGGGGAGATTTGGAAGGTGGAAAGAGGACTAAATAAATCTAGTTAATTTGATAGCGTGAATCCCTGTGTGCTGGTGTTTAGTACAGTATTTGTGTGTTTTAGATTAAGTATGTTTTCAAGAGGTTTCATGGAACTTTTAAGTAAATAATTCTAATATATGCATAGTTTTCAAATAGAAGCTGCTTATCCACAGATGCTTCCAAAACCAGTTCATGTCCAAAGGAGTTGCCAAAAAAAGGTCCAACCAGGACTCACATTAAGAATCCTGTAGTTGTGTTTAAAAAAATAGTTGATTGAAAAACCCTTTTTGGGTAGTATAACTGAATGGTTAGCTTTGTTTTGTTGACTTGTAAGATGTTTTGAAGATGCCTTTTAGAAGATTCATGGTACCCTTTGGAAGAATGTCCTTAGGGTCTCAATGCTGATGTTTTCCTTTCTGGAGTATGGCCATGGCTTCTGGCTTGCTGAGAAGGTTCAAACTCAAAATCCATCTAGCAGTTTGTAGAAAAGCACTTATACTGCTTTTGGCCTATTTTGGTGTTGTCTGTACAGAAAGCTGCTTCTTTTCTTAAAATGGTGTGTTAAACTAATGTGAAATAAGCTGCACTCTTAGTTGCAGAACTTCACCATTTCTGGTAAAGCAAGCCTCCTGTAAATGTTTCTAGTAGAGTTGGAAATTGAAGCAAATAAGAAGTCAGTCCTTGAAGAGATGGATTTAACAATAGATCTTGAAATGAAAGCTTGCTCTTTCCTTTCTCAAATTCCCTACTGGTGTTCTGTTGCTACTGAAGATTGAAGTAGTGTCCTTCTTAAATGAAAACAGAGCTTATAAGCTGAATGTGCAGTTTTATTACTTTGTGTTAGTTTGCCACTGTAGTGTATACCAACCGTGCTTTAAAATTTAGTCAGATGCATTACCAGGTTCTGAATTCAGAGCTGGAAGTATGAGAACTCCAAAGTATGAGTGATGGATAACTTTTTCTTTTCCCCAGATACCCAAACATATCATGTGAGCTGCTTACATCAGATGTCTCACAGATCAATGATAGGTTGGGAGAAGAAGAATCCTTACTCCTGAAACTGTACAGCTTCCTCTTAAATGAATCTCCTCTAAACCCTCTACTGGCCAGTTTCTTCAGCAAGGTGTTAAGTATTCTTATCAGCAGAAAACCAGAACAGGTAACTATTTGCAAACTCACCAATTCTACAAGTGCTCTGATAAAGCTGTGGTACTCAGCAATTCTGCTTTAAGGTACACAATTGAGGGATAGCAGCAGAGTCAAAAGAGAGCATTCAGGTTCCATCCTAGCTGAAGACACCTTTTCATTATGCACACGATTAAAAAATACACTTGGATGAGTAGGATGTATTTGATTCAGATTTGCCTGAGCTATTTATGCAATCAGAGTGTGAGTGCCTACCTTTTGGCTTAGCTTAGCTCAGTGTTTTATATGATCATAATTGCATTTATTGCTATTAAAAACAAGCGTAAATGACTTGAATCAATGATAGTGATTGACTTGGTGTGAAGAATTATTTAGAACAAGGAGAGAAACATTTTCAGTCCTTGCTCAGAATGCTCTTGTAGTCTGTGCATGTGGTCCAATACTGCAAACAGCTGCAATGACTTGAGTCTCAAACCTGAGATACTGTTTGTTTCAAGAGTTTTGCTGTGTTGAGCTTTGCCCACTAAGCACAGATGAGACTGATTCATATCAAAAAGAAAACCTGACTCTGCTTTGGATTATAAGTAAGTTGTGGTCGGAAAGTTGGGTTTGAGAGGAGACTCAAGACACACTGCATGTAGTATGGATCTGCCCTATGCTGCTTTTGCTCATCTCTGCCTGGGTTTTATTTTATCTTGTCTTGTACTGCAGGCTTTAAGTGGCAGAAGTGTTTAAGAAGTTCTCATCTATTTTGTCAGTTTGATAGGAGAGTGAAATTAAAAGTGATGGGTGTAATTTACCATGTAAAATACATGAAGCAAATATAAGCTTACTTTTTCATTTCCAGATTGTGGATTTTTTAAAGAGGAAGCATGATTTTGTAGACCTCATTATTAAGCACATAGGGACCTCTGCTATCATGGACTTGTTGCTCAGGCTACTGACTTGCATAGAACCTCCACAGCCCCGGCAAGAAGTGCTAAATGTAAGTAAAATGTCGCAGGACATTGTCTGATATATGTGAACTCTAAGCTGGCTTAACTTCTGCTGGCTTTTCTAAGTTTATTTCTTGAATATGCTGAAATTAGATATGTGGGGGTTGGTTTGTTTGTGGTTTGTGTGTGTTTGTTTGTTTATTCTTGGTTTTGTCTTTTTTTTCTGAGCTGCCAATACTTTTCCAGTGAAACCCCAGTGCTGCTGGGGACAGCTTAGAACCCGAGTAGCTGGTTTCTTCCCCGGTCTTTAATATCTAACTTATACCTGACAAAAGCAATTTTAAAATTGTTTTGGACCTTACCAAACACACTGTAGTGGTTTCAGTGCTGGCTAATCACAGGTGCATTCACTAGGGTGTGCTTACTTATTTCTTGCTCTGAGATGGGATGAGGAGGAAGGCAAAATAGGTTTAAAACTTTAAAAGGGTATAAAAAGAGGTTGATTGACAGTAACTAAAAGAAAGAAAAATGAGAAAAATCAAAAACTTTTCAGAACTTTCCCCTCCCCCTACAACTTGTTCTTTCTCACTGACAATGTAAAGAAACAAAACTTAATGTTTTAGTCAGTTTACTACTTTTAGAATAGTCTTTCATCAGTTCACTTGGGGAGAGAAGTCTTTCTTGCAAATGTCATGGAGACTTTTCCACAAGAAAACAATTCTCTTGTGGTTTCCAACTCTCAGGAATAGCAGCCGCCCAGGGAAACCTGCAATCGTGAAGTTCCTCTCATTTTCACACAGCCTTCCCACAGTTGTGTGTATGGGCCATGTCAGCTTATGGGGTACCAGTTTAAAGGTGAACTGTTCCAAAGCAAAGGTTCTCTGCATCTATATTCAACTCATCTTCATCGCTGGGAGCAGAAGTCATCTCCTTCTTCTTTGGGAGCACAGAATCTTCATCACTCTTCTTTTTCACTCTCTCCCTCTGTCTGTTCAGAGTTCTCCCAGAATTACATAGAGGCCTTTGCTAAGTAAAGAGTCACCTCCCCATAGTTCTTTCATACGTTACAGGGAAAAGAAAGTCTTTCTCCATAGCCTTGCAAGTGAATTTCAGCCTCAAGATCAAGGCATCTCCTCATCCTTCCCCTCTGGAATTCAGCTTCTTCGTCACTGACTCAGTATCTCATGCTGTCTCTTTACATTCTGGCATTTTTGGTCTTTTCTCTCTCTCGAGGGAAGATTGAAGCACTGAAAGGGTTAAAATCTCGCCCAGGGCCTGCAGGGAGCTGCGGCAGGGCTGCGCTGGGGGAAGGGCCATGATCTCAGCCGCTTGGACACCACGGGAGCAGGGCTGAGGCTGATGGAGGCTCTTCTCTTGGCCAGCACCCACAGGGCCAGGGCCAGGCCAGGCCAGGCCCCACCAGACCGTGCAGGCTGGGCCCGGGCTGGCGGCGGGGAGGGGGCTGAGATGTCAGCAGTGGCAGCGGCCCGGTCTGTCTATCTCTGTGCAGCCCCTGCCCCTGCCCGGGAACCGATGGAGGGAGTGGGGGGCCTGGCCCTGCGGCAGGGCTGCCCAGCCCGACCCCCCACCCTGTTAACCGCTTTCCCGGCCAGAAATCAAGAGAGCTTTTCCCGGGATTTCTTCGTTTTTAACATGGGTTTTCACAGAGGCATATCAACTTTCTCAGTGGTGTAACAAAGTGTCAATTCTCAAAGCTAATTACTGATTGGTTGTTTTTGTTGGACACAGAGGAAACTGCCAAGAGCTTCCCTTGCACCACTTCCAAGAGTGCCCCCTGTGCAAAACCACTGCACACACTTTGGCATCAAAGTTTGTTGAAATTAACCTAAGATTTTCTTTTTTACTGTGGCTCAAAAATGCTGATTTTACTTTTTTTTCTGAAGTACTGTTAAACCTTATTCAGAAGTACTGACATTATGACTTGTGGCAGTTCTCAAAAGGCTACTTTCAATTTCATGAGTTCATTTAATTCATTCACTTGGGAAAAGTTCTTATTAACATCCACAAACTTTTTTACAGTGGCTGAATGAGGAGAGAATTATCCAGCGGCTTGTGGAAATCGTACACCCATCTCAAGATGAAGATGTAAGTATTGGTCTGATGATGCCTTGGACTGGCTACCTAGAACAGGCTAGACAGAGTTAGAGAATAAAGTGGGTGTTTATTAGAAGCCTTTAACAGATACACCTTGGGCAGTGCAGGAGCCTTGCAGAGGCAAAACTCAAGATGGGCAGTGGTCATGAGTTTTCTCAGACAGATGTAAGTTTGGTCTGTTTGCATATCAGAGGTTAAATTGTCCAATTACAGCTTCAGGTAATGAAGTCACATTGCCTGGGTTTGCTTCTCCCCCCGATTCACTTTTGTTTATACTTTTGAGGCTGTGATGGTGACCTTGGTTCTCAGGCCTGGAAAGATTTTGTCTGACCAAACTGTGAAGAGAGCTTACTAACACTTTATATGAAGTACAGTTACACAGTGATGCAGTACAGGATCTGAAAAATACAAAAGCTAAAACTTAAGGCATCACTGGCACTCTCCTGGGTCTATCTGTTCAGCTGTACAACATGGTGTTAGAACTTCTGGTTTTACTGTTTCCTGCTTGCTTTTTTCAGTAAGCCGATTTCAGTATTAAGTGTGGTTATTTGAGGAAGGTTATGTGCCCCCTTTTTGAGATCATATCAAAGCCTTAGGTGTATTTGGAGTTGTTGGAAGATTCAGCTCTCATGTTTTGCCACTTTAATGTTGGAATTAGATTCTTGCCTCATGCTTCAAGGTTTTTTTGTTTTGTTAAGGGTTGGTTATGGTATAAAGCTACTGCCTGAATGTTTTTTGGGTGGGAGAGCTCTTGTCCATATTGAAGCTTTCACCTTTTTTAACTGAAGAACTAGAGTCCAGCATGTTATTATTCTTGTAGAGAAGAATGCTGTTTTTCTGTTTCAGAGGCATTCAAATGCATCACAGTCACTCTGTGAAATTATTCGTCTAAGTAGAGACCAGATGCTACAAGTACAGAACAGTTCAGAACCAGATCCACTGCTTGCAAGTTTAGAGAAGTAAGTTGGTTTGAATTTTTGGTTTTATTCTCACTTCATAAGAATCTAGTTTTTAACTTTTGACCTTGAAAACCTTCAGAAATGGCAAGCTCTTTTCAAGTTAGTTTTCTTGACTACCCGTCTTTTGTTTGTGTAATGAAAAATAACTTGGCACATAAGCAGAGCACACCTAGAGGATTTTCTAGTAGGGAATGTGGGAGAGGAGTTGTCTCCTTAAATTATTTCCTGTGCTGCTTAATTGAATGGTATCTTATATGTGGAGGTCAGCTTGATATGGTGGAGACTAAGTACGAGAGACTTCAGCTTTGTTCTGTTACTGTTTAAAGTTAATCTTAGTGTATGTTTCTGCCAGAAGAGATTCTCCTGTATTCCCTTCTCCCTTTTTTTTATGTGGGAAAATGGTAGTTACTTCTGCTAATATCAGATATATCATCAGTATCATGATAATACTTCAGCTGTATCCTGAAGTGAAAAGTTTCATCTGTTGCCAATGATTTTCTTTTCAGACAAGAAATCATAGAGCAGCTTCTGTCTAATATTTTTCATAAAGAAAAAAATGAATCTGCAATAGTCAGTGCAATCCAAATCCTATTGACCTTACTTGAGACAAGACGACAGACGTAAGTGTTATTATTTCACTTGGTATATGCCTGCAGTAGCAAATGCTTTCCTTGTGCTTGTGACCAAACCATTTCTGTGACCTGTTGTAGCTGAAGGAGTAAAAATGCAAATCAAGTGATTGTGGTTGGCATTACTACACTTTCACCAAATGACTGGTCTTTCTGCAGCTTTTTCTAGTGAGTACCAATAGACAGATCAGACTAAATACATTTCATCAGTTTGTTTCTGGATACAGAGAACAAATATGTATAGTGCAGTGACTGAATATTGACTTCTTAAAAGTTATTAAATAACTTTTGTAATGTTGTAATAACTTCTGTAAGTTGTAATGTTATTGCAACTTCATTTGGAGAAACTGCTGAACAGATCTCTCTGGCACAGTTAACTTGTGTTGTTTTGGATAGACAAATGAAGCTCTTTATCTGCTTCAATAAAGCAAATTAAAATGTAATTTCTAATCTCAAAACTATTTTGGGGATTTCAAGCACAAGAAACCTAGAAATACTAGGGGTAGTGTTTGGGGAAATCTCTTATTCAACCATTATGTCACACTTAATTTTTATGTGCGAGTAACCCTGTGGTTTTGCATTTTTTGCCTCTTTGTTACTTTCACATCCTTTCAGAACTGTTACATACCTCAGAGATGTTTTACAACTAGTTTTAGTACTAATTATCAAATTTTGCTTATGTGTGTTTTAGATTTGAAGGCCATATAGAGATCTGTCCTCCAGGCATGAGCAATTCCACATATTCTGTCAACAAAAGTGTTTTAGAAGCCATAAAAGCACGACTTTCATCCTTCCATGAGCTCCTACTTGAGCCTCCAAAAGTAAGTGAAATCTTGTGTTAACAAATTAATTGCTGCAAAACTCACCATGTGTCTGCTTTAGGTGGATTATAACAAACAAAACCAAGTCTGACAACTTTCAGGCAAGCACCCAGGCTACTTCCTAGCCTGTTGTGAACTTTGGCTCAGGCAAACAGTAATAACAAACTGCAATATTTTGTGCTTTTCCAGCACAAACTTTGTTTAATTAGCAAAGTAACCTTGGAGCAATTCTTCCCAAAAGCAACGAAAAGAGATTTGCTATATATTCTCAAGGAGGTCGTATTTTCTGCTTGGAAATCCGGTCTGGATAGGAAATGTGGACTATAGATGCTCCAGTTGTTTGGAACTTTGGGATGGCCCACATTAGACCTGTGCAATTCTCTTGACTTTGCCAGGACCCAAGTAGATTAGCTCAATGACACGTCCCTGCACTCTAGGCATGTTAAATTCCTTGGGCTTTTTAACTGATTTAAGCAACTTACCTCTGTCATGCTCTTGTCAAAGATAAAAGTATAAATAGGGGGTTTACCTGTGATCCATTTGTATTTTCTACTCACATTTTCACCAGCAGAATTTCAGCTGTGGCACTGCACCCTGAACTGGGTGCTGCAGATTTTAACAGAGAAATGAATATGAAATTGTTTTTAACTATATGAAGTTAGGGTTGCTGAGGCATTATAATATATTTGGACCATCCACGAGCTGTTCTGTTTATATTGTAGTAATGTAGAATATAGCTGGATTAAAGAGTGAGAATTATTTCTGAGGAACTATCTCCTAATTCCTTTCAAGGCTGAGTAGACTTCATCTACCTTGAGATCCTGTCTGTAGTTAGCAATCATTTTTTTACCAAGTTGTTGCTTTCATGTGACTTGTTTTAGTGCTTCCTGTCTGTGGAATTAAAATAAGCTACAGTATTTGGATTAAAAATAGGGGGTTTTTTCAGGATGAAGGTAAGACAGTTGCTCAATGACTAAATGTTATCTATTTTTAAGCACTACTCAGTTATTTTATGTAGTAATGATAAGCTGAATTTTTAAAAGATATTGAATGGGTTTATGTATTAAACTTTTCCTTTTCAGAAAAGTGTCATGAAGACAACCTGGGGTGTACTGGATCCACCTGTAGGAAACACACGTTTAAATGTGATTAGATTAATATCTAGCCTTTTACAGACCAATATAAGCAGTGTGAATCAGGAGCTTATAGAACTTAACAGCATAGGAGTCATACTGGTAAGAACTTTATGCTGTCTTCTTTATTTTTATGGATTGCTGTTAAGATCTTGTCTGCTTTTTCTGACTCTGCAGATAATTTTCCAGTCTAACTTATTTTCCAGCTTAATTTTTCAGCACCTTTGTATTGTGATGTCTGTTGCTTGGTTTAAGAATTTTTAATACTGGATTTTACTGTTAATCTGTCTGAGGTCAGCATTTTCCTCTGACCATTTGAATGGTTCTTACTTGCTACACCTGCATAAATACATGAAGTGGTTTTCAATAATAAGCTTATTTTCAACTGGATGTTCTCAGGTTTTCAGCCATGGTCAAGGCTTCATTGCTATTTTCATTTTTTCCCTAAGTTGTTCCCTCAAAGCCCTTTTTTCTCACTTAATATATGGCCTACAAAACAGTGTATCAGCAGTGTTCTATAAAGGAACAGTTATTCTTGGTAGCTCGTACTCCTTCAAACCTCAAAGCAAGGTGGTGTACAACAAACTCAGTTACCTAACTCATTGCTCTTTACTAATGTGAACATGAGTACTTCCTACCTCATACTTCACTGTAGCAGATGTATTCTTTGTTTAGGTTCACCCAAGAAATCCAAATGTTGGTTGATTAAAAAATAACTAGCAAATCATGTAGAACTAAAGCTAGTTACTGAATAACAGAATATAAACTTCTAAGTTGGCAGTTGCAAGCTTAAAGTGTAAATACTTTCTCTTCCCTGATTTTAGTCCAAAACCCCTTTTTCCTGTGACTGATTAATCGAGTGTGATTGAAATGTTTTCATCTCAAATTTTCTTCACAATTGAGTTTGCAGACAGGTACTAACTTTTTTACAAATAGCTGACTTCACTGTAGCTGAAGTTTTTACTAGATCCATTGTCTAAGGGAACATACACACTCTGAATACCTGCAGGTTCTTTTAAATAGATTATCTTGTAAACTAAGTTCACTGAGGTTTGAGCACACTTATCTGTTGCAGGTTTTATGTAAGGAAGAAAGTAATTGTAGTCATGGAAACCTCAGTGCTTCATGCTGTTTACTGAAACAGCTCATGTTTTACTGGGCAGACTTGACTTAGGAAAAGTTATGGGTGAATGTCATTAGTTTAGGAGGACTGAAGATAGATTGAAGACCTTTAGCTGTACTTTGAATGAGACTGAAATTGTTCAATACTGTTCCAATCACTGCTCATCTTTCCAGAACTCACTACATTTTACCAGTGACAGCAATCATTTGAATTTTGCAGTGAGTAGCCTAAAATAACTAGGGTTGACAAAAATCTTTCCTGTGTTTAAGAGGAAAAATGGGGAAAAGCAGGAACTTGACTAAATGGATGCTGTTAATTGTATCTCAACCTCAGTATTTATCTTGTGCTTTGTTAATAATCTCAAGCTGTTTCTAGATTATCTGAGGTAGTGGATGATGGGTTTGAAACAGGTAGATACAATTTTATAAGCAATCTCACTGAAGTGAGGAGCACATTTATACAAGGGTATTGTAGATACTGGGAAGGTTGTTAACTGAAAAAAGTCAAGAACTTCTAAGGTCATAAATAACACTTCTGACTGTGGGACTTTCTGGGCTGCAGCTGGCAGAAGCAGTGCAAGTAGGAGCATTATTTCTCCCCATCTTCATAGTCTGAAAGTGCAGTACTTGTGACCCCAGCAATAAATCCAGTTAGTTGCATTCTTGCTCTGATCTGGTACAGTATTCCTTGTGTTCAGATAACGGCAAGCACAAAAGTTAGGGGTTTGTGGGTCACCGATTTTGTCTTGTACAATTATACTTGGTGTAAAACTTAAAAGATTTCTTCCCATGTAGTCATTCAAATTGTTAAGTGGGTGAGACTGTTGGTAATGTTTAATGAAAAGATCTTGGTTTATGTAAACCTCGGTGAATTTGTTTTTCAGGACATGTTTTTTAAGTATACATGGAATAACTTTTTGCATACTCAAGTAGAGATCTGTATTGCATTAATTCTTGCAAGTCCTCTTGAAAACACGGAAAATGGCACAATTACAGATCAGGATTCCAGTGGGGACAATCTCTTACTGAAACATGTAAGTTGTGTTTTGCGAGTCTCTTGAATTTTCCTGTTTCCATGCAGTTTATTTTACATAAAATACACCCCAGTTCTACTTAATGTATAGAATGAAAAAAAAAGTCTTTCTGGTTTTACTTAAAATGTTAGTTCAGGGTGTTAAGAGCAGATTTTTTTTTTGTTGCTCCAAAGTGAGCATGGTGAAGAGCTGCAAGTATTTATTTTCCCTGAAGGTCCTCCTATTTTTAAGGCTTAAAATTGCTATTTCAGTAGCTTTATGCTACTACAACAACTCAGCACTTAGAAAGGGGAGTAGAATTAATACAGGTTTAGCTTTTAGGTTTCTGGTTGTGGTCTGACTACTGGACTTTCAACCCTTAAAGGAAAGTATGTATCCTGAACATGGAATTAATAGTCTTGCAGACTTTAGTATCAACTGTAAAATGCATAAATAGTGTTCCATTTTACTGCCACTAAGCATATTTTGCTTCTTTGACAGCTCTTCCTTAAGTGCCAATTAATAGAAAGAATACTTGAAGCGTGGGAGATGAATGAGAAGAAACAGTGAGTAATTAGTTTCCTCATTCCCTGCAATTGTCTAAATAAGACTTAAGTTGTGAAATGAATGTATAACCAATTCAGAAGTGATGTAGCCAGTTCTAAAATCACTTGTAATTTAATATTTGGGTTAAAGCTTTCTCTTGTACTTTTTGGTAGCATTCTAATTCTTCTTCCTGTGACCATTTGAGAGCACAAGAGTTGTCATTCTTGCCATGTATAAGATACTACTATGATCTTTAAAGTTTACCTGTGTTTAAGTACAGAAACATACTGTAAGTTTTGAGGGGACAGGAGAAACTTCTCCCCAGTAAGCAGTTGAGAATTACTTGAGAACACATCAAAGCATGTCACATACTGGGGAGCATCAGACTCCTAAATAGTAAATCCAATTCCTCAGCAATAGAATACCTTCTAAAATTATGTGTTTGAAGGGATGTAATCTTCAAGTAGCTAACATTGTCTGAAACCTTTTTTTGTAGCAGGAGAAGAAATCAGTCGTCACCTGAGGTAGTAAAATGTTCTCATGAAGGCCAAATAATTCTAGCTCTGAAGATACTGAACAGTAAATGTTAGTTCTGACCTGTCAAAATATTGAATTAACTAGCTGGGGTAGTGCTGCTGGTTTGGTGGAATGTTGAGACAGTTCCACTCCCCAAAACATTCCTGTTCCTATCATAAGTGAATCAGATAGTAAATATATGGCTAATGTAACTGACCTGGAAATGAGGGTGGTGAAGAGGGCAGTAATAAAAAAAGGAGTGTGCTAAATTTAACTTTAGAAAACATGCTCTCCTGAATGTCTTCCATTTTATATTAATTTCCCTGAGGTTATAGCGAATTGCCAACTTTACTGGCAATTAGATTCTTGTAGGAGAGAAACATGGCAAGTTTTCTCTGTAATTTCAACCTAAAACTTAAGTTTTACTTGGATAAGACTGTTCTTGATCCAGTGCTTACCATATTAATGATTTAATTAAATATTTAGTCTCATGTTTGGGAATACTAATGAAGAAAACAGTGTTTCAAACCTTAGGTAGTGCTTTTATTTAGAAACAGACTTGTAATGAATTCACTCCTTTATCCAGTTTTGTACAGGTGTGGCTTCACCTGTAAAAGATAAATCTTTAAGGGTACTTTTAGCTTAGCTGCTTCAGGAAATGGGTATTTTTTTAGTCCTTTTGTATTCTATCACTTAATGTTATTTCAAGCAGCTCTAGAAGCTTAAGGGTGACTGCTTTGTGCTGGTAAAAATCTGATATAGCAAAAGTTGTTTGGTTTACAGGGATTAATAAGCATTTGCTAACAAAAGATACAGTTGTATTCCAGACTTTCTGGCTAGGCAATGTCAAGTCAGTCTAGTTTGTCAAATGGAAGCACTCTGTGTCATATCCTGTATTAGAAACTGTAACCTGTGCTATTATCATGTTCTGCTTATTTTGAACATGCTTGTTACCTAAGCAAGCTGTAAACAGTGTAGTAGTTTATTCATATCTTGCATAGACATAACATAATTTTGGTTACCTCATGTTAAATGATGATGATGGAAAGTAACATCATATGATCTGTGTTTGCATAACGTAAGGTGCTTCATGAACTGCTGTCACTTTACAAATACTTCAGTCATGGGAGGTTTGTCTAGCTGGGTGGGGGGGTCTTTCTTGGTTTTTGTTTAAAACACAAAACCTTAAAGTGATGCAGCAAAACTTTGGTTGGCTTGCAGCCAAATGCTAGAGAATCAGTTAGATCAAAGAACCAGTTAGAATCAAGCTGGACCTCTCATGATCACTGTTTGGTCAGATTTAGAATGGTTCCAGCTGGCAGTAGGTGTTCAGAGCACTACTCTAATATCTGGTAATTCCTGTTTCTGCAGAGCAGTTCTGTGTGAAATATTTAAATGGCTTTGTAATTTTAGCTTTGGTAAGCATGTAAATGTTGTTCCTTCAGGAAAGGAATGACCCTAACTTAAATGGTATGCTGCATGTAATGCTAAGAAGCCCTGAAATAGTAAATCATGCTTAAGAATGCTTTTCCCTTTTGATCATGGGCTGAAAGCTCTGAGGGAATATTTGGTGTTTTGGGGTTTTGCAAAATACTCTCAGTAGCAGAAATTTCCTAAAAACTCAATCAGTTGCTAATTCCGTCGTTACTTTGCTAATGCTGCTCATTTTGCTTTCTACACGCGCACACATGGGCAGTACAAACACTTGTACATCCTTCTTGGTACTTTATGTGCTTGTTAAGTCTCCTAAACTGGCTCAGTGAAGTCAAACCTGTTGGTACCTTAAATTCGAAGTATTTCTGTGGTTTTAGGATGCAACTCTAACTTAAGAACCCCAGTTCATTGTCTTGTGTAACATCTTGACTCTGGTAGCGTTTTACAGCAACGTGCGGTATCAGAGTTGCTCTGAGTGTGGCAGTTGAGCTCTTGGTCTCTTGCAGGGCTGAAGGAGGGAGAAGGCACGGCTACATGGGTCACCTGACAAGGATAGCAAACTGCATCGTGCACAGTACAGATAAGGGGCCAAACAGCACACTAGTCCAGCAGCTCATCAAAGGTATTCATTCATGGTCTTAACTTTATCTTCAGGGCTTTCATTATCAAATGCTGAGGAAATTAAGCAAACTTAAATTAGAAGGCAGCTGTATGGATTAAAGAAGAAAATGACTGGATTACTTCTGAAGCATTCAATTTAAAGTAGACATCCTTAAACAAATGCTTAAGTATTTTCATTTTCAAACAGTGTTAAAGCTCCCTGAAATAGGTGCAAAGAGGTGCTGACCTGCTTAATTTGGACTTGTTTGCTAGATGGAGTTATATTTATGGATTTAGAAGGATGTATATGTTCTTACCAGTATTTTTGGTAGAGCAGAAAAAATATTTGGAAATTAAGTGATGCTTCATTGTTGATAGTTTCTAATTGGTTTGGTTTTTTTTGTTTCCTGTGCTAGAGCTTCCAGAGGAGGTCAGAGAGCGATGGGAAACATTCTGCACAAGCTCTTTAGGAGAAACCAACAAGAGAAATACAGTGGATCTGGTAAGTAGTGATGGGTAAGGTATGAAAATTGCTGCTGCTTTACTTGGACAGTTTCTTTGTCTGCAGCACTGTCAGTCTTACAAAATCCAGTGTACATGTATGGAGTCCTTCTAGTTGCTGAACTATGGAACTGATAATTCTTTAGTTTACTTTCCAGCTAAAGCCATATCATTAATATTTGTGCAGGCATAATGCAGACGATCAGCTTGTAATAGCTAACTGGCTCATTACGTAGTGTAGCTAATCCCAGGCAATCTGCAAAGAGGAGGATTTCTTTACCTCTTCAAGGTAGTGTCCTTGAAAACTCCTGCCTGCTTGAGAGTACAAGCTAAAAGTGCAGGAGCTGGTGTTGATTGCTTTATCTTCAGGTTGTAAATGACCCAGTATAAGTTTAATAGAGGACTGCTACCTGCATTTCACTGCCTGTGTTAGTCCTTAGCCCTTGCTTAAGGAGATTGCTTACTGTTGTGCACCTGCCACATTTGTTCTGCATGCAGTTGGAGTGATGACACTTTTGGAAAAACACTTAAGTAGAAGGGGTTTGTGTAATCACGTTAAAAATACGGTCTAAGAGTAATCGCTTGGAGACTGTAATAAGCAGAGGCAGTTTCTGATGTCAGCAGACCAGTTCATGAATTTTATTTTACCTGACTTCTCCTGTAATGCAGTGCTTTGCATTTGGCTTCATTAACTTGTGCTAGTCCTATGTTATTTGGACTATAATTAAATATTGAATTTGCTACTTCAACGTAAATATTAACTGGAGCAATAGGAAAGTCATCTGAAACTATAACTTGTAAACAGGACCAAAAGATGTACGTAAGGCATTTTTTCTTGGGCCTTTGAATGCAAAGAAGTGTGTAGGGCTTGCAGGTGAATGTTATTTTTCCTCTGGGTAGAAACTACTTCTTGGTCAAGACCAAAAGAAAAATTATGTTAAGAGGAAGAATTTTAGGCTTATAAAAAATGTCACTAATTGGCTTTTTAGATAGATAATCATGTGCTTGGAGGTATTTGATGTAATAACAGTGAAACTTAATTGAAAACTTACCTTCAGACTCTGCAGTTTTCAGTAGAATAGAAAGACAAAGCATTAAAACAAATTCTTTTATCTGAAATAAATATTATCTACTGTGCTAATGACCCAATTTCTTTGTATAGGTTACTACCTGCCACATTCATTCTTCCAGTGATGATGAAATAGACTTTAAAGAAACTGGCTTCTCACAGGATTCTTCTTTACAGCAGGTGAGTTGAATTCATTTAACAGCTTAAGTTGCTCTTTCTGTAGAAACAAATTAAGTAATTTTTTAAAAAGCAGTGGAACTTTTATTTTCTCTCACAAGCAAATATAAATCTAGAAAGTTTAAATTAAAACCTAGGCACGTGTGCATGCACACAGCTTTGTCTTACCAGACTCAGAAGCATCTCTTTGAATTCTTTTGCTGGTAGTGAAAGAGAGGGAGCCTTGTGGCACAAGATTGCCAGTAGATCACTTAGATGGAATCAGATGCTTTAGATGGCATTATTTGTTGGGGTTACTAACCAGAATCTTTCAGATCACACTAACAGCTGTGTAGTTAACTACCTAGTCTAGTATCGGCTTTGGTATTTTATGCATTTTCTATAGTTTTTATAATAAGTAATTGCTTGTCTAAGTTTGAATTGTGGGTGGTGGCTCAGTCTAAAAGAATCTGATGCATTTTTAGCTGATTAAGTGTTTTTGTACCTGTAAGATGCACCTGTACAAAAACTTGATAAGTTGGCTGCTATCTGTAGCAGCTTTAGTGAGAAAGTAAGATCTTCTAATATCTCTGTGCTTTTCATGCATCCCCTTAGTGACCTGCTGTGCCTAGGCAATCCCAGCAGTTCCAGGTAGTTAATCTGGAGAAATGCAGATGGTCCAGTGCTGCTTCTTTCAAGTTTGTCTTGCTGTATATCTCCTCCTTTTATATATATTTTCTTTTTCCTTCAATTTTCATAATGCCGTAATCTAAACTTGGGGTTTTTTGATCGTTCTTTTGTTTTCTTTCCATATTCACCTTGTTCAACTTTACCACCATACTGTGTCCCCTCAGCTACCTGGGCAAGAAACCAAGAGTTGACATGACAGCTTTATTTCCTAGAATATCTTAGCGTTGGCTGACTTTACCCATGGAAATGGCATTATTAAAAGTCCCTAGAGGATGTGTAGTAATTTATAATTTAATGATAGTCCTGGGAAATAAGAGACAAAAGCTATTGTTACAGATAGATGATGCCCACATGTACCTTAGTGTACATACTGATCTGCTGGCAGTTGACACTGTCTTCTTTATTTAAAAAACCAGCACAGTTGTGTCAGTGACACTGCACTGAGATGTAAAATGTTCAATGGTTTCACTCTTCTAATATTTAATAGATGCTGCTGGTGTGTGTGCCCGAGACTGATTTTGCTAGTGATACCTGGATAATAAATATGCAACTGTGCTTTAGTATCTATATATAGTGTACTTTTCTGGTTCTTACTATTTATAACTTCATGTTACCTTGAGCACAGATAGCTTTTTTTTTTTAATATGGTGTTGTTTCTCTGTTTCTTTGGGGTGCATTTGGAAAGGTGCTGGTTGGTTAATGTGATTAAACTACATATTTAACTTCTTTATTGAAAGCTGTTAGATTGGCTTTCAAGTCAGTAAATGTAAGTAGGGTTGTAGTTGATGCTGCCTTTCAAAATTCAGAGGTTAAGACAAGTCCTTTTCCTGTCCTTTTATGTTTAGTTTAGATAGACTTTTATTTCTTTGAAGCAAATGGGCAAATAGATTTTAGAGTATTAGTAGAATCATTATATCACTGTCGTTGGTCCTGGGGTTGCCAGGCCTTTTCTGATTATCAGATGCAACAAATGACGTCCAATTTTATTGACCAGTTTGGCTTCAACGATGAGAAGTTTGCTGATCAAGATGACATTGGCAAGTGAGTATAATATTACACTGAATTTGGTTGTAGTCTTGTGTTTTCTTTCTTACTGTGTTTCTGGCTGTGGTTTTGCTGATGATAAGTACAAGCATTTACTGATGTGAAGCAGTTGCCAATCAGTCCTGTCTTTTTGTGCCATCTATGTGCATTGATAGAAGCCTCCCTGAACAGAGGAAAGCAGCAGCTTCTCTTTTTCTAACTTCTGGTTGTGCCAATGTTGAGAACACTGTGCTTGTGAGCAAAATACTGAATTATAACTCTGCTTTTTAATAGTCTTTTTAACAGAGAGCCATAGCTCTCTGCTACTCTGTACTTTTCTGTAGGGGAGATTGAGGAAGGGCATTGTAAATCTACCTTTTTTTATAAGGTTGTGGCAGTTAAGACTGATTTCTAGAAATAGTCTTAGGTGAAAGATGAGGAAATGAGAACAGTCTTGGTCAGGTTAAAAAACCCCAAACTAAACAAAAACCAGCACACAACAGAAAACATCCCTCACAAAAGCTGGTATCTTTCTTCCTAAGTAAATGGATGCAATAAAGGGAAAAGGGGAGAATAGGGGTTCTTGCGGATGGTAGAGTTGATAATGGTTTTTACAAGATTTCATGGCTTGGGATGCCAGAACATGCAGGTAGGAATATAAACAGCATTACTTCAAGATGTTTTTTAGAAGGGTGTTTTTATAAAATATCTCAGTGCTCTTCTATAATACACGTTTAGTAAGTGATGTCTGTCTGAAACTTGTATCTTCCATCCAAGAAGCATTGCTGCTTTTTTGCACCACAGAACCTGCTGAGATTAGTGATTAATGTATGATGGTAAAGGAAGTAACACAAATACTCCTTAACTTTGTTAGAAGCAAGTGAATTTTGGCAAGGATAGGAGTTTGAATTCCTTTAAGTTCATGCCTTTGGAAGTCTATTCTCTTGGTAGAAAGAAGATGACTACTTACCTAAAGAGGTTTCAAGACTTGTGACAGGTACACTGATGATGTACTCATGAGCTGAATTAAGCTGTAGGTGAAGTTACTTTGAAGTTACACCTTCTGTGCAAGAATCAATTACACTCTAAGTTACCTGCCTAGCGTTGTACAGTAATTCAGATGGTGTCTTGCATAGTAATAGTCACACTTGCAGCTCCTTTAGATCACTTAACCTTTTTCCCTACTTTGTAATGCTATGAATATTAGAGGAGAAGTAGTGTGTGCTCTGCTGAATGCACTCATGGCTATACAAAGAATATATCAACTGTTATGATATGTAAAGATGTGTCAAGCCTAAATATGTAGCCTTATGTTTGGGAAAATATTTCAGTGATTGGTTAAAAAAATATTTGTGGGGTTCTTTTGATAGGAAACAGAATTTGATATTATTTTTCATTTTGTTCCTTCCTGTTGAAAAGGTCCTATGATAGAAGGGTGAAATCAGTTAGAATATATAAGAACTGCAAATGCAGATATTTGCAGGATTTTGATGTATATCTTGGTAGAGCATCGTCAGGTTAGGCATTCTTTAGGCCTAGTCTTTTTCCTGTGCATAGCAATACAATATTTGAGATTTGGTTATATTATTTCAGTTATGCTTGTTTAGGCTTGTTGCATAAACCTAACTGTAGATGGCAGTGTTCTGTGTTTTTGTTTAAAGCACTTAACAGTTAAAGAAATCACAGGAATGCCAGGCCTCCTTGGTGTGTAATTTTGACTGTTTTGTGTTGGAGATGACTTTGTGTTTTATCTTCTATTTTTATATTATGGGAAAATAAGAAACCAAAGAGAAGTTAAATGTCTTCATGTCACAATAGAAAATCCTGTCTTATTGAGTACATTTCTTTTTTTCTTGTAGTGTTTCTTTTGATCGGGTTTCGGACATCAACTTTACCCTCAATACAAATGAAAGTGTAAGTGTGTGTTCCAGTATTATCAGAAAAATTACTGTCTTTTAAGCTTTGGCATGACCTCAGAGTTTTGTCAGTGGTTATGTTTACTCCTTTTATGTGGAAATCACTGGAAAATAATTACCCTATGTTACTCCCATATCATGAGATCTGCTAATTGGAAGACGCTATTATTGGTCTTTTTGATCAGTATTAAGCAGAATTGCTTCTAATTTGTATAACTGGGTTTCACATTGGGCCTAGATCTGATTTGTGCTTGTTGCACACTTGTGTTTTATGATTAGAGGCTATTTAAATCTTCAGTGAGATTGTGATGGGAAGGTAAGGACTGAGTCTCTGAACCTTGATATTGCCTATTGGTTGAGCTACAATGACTCCTCACTGCAGGAAATAAAGCTGGAGTACTCTGTGCTCTGGTTATCTGGAAAGCTCTTTGGGGTCACTCCCACATTTTTAAACGTGATGGAAGCTCCTAAGTGTTCTTTGATCCACTCAGCTAATTAGTAGCCAAGTAAAAAAAGCAGCACTGCCTATTTTCTTGACAAGCTTTCAATTAGGACGTTCTGGTTTTCTGCTGCTTTTAGAGAAATACTTAAGATCTTCTTCAGAATAGTCATGTATTTTCAAGATGTTTACTAATGTAATATGGATTTTATTTTTTTGCTGTATTTAGGGCAATATAGCCTTGTTTGAGGCATGCTGTAAGGAGCGGATACAGCAGTTTGATGATGGTGGCTCTGATGAAGAAGATATTTGGGAAGAAAAACATATTGCCTTTGCACCAGAGTCCCAGAGGCGCTCCAGGTGAGAAGGGTGTTTCTCATCCAGATAGCAGTGTAGTGAGCCTGCAGTAATGCACCTGTCCTGTGGTTCAGTCTGTCTGTTAGTAGACTGTCCAGCATAGCTAGGTGTTTCCATTCTGTGGAGAAATGAGTGAAGTTGTGGCTCTAGTACTTTGTTTTCCAGCCATAATTTGTAGAAGATGCACTTTGGCTTTTGTAGCTTGTTGGTTTTGTTTTTTTTTCTCTGCTGTGTGTTCTTTCCTTCTGCTTTTAAACTGGCCCAGCTGTCCTTGCTTTGGACAAGGCAGCCCAGCTCCACTCCTCTCTTAGACCTTGCTGTCCTCACTACAGTACCAGTATGGCTGTGAACAAAGGAAAATTCATTGAGTGGAAGAGCACCTAGTCCCCAAAACTCAGGGCTGTGCAGCCTCCCTCAATATCTACTGAAAGCCTCTTCATGTGTTCAAGTGAAAAATCTTAAATCTTGTTTCTTTGAGAGAGAAGTGAGGGGAATACTAAGAGCTAAAAATTATACCTCAAGTAATCTGTCAGACATAATTGTAGTTCTCTCTAGTCTGAAACTCTGCAGTATTTAATTGTGCCCAGGGTGTTACACTAAAACCAGGATGTAAACTCTCTCTTTGTATTTGAAGTTCGGGCAGTACAGACAGTGAAGAAAGTACAGATTCTGAAGAAGAGGATGGAACTAAGCAAGACTTGTTTGAATCCCACACCAATACAGAGGACAAAATGGAAGTAGACTTAAGTGAACGTACGTAGCTTTTTACCTGCTGCTTTGGGATATAGGAAATGTTAGATCTAGCAGCCTGATTTTGTAGGAGTTTCCTCGTTGACTGCTTTTATTCCAACTGTCTTAAAGTAGGTCTTCCCCACTTGCCACAGAGCATGCACATATTGAGAAGTTTGAATTCCTTACATGTCTTAAATTACTTACTCTAAAATTCATGTTTCTACTCTTCAAGAGTTAAAAAAGGAGGCGTAGTCAGAAAGGGGAGGATTAAATGCTCATTTATGAATATTGAGTGCCTACAAAAACCTAATATGTTTTACTATCCAAAGCCAAAAGATGGTATTTTTACTGAAAGCTTTTCAGACCAGCTTTTTGTCTAACAACGCTCTTTTAGAAGACTTCCTACAGAAGCTAAGTGAACTTGGATTGTTCTGGTTTCAAATGTGAATGAAAGATACACATCAGGAGACTCTTATGTGGAATCCTAACTGATGTAATAGGTTGAAAAGTTTTCACATTCAAGTCAGACTAAACTGGCTTTTGTTAAACTGGCAATGTCTGTAGGTAAAAGCCCTGTGTTTATCTAGACTGTAAGGAATTAAATTAGAAGGAAAAGTTAAGGGTTTTCTTTTCTTTTGTCAGATTGGTGTCCTTGGCATCTGTGTGTCAAACAAGTTTTGATCCATGTGGGTCTCCTCCCATATCTGCCTGGGTTGGAATTTCTAATTGCTAGTCAGAGCTTCCTTTTCAGCCTGTTTTTTTGTATGTAAGTGTTAATGAAAAACATGTTTCCCTTGGGTAGGTGAAGTATTTTGAATTGACCTATCCTAAATTAGATGCTATTCACAGTTGCTCCCAAATTTAAAATATCAATAAATATTTTAAGTTGTAAAAAAAAAGAAACTTTTCTGAAACTTAACAGTGGTGTTAGTGCATGAGAAATTGTTTGAAGAAATGGAAAAAGGGATGAAAACTCTTATTATTTTCATTATTATAGAAATTAGTTTGAAAAATAGTAACAAATATTGAGGTTAATTTAAAGGGTAAAGCAGGATTGTACTTGTGATTTAATGTTTTATTAGTTTTGTTCTTCAGATAAACTCTTTTTTTTTTTTAGCGGAGTACTTGAATTACTGATCTTAAAATTCTGCCTTACTTGCAGAATTTTCCTTTTTGGGAATACATTAATTTTTTTAACAGGATATACAGGATTTTTCTGCATGTGCTTTCAAGTCTAGTTACAAATCTTGCTTCTCTTTATGGAATATACGTAGAGAGAATCATTGTGTTAGGCATATGTGCACTCATGTTCTTTATAGAAATTATTTCCTAATGAACTTCATGATGCTTTTTCAGCACCTAACTGGTCAGCAAACTTTGATGTACCCATGGAGACTGCACATGGTGCCAGTCTGGATTCTGTTGGCTCTGCTGTGTGGAGTACTGAAGCACCTGTGCCAGCTAAAGAAACTGGCTGGGCTTCCTTTTCTGACTTCACATCCTCTTTGAGGTAAGTATGTCAGTTGTTCAGGGTGAGTTTGGTTTTCTTGGGGTGTCCATCTCTACACATGCCTGTGTTGCTGGTGTATGTAAAGTGTCTGAAGAGTGCTGTGTGTTCCAACAGCCTGTGTCTGTAATCTCCCTTTGCAGGATGAGTGGCTACTAGTGTTTTGGGTATTTTTTAATTTCATATTGTTATGCAGCTGTGATAACTAGGTTAAGTACTTCTGCATGATTTTGAGAACACCCAAGATAATGCGGTCTTCTTTTGGATTGAACTCTACACTCTGCTGAAGTCTTGTATATGTACCTAATCAAATAGATGTAAATTTTGAGTTGTCAAATATTGGCAGTCAAGAACTAATTCCTTCTCATATTGGAAGACTTTGCTTTTATACGTTTGACTTTTGACTTTCTGTCTGGGCATTAAAACAGCTCAGATATAAAAGTATTATTTTTTTCCAGCATAAAACAGTGTTGTTTCATGATTGAGGCAGGTAAATTGATAATCAAATTAAGAGCCTAGAAAATGAAGACTTGGATTGCCACATTACTGAATAGCAGAGACATTCTGTAGATGGTAAAATGCTTTTCAAGTGGCCAGATCTTGTCATCTGAGTTCCTTTAGAATGAAAATCTTGTAGCTATGCTGTATATAGAATCAAGTAGTGAAATCACTTTTGTAGTGGTTCGTGACTGCACTGACAGTCTCAACAGAGAGCTGTCAAGTTGGAAAAATGAATTTAGCAAAACAGTTAAAAATATTTGGAAACACTGCAAGGGGCTGGTGATACCTCTGTGCCTTAGTTACCAGGGACGTGTCCACTAGTACTTGTAATGTAACAAAATCAGGTAAAAACCAAATGACCATCAAACACCCACAGCTCAGTTCTGGTGCATTTTTCATTACTAAACTTCTATTTAGCACGTCTTTCCTGCACTCTTCAAAACAAACTTGCTGTAATTCCATTTCAGTATAGTTCTAGGCCTTACAGCTTTCATAGAGAACTAATACTGTTTTAAGAATGCTTCATTTTGCTATTCAGAAATGTTTCTAAAGTTTTTTTATGCTTCTTGAAGCTCAAAAGATTCCTTGAGAAGTAATTCTCCTGTGGAAATGGAAACAAACACAGATCCGGGTGATCCCTTGGGCGCAAATGCAACTACTCTTACAACACAGCTAGAGAGTAAGTAAACTGCATTCCCAAATGCAAGTGGCTTGATCGCAGGAGTCGTGCGTAAGAAAAATCTCCCTGAACTTTAAAAGTTGAGGTTTCCAGAGAGTCTTCTCTGGCTCTGCTGCTGTTCTGACTAGTGACTTTTCAAAGAATTTATAAACTATTTAAAATAGTTTCCAGTTTAAAACAAGAGCCAGTGTTACTGATACCTCTAAAAAGTCTGCACATCATGAACAGAAAAGCATTACGAAGAAACAAAGTTTGTTGTTAGAGAATCTTCTCACTTTTGTCAGCATTTAGCTGAGCTGATGCCCAAAAAGAATGGTAGCCTCCAGTCTTGTCCTGTGTGGCAATAGGCCAGTAGCCTCAATGTGTTCAAATTTCTCCTTCCTGCTCATGCCTTTCTAAGCTACCTTCACTATGTTTGCCCTAATTGTTTCTTCTACATGTATGAACTGGTTAAACGGACAAAAACATTTTAATGAGCTTTTTTTGTATCTATTATTACCAGAGAGAGCAAGAAGTGCAGGTGAGAAGTCCAGGCAGACTGGACATCCCAAAGATTTTTCAGTACTTGGAAGCTTAGAGTGAAATTTGTGCTGTGTAGACTTGTCATGAATTTGACTGTACAGAAAAATAATTTGTCACTGTAATCTTACTAAGGCCTTGTTTAGGAAAAAACTGTTGCAGTAACCATTGTCAGTCAAGATGAAAAAAGCTACAGACTCTGGCTTTTTCTTAAGCCATCTGTAAGTAATACTCTTGCTCTCTATGTGGCACTTGCAGAAAGGTGACGTTCTCTCTAAGGAAGAATTAAAGAAGTGTGCAAAACTGCAAAAATACTATCCTTGATATATTGGCTTATGTGCTTGCACATGAAATAGAAACATAACCAACCATATACTAAATTGCTCCTATTTGTACTTGCAGCCCCAGGAAGTGTTGCTATGGAGGCCAGCTCAGATGGAGAGGATGATGTGGAAAATGCAGACAAGGTAACCGAGACAGTCATGAATGGCAGCATGAAGGAGACACTGAGCCTAACTGTAGATGCTAAAACTGAAACCGCCGTTTTCAAAAGGTAAGAATGTGTATTTATTGTCTTCCCACCATGTAAATAGAACACTGTTGATGGAACACTGTTGATGGAACACTGTATCATCATCAAAGAGATGATTAAAGTGATAATTCCTGAGGCTTTAACTAGAAACCTTTCAAAGTAATTGTTTTGAAATTTGACTTCTAGTTAGTTACTATGACATGCGACTTTACCTATGAAGCCTTACCTTCAGTGGAAGGTTATCAGCAGAAGGCTGACTCAGCTTTTGTCCTTGATGCACATTATTGTGCATTTTTCATGTACAGTTCTTTTAACATTGCACATCAAAACTAAGGTGTTAAAATTTTGCACCGAATTCTTAGATTTGGATTGGACTTTGATTCTTCTCATCCAGGAGGATAGAAGACAGAAGTTGAAGGCCAGCCAGGCACTGCTTTTGAGTGTAGCTCATCAGACATCTTGGGGTGATCACTGTTGGTGGTATGCACGATGATATTAAATGTATTCTGGACTACAGGTGGCACATGGAATTCTAGAATAACTAGAAGAACAACTACTTAATTTTGCTGTCTTCTGATACAAAGATTCAGGACTAAGTGTCTTACAACATGGTTAAATTGTATATTATATGTATATCAAAACTGTGATCCTTTTATGAGAATAAAGCACATTGCAGTGTTGTCTACTCCATCCCATCTACTGAGATATTGTGATCTCAGATTTAATGATCAAGTGGTTTTTATTTAGTATCAAATATTTATGTAGGGAAACAGAGGCTACAAACAGTATAAAGACAAAAATTTTGCCTTTATTAAAGCTGATGTGTCCTGCCTCCACCCTGACATTGACAAATTGGAACACACTGCTAGAGCATTTCGACATGCAACCCTCTTCTTGTTCTTTTAGAATAACTTTGTAGTATCTGTCCCTATTCTGGCTTTAAAGACTAACGAGAAATTGTCACTATGTCTTGGAAGTTGCGTAAAAAAAACAACGCCGAGTCAATTCCAGTAGAAGAAGCTTTTCCAGCGTTACTCCTTACATTGCCTGTTGTTTAAATTAATTTACTTCACTAGTGGGTAGGAGATAATTCCTGACCATCCAAAACGAATAGACCTTGAAAACCAAACAGCTTTCCGTCACTCTTGATTTCATCCTTTTGATTTTCTGCGTGACTTGACTTCTGATGGCTTTTCAACAAAGAGGGGGGAAAATTTGTGAGTGCCCAGTGCTTCTAAATCAAATGGCATTGATAGAGGAATGAACCACAGCACTTTAGAGAAGTGTTGGGACTCTGTGCAGATCGATGTCACATGAAACCATCCATAGTGCACTGCTGATATAGTAAATTATGTGTCTGCTCTCCAATTTGTTCTGTCTTTTGCACAATGCTTTTACATGGTCTTTGCTCTTAGATGTTTACAAATTCGGTGTAGTTATCCATGGTGTCTTTAAACTTCTCCTTAAACTAGTTTAGCTCACATGCATTTTCAAGTTGTGTGACTTGTGGTACTGGTGCAAAAACTAACATGAGGGGGCAGCATCTGGTGACAGTTCCTGCCTACCTTCATGTAATTACCTGCTGGAACTGTAGTTCAAAGGACATAGAGGTGCAAAGGGAGGCAATATCATAGAATTGCCCCAGACAGAAGGGACCTTGAAAGTTTATCCAGTCCAATCTTTTATGGGAAAGGGAGCCCAGATGAGATTACCAGGCACTCTGTCTGATTGCATATTGAAAACTTCTGGGATCTCAAGTTGGAAGGGAAATGTCAAAGGAACATACAAGGGGGCTCAAAGATGAGGTCTTAAGTGTAGAGACTCTTCTACTCTGATAGATGTGCAGCTTCACAGTGAGCCAATACTCAAGTGGCATTTTTTAAACCAGCTTGCTGGGAAAAGGTCTAAATTAAGGGGGACAGTTAAGAGTAGTGAGGGGAAGTCCTACTCTGGCCTTTTTGCCTTTCAAAGTGGATGCTTCCAGACTTCTGCTTTATCTAGGTTTCTGTCAATAGAAAATTGATGAAGTCAACATTGAGGGGATTTATAAGCGCAGTAGTTAATTTGCGGAAAGCTGCAAAGGACAAAAATGTGATTTCTGAACTTAGTTCAGAGTGGAGAACAAGTAGGAAGAATGCCAGCAGAGACTACCTGTTTAAAAAATAAAAAAAACTAGGACATCACTTTTGGTGGTGATTGTCACAAGTATTTTATTTGGAGGGAATGCAAAGAGTATCAAGGCAAATGAGATGGGGAGATTAGATGGGGAAAACTTGATGAGAGATTGCAATGCAAAAGACAGTATTTTTTCAGGCTCTGCAGGATAGAAGGAGAAAAGAGAAGGATTCATTGAAATTTAAAGGATCCATGGAAAGGAGAACTGTGAGAATAGGAAGAAAACCAGCAGAGGAGATTGGCACTTCTTGAATAAATAGATTTGTTGCCACAGAGGTATAAGATTGATGTTTGTCTACTTCAGAGCTACTTTATAACTATCTCTTGCAGGTATATATGCTCACATTTGTATTTTAGTTTGCTCATAATGGCGTGATTGAGGTGGAAGAGGGTGGAATAGAGAGGCAGAAAAGTTTGGGTTTAGAGGCAAACCAGAAGATTTGTTCACTAATGACTGTTGAGGCTTTCTGGTTACATGGTACTGTCTTACATAGTGTGAGTGTACAGATTTTTGACTGAACTTTATCTGGTTTTGTCTACAAAAGGAAGTTGGTGAAGTAGATTGGGCTGCAGTCTTTGTACCCCATAAACCATACGTAGTATTTGCTGTGGAGTTACTAGGGAGTTTCTTATGTAAGATAGTGATGAGTTAATGATTTTGCTGGTATGTTTCATGGACAGACTAATACTAATGCCGGTTTCTGAGGGAATCTTGAATTTCTTTTATACTTTCTTCCATTTTTGCTTACTTCTGGCTTCAGAGTGTTGAAATCCTATCGGTATGTATAGTAAAGGATCATGATTGTTACCACTTCAGGCATCACATACATTCCTTTTTTTCTTTCTGATCTTATTTCTTTATTATATAAATCACTGTGTTTCCTGCCTTTTTATCTGGTCAAGTTTTAATGGATGTAAACACCAGTGCATCATTAGGTGCTTGTAAAGTCTAGAGCCATGTGCTTGATCTTCATGTTGCAATCATAACTTAAAATCCATTTGCATGTGAAATATGGACCCGTCTCAGTTTTTTCCTGTTGCCTGACATTCCCTATAAATAAACTTCAAAGTTAAATTAAATAACTTCTTGCTTTTGTTTTGTTTTTTAAGTGAGGAAGGAAAATTGACTACCTCGCAGGATCCTTCTTGTAAATATGTAGTAGAAGAGAATACAGAGGTTGCAGAAGAGGTCCCTTCAGGTCTTCAGCCTACTAACAGCAGTCCAGAACAGAGGTAACTGCATTCAAGGATGCTTTCAATTCTCTAAATGGCAGTTTGTGTGCTTTTATAATAGGATTGATCTAAAGAGGTTGAGTTTAGCTCAGTCTAAAAATGTGCTTGCTTTTATTTTATTAGATTCTCACAAGTTGAATTTTCAGTTGATTTTAAGACTCTCGAGTCATCAAAGGTGTATTTTTCTTGCAGAGAGTTGTAAATATCCCCATTCTGTTTTGTGACAGTGTTACCAAGTTAGAATAGTGAATTGATGCACAGAACTCTACTGCATGTTCTGATTATACTCTAGATAGACTAAAAAGATGTGAGCATGTTTGCCGAATTTAGATTCTGGTTTTTAAGACTTGTTTATGAGCCAGTATTTAACTAGGTACTTTCTTCTAACTTCCTGTTCTGCAAAAATCTCAAACTTGATCAAGAAGGGGACTCTAATCAGAAAAAACAACCCTGTATACTCAAAGTGGGAAACCCAAAAACTCTTTGACAGTGTCTCCTAGACATGCTGTCTTTATCAAGATGACTATTGTTTTAATGCTGATAAGCATTATATTGTAGGGAAAAAGTCCTTGGGTACTAGGTGATTACCTTTTGAGTAAAGATGCTTGTCTGAACCAATAGAGGGTTCTCAGAGCTAGCAGTTGGCTAGATTGCCTTCAGGTTGTGGGAAATCTCAAGGAACCCTTTTCACTGAACCATGCTGGCTTCAGCAAAGCTCAGAACTTTCTCTAAAGGTGGCTGTTGCAGTAGATCCTCATAAGCACAGGATAAATGCCAAGGTAAATGTATGGTGCTTTTGGGGCTCCATGTATGTATGACTAGTGGAAGGAGTCCCCTAGATAGGTCTCTGGCTGGTGGCTAGCAGGAGTAATCTCTGCTAGGAGCCCTGTTCTGTCATGGACTTTCCTCAGTTAATAAGTGAGTGATGGTTGTGCAGACTGTCACATCTCCTGTCCATGCAACATTTGTTTCTTACCTTCCAGGTTTCTGTAAAAAGTGTTTGCTTTTGTCTAGTGCTGTCTGTCTTTTCTCTAATGTTTACATATGTTTTTTAAAAAGTGTTTTTAGAGCTTAGCAGCCAAAGACTTAGCTAGGGGGCTCCTGCTGGTCATGTGCATGTAGAGCACGGACCCCAGAGTGGCTTCTCTGTGATGTCCACCATCAGAGAACAGGAGTTACAGGTAACTTTCCTCATCTGTAGTTTCAAGCAGTACTTGCATTCTTTTAGAGAATCTTCAGATGTATTCCGTAGACTTGCACTGAATGGAAGTTGAGATTTTTTGCCTCTGTTGCTTGCATATTTTTAATGTCCTCATGCATTGGTTTGATCTCTTTGTGCCAGTCCAGAGCAATTGAGCCCATGTTTACACTAAACTTTTATCTAGAAATGTATGTACTGTTACTGTTTTCACTCTTGTAGGTTTGCTCTCCATTTTCCTCCATACTTCATAAATGTTTCATCCTAATGGATTGACATTCAGAATATTTGTGGAAGGCTCTTTGTAGGTTAGATTAATAACTAAAGCAGTCTTTTAAGACGCTCTTGTTTTTCCTGTTGTGTCATAGCTGCTGGCTTTCCAGTGCAACCTTAAATACTCCCGGTATCACATTTTGCCTCAGAGAATAAGATTTGGATAAGTATCAGAAATGTGCTCTTTATTAGTAATTCTCTAAGATACCATGTCTCTAGAGATCACTTATTATCTCAGTTAATGAAGACCACACATTCTTCAGTGGCGTGCTCAGTTAATTCAGTGCTATGCTTAATTAGGAAATAAGGACTCCAGAAATGCTGGACTGCAGAAGATAATTGGGATGAGCATGTTATTAGCACGTTTCCTTCCTTCAGTTCACGGGTTATGCTGCACAGGATCTGGGGTTGTTGGTTTTTGGTTTAGTTTTTTTTATTGCATCTACCTGCATTTGTTTTGAACCTTACTTGTATACTTACATCTCTTTTCTTGGCCTCTTAGGACTGATCAACACACCCATTTAGGAGAGGCATCTGTTAATGGCCCTGTATGATATGTGATGTCTACTACCTTGGCTGAAGAGAAAGAACTGATGTCCAGGTGTTTGAGTGTTTTTTGAGGATTTCATCTAGACCCTGTTGAAGCCAGTCACTGCTGCACTAATTTCGCAAGGAATCAGGACCAGCAACATTTATATTCTAGATTTTAAGACATTGTACAGAAATTCATAAGTGTAAAAATATTGCACATTGAGAAATACCAATAATTTTTGCGTATGTTTATATTGTATTGTTCTAAATAATGGGGGGCCTGTGAAATAAGATCCTGCTACCCATGTAATGATGACAGTAGTGTTACTATAGTTAAAATGGCTGTAAGAATAGTTTTATAAAAAAGTGAATACAAAAATCTAATGTATTTGAGACATAACTATTTGACGATTAGTGTGACCAAAGTATTTAGCAGTTTTCTTACATTTTTCACCTTGTAAAAAAGAAAAAGAAAATTCATGTTTTTTCTGAAACTGAATTGCCCTATAAATGTTATTTTGGTTGGTTTAGCTTACAAAAGTGATTTAAATAAGAATTTTTTGGTGTTCAACATTTTACAACAGGTTTTTTAATTGGTAATTGTTTTCTGTATTGTTCAAAACAGATCAAAAAATGTAAGTCTATTGGTAGAGATTTTAAGTATTTATTGCAACAGCTTAGTTGACAAATTGATGTTACTGTAAAGCCATATGTTCTGTTAAGTCTAGTTTGCTTGAAACAATACCTTCCAGGTGAAACACTAGAATATTTGGAGTGCACATGGCTTGTTGTGTTTAAGTGGTTCACCTGCCTTTAAACAGTTCACCAAGATTTAGTTTAATACCAAGCATTATACAATGGAACATTTCAGAACAATCTGCGTATTTAAAACGCTATAATCCTTTTAGACAAGTCAAGTAAAAGAAAGGCTCATGCTGCTAATGTAATTACAGTACCTGCATTTTAAAAGTAAATAGTGTTTTTAATACAAATTTTGGCAGCAGAGCATGTTAATTGGTAATTTCACTGTACTGATCTGTGTGAGGCTTTCATTTGTATGTTCTAAACCAGTTTTTTCACAGCTGGTTTGTGTATATATATAGTGATTATGGAAACTAATTCTGTGTAATTTATAATTTTCTATGTCAGTGTAAAATTCCAACAGCCTTCTCAAACAAACAGAAGCAATATACTGTATATTGCCACATTGTCTGGTGAAAGGGTTAAAATACTCCTGCACTTTCAGACGCAAAACCATTTTTGTTTCTGTCATAATCATTTATTTTTTACATCGTTTGTTTTCCTGACCAGTATTTAAAGCCAAAAGGATATTCTAAACAATGGCCAATGATTTATTTTAGAAGGCGTCCCAAACAACGTGCCTAAACATTACATTGCATACAGAAATAAAAAACCCACATGTATGTCACTGCCCTTATTGCTTTCTCTTTTGCATTTTTGGCAAGGCTCAGTGCATTTGTCCTTGGAGGTTTTTGCGAACAGATCAGCTGTGTGAAAATGAACGGGTAAAACCACAATATCATAAGTGGAATTGGTAACTATGGTTGCCCTTTTATTTGTACTTTATAAATGATGGAATCCAGTCAGTTTCTAAGTTTTCTTTATCAGTTCAGAATTACTTTCAGATCAACTTGACTGAAACCATTTTGTGTGTTAGCTTTAAGGTTGGCAGCTGTCCTCTTGTCACTTTTGATCTGTCACTGAACAAGCACCTTTGGAAACAAAATTGCTCATTTTGACACATGAATTGGAGTCAAGTAGAAATTCCAAATACAGGCAAGCAGCAAGTTGGTTTGTGTAAGTTTGATGCTTGTAAGGAGAAAAACTTGTGTCCTTTCCAGTGGAACTATTTGTCCCTTGCTAAAAAGTTGATTTATCTAGCTCTATTGCCACGAAAACTGGAGAACGCAGTAGATGGAATTGAATCTGGGCCCTGTTGCCTTCAGTTCAGCAGTCTTGTACTTGTCCTTCTGTTTGCAAACTGTCATATCAGTCCACTGTTTTGAGGAAGCGTAGGGTCTGTTTTACCCACTCACTCTATTACTTGCACAAGGAATCCAGAACTTGAAAGCATTGGAGGTGTGTTTGGGGAGGGGAGGGTGTATGGGTGTGTGTAAACACACTTCTTTTGGCATCTTTTATCAACACCGCTGCTGATACGCTGCTCACATAGCCTTACAAAGGTTTGGATGTATTGTGAGAATCCTGAATGACTGTTACCCAGCCTGTTTAATCAGATTTGACTTGCATGCAATGGAATTTGAGTCTTCTTTATGAAAAGGATTTTAATGCATTTGCAGTGTGGACTGAAGTCTGATACCTTTGTACAGGCTTGAGTTCCTACAGGGTTTTAGCAGCAATTAGGATGAAATGAGCTTGCTTTGAGTGCTTGTCCACTGCCACATTCCAGAGTGCTCCTTGAAATGGCTAAAGGCCCAGTCGCTTGAAACTGAGGAATAATGATGTCAGTTGATGTCAATGGGCAGTGGATTTAACCCTTAGGATTTCTCTGGTAAAGGATTTTTAGTCAAGAGTGTTTCAAAAGTGGCTAGACGAATAATATCTGTAGTAGCTCATTGCCTCTTCCCACCTGGCAGAGTGGATGAATGATGCCTTCTTGAGCAGTGAAACAATTATTTTTAAGTGTAAGGCCTGAATTAGTTTTATAGCAAGATTGTTCCATTTAAGTAAAAGCGTAAGTCATCATCTTGACTAACATTGCTATTAATTCACTGAAAAGATAACAGGATAGTGGAAACAATCTCATTATGTCATTGTACATGGAATCCCGCGTGACCATGCTCTTGAGTGAAGTCTACTTTTTTGCACCTATTAAACCTTGTATCTACCTCTTGAAAACAGTGAGTTCTGTGTTGTCATCTGCATACTTCTGTGGAAACTTACTGTGACATTCGTTCTTTGTGAAATCCATTGAGGAGACTTGTGAGGAAGATGAATCAGATTCTTAACGTCATTCATTATAAACTTACCTTTCTGTTTAAATTTTAAAGCATTAATTTCCTTGGAGATGTTGTTTTCTGACATATGTCTCATACAGTTATATCAGGAAGTACTTACTGTATATAACTGGCTCTATTAATAGACTTAATCACTTCTGACTGTCTCAGAATAAATAGTGCTTTCTCCAGTGTAGTGTAAGTGCTTTGAGTTTCATTATGAAAGTGTATGTATTGTTTTCCAAACCACTGTGGCAGCAAAATGACCTTTTTTGGTAAAGGTTTTAACGTCTGTCTTTTAGCTTCTGCATCTTACTTGCTAGCAGGTAAGGATCTGGCATCTTCCTGTTCCATTATTGTTTGAGTATGTAAGGTTACAGCATGGAAGGAGACGAAGGCAATAAAACTAAAAGAAAAAATATTGTAGAGACAGACATTTTTCTGTCTCCTTTAGGTAGGACAGTTCATGACATTTTTTGGACTTGCTCAGACCAGGTTCTGTTACTTGTTTCAAATTGTGATTTGCCCTGTGTTTAGTCTTGGTTAATGACTTGGATGTAATCACACTTTGAATGATATCTAAAGGAAATCTGTGTACTTCTTACTCTACTGCCACAAGCTAAAGCACTGAGACCCAAACTGTACCTTGTGTTTTGCTGATAGCGTCTTTCAGAATATCTCTTTTAGATGGGTGGGTTTAGTGTTTGCGTTTTTTTTATTGGAGAAGGGAACTTTGTATTTCTGTCTTCTCTAAGTCACAAAGTACCTTGCAAAATGATGTGGGATTCCCTTTATCTTTCTGGCCTTAGCTTAAATACTGTAATTCTGATTCTAGGGCCTCATTCTGGATTTGAGTTGTGTATGGTGTGGGTGCTTTCCTGTGATCTCTGTTTTCTGTGTCTCAAATCATGATTCTGAAGACTGTAATTTAGATCATGATTGTCTGTTGGCATACAGCCACCCAGAGTAAGAAAGCTACACCTTGCCTAGCTGTGGTTGTATGGATTTTGTTGCTCATGTCCCATGAGATGCAATGATTGGCCATTTTCACGGGGGAGCTTTATCTGGTTGTCTGACTACTTTGATCTGTGGATGATATTTAGGTAGATTGATGTTTGATTCTCAAGGGTCTAATAGACATCATTTTTTCAGATGGAACCTGGACTTGTTACGAATCAGTTAGGTCTGCTTTTAAACTCCACGATGTGCCACACTTGTATCTTTCTTACCTGGGAAAGGTTCTTCCATTTCCCTTATCAAAGCCAATTATCTGTCAAAGGTTGTCACAATTTCACCTTGGGTAATGCACTAGCCTGGCTCTTTTGCAAGGGCACTGAAGCCTAACCGCAGATGATGCAAATAAAACTTGCTTTTCCTTACACCAAACAGAATTAAGTGTTTGGGAAATCCCTCTGCTGCTTTTTCAAATGAAAGGTAAAAAACGTAGACTGTCTTCTACTGATTCTCATATCAGACAGAGGCGCGAGATTGCTAAGATAAGCTAAGACTGCAAAAACTCAAGTGACCTTGTTTCTGTTATTGGGAGTTCTCCAAAGCACCTTTCCTCCTTTATCTTCATAGAAACATTTGTTAATGGTGTATTTGTTAAAAAGGGTTCTTTAGTCACTGCTAAACATAAAATTGTGAGATGTGCTTTCAGATGAGAAGGGCTCTGCTTTGGAGTGAGCCATGGAGGACTGTGCATATTGACAGACAAGGTAGTAACAAGGAACTCTGAGATATTCATGGGACTGTGGGGCTCTATTGTCTCTCTTTAGTCCCTTCAGAATAAAGTAGCTTGAAAAGATAAAAGGGCTGACAAAATGTGCCACTTTTCTTTTAAATGCTAGTACTTTGCTTGTCTAGTTTGAACTACTCCAAAGACAAATCTCTGAACTTGGGAAGCAGTGGGTGACTTCCTGGTAAGTAAATTGTTTCAAGCTTTAGTTACACAATTCATGTGGAATTCATACTTATTTCTATGTACAAGCACTGAAGACAATTTTTAACTGAACTATTTAAATAAATATCTATAGCTTCATACCTGTGTGCAGGGTACATTCTCTTAACATGGCTGGTGCAGTGCCTGTGGTGTATTTCCAGAGTGCACTGGACTGTAGAATACCAGGAAGAACAAGGAGATACTTGTTCACAGGTTACAGCCCGTTCTAAAGCATTTCAGGCTTGTGTCTGCGTGTGTAGTCATTGTCAGTGGTCTCTGGCCAGCCTGAAGGGATCTTGATGTGAGGAGGAACTGGTGCCTCTGGTGTCAGAAGCAAGCTTCAGCTTCTGTCAGATGATTTCTCTGATGCTCTCTTAGTCCAGCTACTTGATACATTTGAGCTCCTGGTAAGGCACATCCAACTGGAAGTCTTTTACAATCTCAATGACAATCCAGAATGGAGTAACTCAGGAAAGGACTTGGATTGTAAAACTAAGTGCAGGGCAAGTTCTGTTGAGCATGAATTTGTGCATGTGCGTGCTTGGTGCTCTTCCATCTGAGCTGTTCTCCAATATCCTTCTTTGTCATATGAGAAGGTATGGACTATGTGTTAAATGTCTAACCAGTTCCTTCAGTGAGAGGAGTAGATGCTACTTCTGGATACATTTTTGTGCCTAGTGTATGGAAAGGCATCAAGAAAGTGACGGTGGTGTAGTGTGACACTTGTACAGAAACTAGATCATCTAGTCACACTAACACATTTATTGGGAGCGAGAAGTCTGTTCACAAGTGTGCAAAAAGGCTATAGGTAGGCAACACCCAAATAGAAAGGTGATGGCGTTCAAGTATCAAGATACTGGCTTGAAAGAAAGCAGGGAAATGGCAAAGCTTTGATTGCAGGAGAAGGCCATTTGAAGTTCTTGATTTCAGGCAAGGCTTCATTTCACTTTTTGGTCATTGCAGCACTTCAGTGAGCTAGAAAAAGCTGAAATCTTGCTGGCTGGCTGGCTGCCTGTGGAGTAATGGATTGCTCTAAACAAGAATCCTCAAATGGTCTTGGGCTCCTGGGGGAATTCTTTTTCATAGTTCATGGCAGTGGTGACTGTGGCACGTTATTCATGAAGGGAAAAGACTGAAGTTGTGAGCTGCAATAGGAGAAGAAAATGCACACTAATGAAATCCTCTGAATGAATTGTGTAATGAAGTCAGAATTTATACTCATGGCTGTGTGTTATGTAGTGACATCTGGCCCTCTGGAATGTGAAGATTCAGAAACTTGAATGATTGCTGCTGCTAGACAAAATTAGAAGGTTTTTGGTTTTGTGTTAACATCAGCTGTCTTAGGAAACCTTCCTCTGTTTAAACTTGCTGTGAGGACTGTGAATTTAGTCTTCATTTACTCATAAAACATATGCCTGATAATATGGCATGTTTGAAAGAGTAACTAGTTAATTTTTAAGATTATTTTTGTGACTATCGTAATGTCCAGCCATATGTGTCATCAAGGTATTCCACAGGCACTTACCTGACTGTAAGACTTAGTATGGCCTCTGGACTTTTGATTTGCTCCAGCTTTGACACAAACCAGTATTTCACTGCTTGAATACTGCTGTCTCTGACAATCTTCATTGTATGTTTTTATGACAAAAAAGCTTTTTGACCTCAGAGCAGAAAGGCTAATGGAGCAAGAATGACTTGTTTATAAACAATCTATGGCCTTGGTGTGTGGTACAAACCACTAATAATGTCTTAGAAACTCAAAAATAAGCATAAGCATTTCTGTTAGCTGCAGCTTTTCTGCTGAGAAGAAATAAAGGTAATGAGGCTGACTGCTAAGCTGACAGGCATTTATTAGGTGTTCAGTTTACCAAAGGTGTCTAAGAGTCACTCTCTGCTGCTGCCATAGCAGCTTCTGTGGTGGCTGAGGATGGAACTGATGAAATCCTACAGTAATAATACTTGAACTTTGAAACAAACCACTCTTGGTCTAAGAAGCAAAGGGGAGAGCAGAATCCATATCAGTATTTCCCACTGCTTTTCATTAGAAGAGGCTTGTCTCCTTTTTCTCCAAGGGCTTTATCAGGATAATTTCTTACAGAAATAAAGGTTAATGAGCTAGTACTAGAAATGGTTTTTTTTGGTTTTTTTTTTTGGTTTTTTTTTGTTTTTTTACAGTCAAAGGATGAAAACAACAAATAAGGTGACAATAAATGTTTGCAGGTTTTGAATTATTTACAGGAAGCTCTTTCTTACTCTCCATTAAGAATCCTGGCAGTATTGCATTTGTCCTTCTCTTTTGCCTGTCTCATGGAAGATTTCACAGAACTATTTGGGATTGTGGAAGGATAGAATGAGCTGTTATCAGGACTGCAAAAACCGCATGCTCAAGACATAGGTATTTATGAAGTAAAAGTTCTTTTTTCCTAGATATTACAAGTTAAATAGATGTGATGGCTGTTAAGTAAAAGCTGAAAGAGGTAATTAAAAATGTCTCTTACACAAATCTTTGTAACAAAGACTAGAATTTCACTTTGTTCTAGATCAGCTTGAACTCTGGGTCTGTCAGATGCTCTGTGAAAAGCTCAGTTGAACTTGACCTCACACAGCATAATTAAGATAATTGATGCTTAAATTCTTACTCTATTTCTCCCTGCCCTCACTCACTTCTTGAGAAATGACAAAATGTTAGAAATCCAAATAGGATGTATTTTTCCTCTATGGAAAACTGCAAATAAGTAAAACTTACCAAAATTATACTTACTGAGATGCTGGAATCAGGGAAGAATAGAATCGAAGAAACAGGAGAAGAAATTAATTGCTAAAAAAAAGAAGAAAAAAGAAGAAAAAATTCTGAACCAAAGTGAAATCAATAAAATGGAGTAGGATGACATGAAGTTCAGTGAGGCTTTGTACAGTTGAATTTGCCTAGATAGTAATAGTCAATATTTCAAAACCACCTGAGCTGCACAGCCAAGTTGCAATACAATGAGAAGGGCAAACATGACCACTCATCCCACCCATGGCGTTTTTTCCCCACAATGCATTTCTACACACTTTGTAAGTATTGAAGAGTTTCTAGATCAGTTCCTATAATATATTTTACTACTGTCAGTATCTTTAAAGGAAGGCGTTTGTTTAGTTAAAAGATCTAAACTTATTTGTAATAGGTTAGAGCTGTTAAATAAAAATATGAATGCTTAAATGTGTTTGAGATCAAAGCTTTTGTTATTTTCATCAAGTTTTACAGCTATTTACAACTTCAGATAATCAGTAGTAATGGTATGTTCTCCAACAACTGTTAATGTGATATTGAAAGACACAGCCATCCTTCCAAAACCAGGAAAGGGAAAAAATGGCCCCTTTTCAAAATTTGAGCACACACAGTAAACAGCATAGTAAAACTCCTCAATTGTACCTCACACTGCAATCACTAGTATAAATCTGACTCTTGTGGCTGTGAAAGTATAAGAAAAATATGGACAATTTTATCTTAAAATAATTTTTAAAAAATTCTTAATTAAGTACACCACAATAATCTTACTAACTCCATAGTTAAAAGAAAACAAAAACTCAGCAGTCTTGGCTGTAGTACTGAAGTACTGCCAGGGAGTTTATAATGCTCCCCATATGTTAAAATTGAAAAGGTCTGACAAGTCATTAAACTGAGATTTAGTCAGAACTGGGCACTTCTGTATTGGTGAAAAATTTTCTGCAGAAAACATTTGAACAGTGACCAGAATAACACTTTTTGTGAATGATTGGTGTGTTGTTGGCATCAGCAAACATTATTAATTGATGTAAGATTAACATCTAAAACCTTGATTGCCAATTGATATAAATCTGTTAGTATCTTGTCATATTTATTTAGTCTGAGAGAAGTGACTTAACTGGTTTTTATGTTTGAGAAGGCAGTATTCCTGAGCTGCACTGTGTAGCTGCTGAGTGATCCTCTAGAGGAACCTGTTTCTCCAATGGTTATCAGGAAAGCCTAGGGAAATACCTGTCATCTGTAATGATGTAATTACGTTAACTAAGACTGAACAATACAGACAGTCCTTTCACAAAAACACTTTGAGTTTTCTCTTCCTAGAATGCTCTTTACTCCCATTCCTCCATCCTTGAGACAATAGATTGATTTTGTGCTGGGGAAGGCAAGGGAAAGACCAGCTTTGTAGTTGTACTTTATAATTTCCTGCTTCCTAGTCAGCAGAACATTAAGTACAAATAAAATGTGATATTCTTTAGCACTGAACAGCATTTACATAAGAAGCAGTGTGCTACATTTCCTTCTCAGGTGGGTCAACTTGTCCTTTACTGATCTACTTGCCTGTTAGGCTGGTGAGTAACTTCGTAGAACATAAAATCCAAAATGAGGGTAAAAACCTTTAAAGCTTTCAAACTGAGAAGGGTAACAAGATGAATCAGTGACTAGAAAAGTTTCAAGGAACTAAGTTTAACTATTCTATGACGCCTTAAAGTAGCACCAGACAAATCAAGTGCCTCAGATGCATATCAATTCTGATCAGTAATTTTAAAAAATGAATTTAAATGTGTGTTCTGTTTCTGTTGTTAGGATTAGCTTTAAAGGTCACAACCCCATTTGTAATGCCAAATCTCACAGTTGTGAGGCACAACTTCCCTTTAACTTTCTATGTTTGCCAAAAAGATTGCATTTATCTGCTTATTTTCTAATTTTATTCCTTATTACAACCTATGCTTATTTATTATTAGCTTGGTCTCCTTAAAGCCCCATAAAAATAGGCCCTATTTTGTGGTTGTCCACTCCTCTAGTACAAAGTAGCATTTATCAACCAAAACCAGTTTCTCTATTCTGCCCTTGACTGGCAGCATTGATGTCAGAGGAGTTGTGACCCTCTTGAAGGCAGATCACAACAAATACATCACTGTATTAAGCAATGCAGGGTATCCACCCAAACCCCCTGACAGCAAACATTAGAAATTTAAACCTTTTCCTGTCATTGCAGTGTCTCCTTTGCTTACAGACTAAGTAGTTTCTCTTCATAATCAGTCTCAGCATAAGTTATTTTTGTGCTTGCATCATATTTGATCATGTGCACTCTCTTTTTTCAATCATAGTAAACTTCTGTAACTGAGAGCATCTGAACTTGGGTCCTGAAGTCTTCAGTTATAAAACATTCTCACTAACCACGTGTGCCCAGTCACCCACAAGACCAGGAGTCCTAACTGTGCTCCCTGGACAGTGTTTGTAAGTAACTGAGTTTACCATACTGGACAGAAAGAGTGAACTGGCGTTTAGGGGTGCTGATGAGCTTGAAAAACAAATGCTGAGTCTTGGGTATACATGGGTAAAACCTTGGGGGTTTTTTAGATATTTCACAGAGGTAGATTACTGATTTTGTGTGCCCAAGCAAACAGGATTACTATTTCCTAAAATACAAGTACTGCTGTTGTTACAAAGGCTCTGGGAACTTGCAAAGTTACCTAAGCTGTCAAAAATAAAAAAAAACTGCGGTCATTGGACTTGTCATGGCTTGACCCCAGCCAGCAACTAAATGCCATGCAGCTGCTCACTCACATAGGTGAAAGTGAGCCATATGATGACTGTCCTCTGAGCTCACAGACAAGTTGCTTAGGTAATTTAAAAAAGATATCATGAAGTTGATGTTGCCATCTGATAAAATGAAGGTTAATACCTGCAGTTCTAGATGGGATTTCAAATGTGTACCCTTGATTTTTACGGGATCTCTCAAAAACCCAACAGAATCAAACCATTTGTGGTCTACATAAGCAAAAACAGTCCAAGAAATTGAAGCTGATTCAAAACTTGATGTTTTGTTATGGGTAAATATTTACCTCTTTACAATTAAGTTATATTGTGAAACTTAAGATTCTTCTATGAAAGAGTGCTGATGCTATCATCACATTAACCACAGAGTTGGGTCACAGTGATGCATATGAGTATAATCATGTCAAATTCCAAATTTTTTAGGATTTTTCTGAGTACATCTGGAACTTAGTCTTAGAAAATGAAAAATTATGAAAAACAGTCATGACCTAATCATACTCTGAAATGGGATTAAAAAAAGAAATTGCAATCAGCTAGGTAACATTTTGAATAATGGACATAGAACTGAAATCTGAAGTGGAAAAAGGTAAATTGCTGTAAAAAAAAGAGGGATCACTAGAGCTGTTCATAGAGCACATGTTTTTAGTTTCCTTGAGATACCTCTCTGTGTAAGCTGGGGTGGGTTGGTTTGCCAGAGCTGATCCTGAGGTGACGGGAGAGCTCCGCGTTTTTACGTAGTCGGTGAGACCGTGAGCCATGAGGCCGAACCTCAGCAGAACATAGATCAATAAACCCAAGCAGCTGGGCAAAAGTGAACTGAGAACTGTAGCAAACAGATTAACACATGAAATATTCATTCAGCGCAGGAAAAAACCTCAGCTGGAGAACATTTTTGTGTTTCCAGAAAAATGTACCCATTTGGACAGACAACTTAGAAAGCTATGCAAATTGGAGATGTCTAGTAAATGTAACTAATGAAAAACACTTGTATGAATTATTGGATAATTTTGGTCTCTAAAACTCCATTCCAGCCCCTTGATTCTTGATGATTTAATATTTACCTTTTTGGATAGACACAGCAAATACTTACTGTTCTATTTACAGCTAAGAGTTACTGTATGATGCAAAATGTTTTCTTCCTGATAATGATTGCTTGCAAATTTCCAAAACAAGTACAAAATGGATCTTTTGACTCATCCATTTTATGGGGAAATTCAGTGTGCAGTCTAAATTGAGAAAATGAATGTTCTGTTGCAAATAATCTACATTCTGTTGAAGGGAGTATCGGACTATATGAAAAAGAAGGAAAATGCAGATTTGCTAATTTAACTGAAATCAAGCACATATTTCAGAATAAATTACTTGGAAAGGCTTCATATCTTATTCTCTACTTTGCAGCTCTTTCTTTGAAAAAAGAAAATAAACTTTTTTATCATCTATTGTAGTAAAAGAAACTGATTTAATAATATCAGAAAGAACACCAATGCAGGCAACAGACAAGTGATTTAAAACAGATGTGAAATTCCCTCTGTGTAGAAAATTATAGGCACTGGTGATGACATTAGATGCATATGACTAATAACAGTTAATGCTTGCTGTTGCCAATTAGCTTTATTAGCACAAGCAATTTGAGCACAGCATGACATTACTTTAATTACTGTAAGCAGCTTGTTCATTTATTGAGCAGTATGCATTTAGAAAAGGGGTATTCTATCTGCAAATTAATCATAACCCTCTTTGTCATTAGAATTTCAGGAACACTGAGGAAAAAGACTTTACCGTGCAAATAGAAAAAATGGGTGATGAAAGTCTGGCAGTAATTTTAGTATTTTACTACTGTTCTACTTTTTTATAAAAAGACAAAAGCTATTGTATGATTTCTGTCTGAAAGCTGGACATGAGTGAGACAAAATTACTACCATTATAGTTAAGACAAGACATTATGACCATTAGGTGGTAGCAATGCAAAAAAAATCTTGTAAAAGTGTACAGGAAAAATAAGGCTAAAGATATCTAGGACAGAAAAACCCCAATCCAGACTCCAAGCTGCACAAGAAGGTTATTTTCTCCTTTTTATGTCATATGAAGATATATGTGTTATCTGTGTCATAGGTAAAAATTTGCATATCAGAATACAGTCTTCAGAGGGTGGAGGATGCATTATTTAATTAGGAAAAAGCTAAAAGAGTCATGGTGCAATTATGCTACTCAAAATTGCTATAGCAAATGAAACAGAGCTGTATTTTGAGCTGATTGCATTGGCACCACCCCACTGGCTCACAAAACTATGGCAGAAATAAAAATCATGATGTTGTGGAAGCAAGAATTCAAAATAAGATTTTTTTTTTTTGTCCTTTGTAGTTTCTTCTAAGAAATTTATTTCTTAATTCAAAAGATAATAGATTCAAGGGACAGAACATACTTCTCCTGTATTTTATGTCTGTAGATATTTTGAACTTGGATCAGGTATCTATTCCCCATGTTTTACCAGAAGTATTTGCAATCTTTCTTTTAATCCTCCTGTCACAAATCTTGTTTTGGACAAGATATTCACTGTTCAAAAATTAATATAGAGAGGTCTTAAAGAGAGTCTTTGTCAGTTGTTGGCTTTTGTGCTGCTGTTGTTACTCTGTTCATCCACAGTTCTTGCAGGAGCAGTACTGCTAGAGGAAGTAACAAGTCTGTGGCTTGTGCTGTGTGGAAGAGGTTGCACTGAGATATGAAAGTGTCAGGCTGCATGGAGCTTTGAGCTCCATCTGATCTACTGGAAGATGTCCATGCCCACAGTAGGGGGGTTGGAGCAAGGTGTTCATTAAAGGTCCTTTCCAAACCATTCTGTGATTCTGTGAGTTAAAGGTTCATTCTACAGTGATGTGAAGGAACTCTTCAGGACCCACTGTCTCCTTTTGCATGAATGTCAGCCTGTTTTGGGTTGGAAATCAGGTAAAAATGAAAGAGGGTTCAGTACTGGCATCAGGGATTGTTGACTTCTACATTCCGAGGTATTGTTTAAAAAGGTATTTCTCAATGTGTACCAACAACATTTTAAATTCCTAAGTTTTAAAGCACCTGAAGGGGATCTGAATCCAAATCCTTACTTATTCAATACAGACTAAAGATGAACCTCTATGACAAGAATATGCCTGTGACAGAACAGGCAAAGTTTGAAAACATATATACGTAATGGAAAAACCCCCAGGTAAAAGAATAAATGAAAAAATACAGAAAGGGAAATATATCCAGCAAAAAATGAAAGGTGTAGCATAAGGGCAGTTTTAAGGGAAAGGTTGGCATACAGCTGAATGGCTTGGAGGGAAGTCAAGACCATATCACCTGCACAACATCTGTAGTCTAGGTACACGGAGAGCTTCATACCTGACACCCACTGCAAGGCAAAAAGCTACAGCCTGACTGCCTGCTAGGGCTGTGTTGAGCACTGGGCAGACACTGAAAGAGGAGGAGCTCCTGTGGCTGGTTTCCCAAACGAGCTCTTCTGTCTGCCTGCACTCATCAACATCTCATAATACTCATTGCATGAATGCACCACAGATTTCTGTGTTGTGTTCAATGGCCAGTCTGGGTAATTATAGTTTATCCCAATTTTCCTGTTTTCACTCAGATACGGTTGTCGGTAGCCTAACAAAGATATATACGTGAAATTATGTGCTTTTATTCGTGTACTGCATCACAGTGAATGTCATGGTTAAAAAAGCAACACAGTGAATGCACTTTATTAACAGTATTTTTAAGGTTGGAAAAGACCCCTAAGATGATCAGGTCCAGCTGTTGACCCAGCACCACTAAACCAGGTCCCAAGTGCCACCTTCACACATTTTTTGAATGTTTCCAGGAGAGATGTTTCTACCACTTCCCCGGGCAGCTGCAGGTGAAGTACTGAAAAACAAAGTTCAGTAAGAGGGTATGCCTGTGTTGGCTGTGGTTCACCAGGGACAAACTGTCTGCACACCTTAGGAGCAGAAACACAGAGGGAGCTTTGTGTACCATGACAAGGGAGATGTGGAACAAGCGATGGAGCACTGAGGTGTTGTGGTCATGCTCTGTTGGAAACTGTGCAGCAAATGGGAACTAAGCCAAAGGAATGATCCCAACAGTAACTCAAACTGGAAAATACATGTTAATTTCCATGACCCTATATATGCTAATAACTAAAGACACTCTTCCTTATTTGTCTTCAAAATCTCCTAAGGAGAGGAAGGTGAGGATGAATGGGAGATTGTCACGATGGCTGTCATTCCAAAGTAATATTTAGGGGAAGAACAGTAATCTTATGTTTTTTTCTTAAATCTGACTGTAGCAGTCTTAAATTGCATGAATTATAAGTGCTTGATGAGTGTTATAAGGTAAAGCTACTTGGAGATACTTCCTAAATAAGGTTGGATATAGTTTGGACTTTTTTAGTCCCATCTCGACTAAATGTGGAGCTGCAAAGAATAAGCATCACAAATTTACAAAAACATATTTCATGCAAATGGATGCAAAGAGGCTAATTAGAATTCACAGGTAATCAAACAATATATTAAGGTATCTTAATACAGAGTTAGAACCCTATATTTAGGGATTTTTTTTTTTTTTTAAATCTATTTAAACATGTCTTAATAAGGAAGTTTGGAGATTAACACCTCCCCCATACTGCATTTGCTGTGAAGGTAAGGCTTATTTAAAAAGAACTGATTGATGTGTGACTCGGACAAGAGTTCTACACCCCAAGAAATGTTAATACAGTCTTCAGCCAAGTCCTGAAGCTTTATGAGCAGTTTCATTGCCAGGGTGGAGTTGCAAAGTGGGGAGGGAGAAGTTCAGAACAAACAAAAGGGAAACAAAAAGGCAGAGGGTGAGAACTGTTTCAGCAAAACTCAATATGGAGAGTATCCAATGAATCAGACTGAGCAATAAAGCAGTGTCCAGAAAACAGTGATCAGGATGCATGGAAGTGCACAAAAACAAATGTAATTCACATTGCTTACAGTGGGATTATTTTGCAAATGAGAGGACTATTTTACTATTTAGTATTTTCTGAATATTCTATGAGTTAGGGCTTTGTTTTAAAAATGCCATCTTGAGAAAAGATGAATCTGCTTAATAGCCCAGAATGACTCACAAGGCTTCATGGTTGGCACCAATTGCATTTTAAAGGTCTTAGTTTACAAAAGTCTAATAAAAAATATTCTGGACAACTTTAGATATTGAAATGTCTTTCAAAGCATTAAAATTTCCCTCAATATCACATACATTTTTCAAATAGGAGTTAATGCAGAAATAAAATGCTAATAAAATAAGCAAGTTAACCATAAATATACACAAACTGAGTAAATTTAATTTATACAGACCATGAATGTAATTTTCTATCTGTAGGCCACACAGTGAAAACTGACAGAAAAATGTGATGCTCTTTAAAGAAACCAAGAAGAAGATCTCTGTGGTGACAGAAATCATAGAAGAGAAAATTATCTAGCTATTTCTAACATCTGTGGTTCATGTGAGAGAAAAACAGAACTGCCACTTCAAAAGGGTAAGCTTTTTCTTAGCCTTCAAATATGATGGTAAATGCATTTAAAAAGTACTATGCACACAGTATCTATAGGACTTTTGCAATAGAAGAAACCAGCTCTAATATGTTGTGCTCTTCTATGCACAATCTTTCAGCTTTCTTTTTTTTTCATTAACAGACTTTTTCTTACCTGGGTTACAAGTGAAAAAGGAAAACCACATTTTAACAAGCACAGTTTGAAATTTGAAACATTTTTTGAAACATTCATGTTTTAAAATGTTTGAAACATTCATGAATGGAAACAATGAAATGGATTTTTCAACTTAATGGTTAGGGCTTGTATTTTATTCACAAACCAATTTTCTTCATGCTGAAGTCTGTAACAGAGAAAGGATTAATCAAAAGTAATGTTCTTCAGATTCACTTGGCAAAGGTATTACTTTTTTTAGCATTTTAGTTTGCTTGCATGGTAAAGAATTAAAATAAGGAAAACACTGTCATTTTGATTAGTGTCTTATCAAAGACATCATGCCATTTAACAGATGGGATAGTGATTGTTCTTCCATTCTGTTCCTCTTGAAGCATTTATTTTTCCCAGTGGAAACCTGGAATGACCTAATTCAAAACTGAGATATCTTGGTTTATGTGAGAGGAGCAAAGGAAGAGGGGGTGTCTCATTTTCCCTTGCGGGAAGGTGAAGGGAAGTTCTTCAATCACTCAGAAGTCTGCTGCTAAATAAGGCAGAGAAAACACTTGCTTTGTTTCCCCACAGCACACAGAGAAATCTTGCAACCATTGATGCTTCAAGTTCAGCTCTTAAAATACAAACAGCAAGCCTTTAGCAGCTGTTTGTGTGTGGGACTCTAGATACTGTTTTAATGTTAGTACAAAAAACTTGAAAGATTATAAGCTAAATGGTGACAACCTTCTTTTCTGATTTCTTACTTCATCTTTTTTCTCCACATTCAGCTGAAGTCCAGTTTTACCTCAGTCTTGAATTCATCAGTGAGGATAAATGCCTGCTTACAAAACATGCAGAATGTACTCCTATGGCATGCTGTACTGATTCTGCTTACAAGGGCCTGGAATTCTGGTTACCAGCATACATTTCTGAAAGGAGGCTACATTTACATGACATAAAGACATTTGCTAACAAAGTCAGTGAGGAAGCCAGAGCACACAGTCTGCCACACCAATCAGATACTAAGAATATTGATGTACATTGAACGTGTATTGAAGGGGCTGGTATCCCAGCTGGGGCCTCTTCTGGCTTCTTGTACACTCCCATGGGAAGCAGAGAATTGGTGCTGTGCAGACACTGTTCAGCAATAGCTGAAACACTGGTGTGCTATCAAACATGAGAGCTGCTATGAAGGAAATTAAATCTATCCCAGCCCAAACCAGCACACCTACACAGGTGACAAGTCAGAATAGACAACCTAAAGCTGGTGGAGCACAAAAGTCCTCCCCTTATAAACAAGTATGGTACTCTCATTTTCTGTAAAGTAACTAGAACTGGCATGTTGTTTCCACCACTGGGTCAGTAAATAATTTTCCGTGTTCACCCTGCAGGGTATTTACATAAGAAATTGTTGTTCAAGGTGGCATTATATTTGAAAGACAACAAGCTAGTGGAGTTCAGAAAATGATACATCTCATCCTGAAGTACACAGTTATCTAGAGATGGATTTGCACTCTAAGTTCCAGTGCTGAAGCAGCCTCTTTAATGGAGCTAAGGTAACTGACCAGCTCAGCACATCTACCTAAAGGTAGGTGGGTGAAATAAATTTTACTCCTGTTTAAATGTCTGTTTCTGTAGCCTAGAGAGACATTTGCAAGTAAAAAGACAGCTTTATCCCTTCTTACCCTTCCCCAATCCACCTTTCTTCACCTACCTGTTGTTCCTAAGTCAAAATACCAGATACAACCTTTAAAATTCTCAGTAATTTAAAGCCTTCTATTGGCAAAACACTCTTCTTGCCACAGAATACCATCTTGCAACTGACTTGTCTGTCAAAAATTGTAGTTTTTCAATATTAGGGCTTTGATAATGAAGCATTTCCTTATAACCTTCACCAGAGTGTGTTTCTACTAACTTCCAAAGACTAGAAAAAGCCATTTTTGTTAGCCAAAAACAGATGGAAAAGCAAAGGTCTGTTTTATGCATGTGTGCATATCTTTACCCAACAGTGGAGGCAAAGCTTTAGACCACTCATCTTACTTCATTTATTTGTTAACATCTGGGTCATGCCAGACTCTGCAGCTACTGATATTAATTCTTTTTGCAATGATATATTAATGATACCCAGGACACACAGAGAAAAAACAACTGCAAAAAGAATAAGCATAATTATTCCTGTTTTTATCATGCTGGGAAGGTCTACATTGATACAAGTGTTCATTACAGAAACCTTTATGAAATTTCTGTAGATTTCTAATTAAGAACAGGCAAAACTCTTTTCACAGTTTATAATACTTCTTGTTTTTACAGTGTCTACAAAGCTTATTTGATAAGTATTATTGAATTATTCAAGAAAACTAGTAAGGTACCTGCCTGACAGGCATATTTCTGATTTTTTTTTCTTCTGGTTTATTTAATTTGCTTTATTCAGTTATTTAGGGAAAATGGAGCCTGTAAATTTTCAGTAATAACTGAACTGCTGTGCTGAAAGAAGGAAAGAAATAAAGAAAAAATAAACACACAGATCTAATCTAAAGAAAAACTAGCCATTTGTTTTACCTCAGCGTTTGTACATTTAGAGAATTAAATTTTGAGGTGAATAAAGAACTTCTACTACTTGTAAAATCAGAAGAAGTAGAATCTTTCAGTGAAGATTGGCTTAGAAAGTCAGGCATGGGTGGCTGAAGTTCTGAAGAACAAACCTTTAATCTGTTCTTAAAGGCTTCTAGGTAATATAGGCAAGTGTAATTTTTTTTTTAATAAAGAGGCATTTACACCATTGATCTTTAGAATATAACCAAGACTTTCAATACAAGTTCTTAGGTGCTTGTGTTTTCAGCAGAGAGAAAAATTGCTAACAAATACTCAGAATCCCTTTCTTGAGACCTCAATGTTCCCTAATTACACTTACACACCTGAACTGCAGTGATGTCTTCATGAAACTATAAACAGTTTGAAATAGTAGTCCCAAAAGAGGTATGAAGCATTCTTATTTTAGGGGTTTTTTTGCAAATTAAGATAATATCATTGACTAAGATGGTAATAATTTTACTCCGAATTGCAACATACAAAAGTGATCCACTGGGGGTGACTTGGTAAGTACTAAATTCAATATTTTTGCCTTATACATGTTCACATGTATAAGCAAAAGAAATTAAAAATTAACTATTGGTTCAAATTCTGTAAAACAATCCAAAAACCTTCTAATGGCCTTCTTACACTGATAATAAAGAAGTGAAAGTTGATTAAAATACACCCATAGAACAGTACTTCTAAACTTTACAATCCTGATGAAGTGTTCAACCAAGTAATGACTTTCTGTACTTGAAAAATAAAATATATATTTCTTTCCCTCATGTAAAAACAAAATATCCCCAAGTAACTGTTAGGAAACATAGAAGACAACAACGAGAAATAAGGTAACATGTTCCTCTGGTAAGTGTTTAACACTTATTCCTTTTTACCCATAAAAAAAGACATTAAAGAATTAAATGGTTGTGGATGGGGAAAATAGAAAGAATAAAATGCAGGCTTTATCTGGATTTACTTGGTGCTACATAATAAACGTGTGTGGTAATTCCAAAGATGGCAATCCAAAGGACTCAATGAGATATTTTCTTGAAGAGTTTGCAACTATTTGCTAGTAGTTAATAGAAATCTCTAACTTTCATTTAAAACAAATGAGTCATCTTCTTCTGGAAGTTCAAGTCCTTTGAAGTAATACTGGAAAAGATTGTATATAGTAAACATATCTTTTCCTTGGATAGAAGTGGGAGGAAGCACTCAATTTGAAGCCTGCAAATTCATGTTTGGCTACCAGCAGTAACAGATAGTTTTGAAAATGGCATAGAATCAAAATGCTCGTATAACGTAGCAGTGCTGATTCACTAGGATAAAGCTCTAACATTGCTCCAATACCTGAGAAATTTTCCACTTTATAAATACTGCAAAACTCAGAGCATACAGTTTCTGTGCACAAAAGGCCAGGTAGCTCTGCAAGCTGCCAGATTAAGCCTCTCCTTGATTAAATATTGTGTCATGTCCATTCACATATAGGATGTCCTGTGCTTTGTCTTTTGAGAGAATAGGTAGAACAGAATCAATTCCTGCATTTGTCTTGCAAACCAGGCCTTTGAGTGGGGGCTTGTTACTTTATTTTAGCTTATTTTCTTTTTTTTTTCACGTGCACAGGTCCACGTGGAATTAAACATAGGAAGAGATGTCAAGGACAACAAGAAAGGTATTCCACCCAATTTTCTCTAACCTGTTTTCAAATTACACAGTGAGCCTGTAAGATGGAATGGGTTATTTCTTATCATAGCAGAAAAAAGACTAACTGGGTGCACTTCTAGTACAACAATGAAGGCTTCATATTATCATCCTGCTAACTATATTTATTGCTTTAAGAAAATAAAAACCAGTAACAAACAAGATAAAAAAGTATATTTTGTAGCTGACTATCTACATTTTAATATTCTGCCTATTTATTTTTTTACACTTCATTGAACTTAATATAAAAATACTTTTGGAAAATGTTTGATGTATTATTCTGTAGCTCCTCTTTGAATTACTGTGAATACATTTCATGTCTGAAATGCCTACTTGTGAGGCTTTTTGTATTATAAGCTTGCAACATACTTGCTAATGAAGCAGCTGGCACTGTGTCCTGTTAAAAAATAAGAGCCATGAAAGCACTGATCTGCTTTCCTGTGGCTTCTCATTTTAGTACACATAATTTGGTAAAGCACTTATTGTAATTTAGCTCAGGTTGGAATGAACCTTGAAAAATTATCTCTTGTTTAGCACCCTGACCACTTGACTTTAAAACCTCCATGATGGGGACTCCACTAAGGCCCTGGGACATTGATTGTTTTCACTGTAAAACATTCCTCTCATACATCAAAATGAAACCTCTCTGAGTACAGCTTGTGCCCTTTGCTCGTTGTCCTCTCCATGTGGGTCCTTGTGAAGAGAGAGCATTCATGCTTTTTGTGGCTTCCTTTTGGGAACTGGAAATCTATGATGAGATTCCCTTGAGGCTCCTCTTCTCCAGGGTGAAAAGACCTAACTTAAGTCTTTCCACACAGAGCAGATTCTCCAGCTCTTTAACCACCTTTGTGGCCCTCCTTTGAGCCCTCTCCAAAGTGTCTATGTCTTTTTTGAATGGTGCATGCCAGGAATGGGCACAGTACTGCAAGTGAGGCCTGACAAGTGCTGACTAGAGTGGGGTGATCACGACTCTGTCTCTGCTAGTTATGCTCCATGGATGCAGCCTAGGATCCAGTCTGCCTTCCTTGCTGCAGCAGCACACTATGGGCTCGTGGTATCTTGTCCACCAAGATTTCCAGGTCCCTTTCACGAAGGCTCCTTCTCAGATAGATGGATTCTGGCCTGTCCTGGGAGCTTTGGTTATGCCATCCCAGGAGCATAGCCTTGACTTGTCTTTGTTGAACTTCATACTGTTCTTTCTATCCCACTCTTCCAGCTCTCCCTGTGAGATATCCCTTCTGCATGTTTGATGCACCATCCACTTTGGTGCCACCACCAGATTTGGTGAAGGTGCTTTCAATCCCATCGTCCAGACCATTGTGGAGGATGTTAAACAGCACGTGGCCTTACAGGGATTGGGTAGGCAGGAATTCCTCCTGAGATCTTGCAGGACCAGAAACTCCCTTGTGTTTGGTAGGTGTGAGCTTCCCCTGAAGCTGATCAAAGGAGGAGGAAGTCATCGGTGAGTGAGGAATTAAATGGAAAACTAAGCCAAGGACCAACCTCCTTCAGGTAAGCATCAGAATTCAGAGTTTGGTAAAGGAGCCTCTGCAACTATAAATCCTGAATCAGCCCTTTGAGTCAGAGGTTCCCAGTTGGACTCAAAGAGAGTCAGAGAAGCTGAGCTCTAATATTAGCAGGAGCTGAGTGCCAAACTCAGCCCTTTACAGAGATATATAAAGCTGAGTTTGCTTCTGAGAGAGGCAGTGCCTCTGACCCATCCTTCCCCTTGGCCTACAGAGGAAATAGCTGAAGCAGTGGCTCTCCTGGAATTTCAGTGAGCCTTCTGTATTTATCCTCTTTGCCCAGAAATAAGTGTTCTGGGGTTGCATAGACTGGGAATGGCAGTAGGGTGTGCAATCTGTATTGATCCACTGCTATTTGCACCAGAAACACTTGAAAATGGTATATCTTAGAATATTTCAAATTCTCATTGCTCTTCTCAGATAAACTGTCATCAGGAGAGCCTCTGGTTCTGTCTGACTTCTTTAGGAAATGAACTTGTGTCTTTGTGCTGGCAAGAAATATGTCCATGGTAAGTTTGAACCTACTGGCTAATCTTACCCAAATAGACACATTATTTGCCTGTAAGGAAGCAGGAATCAAGACTAAATGTTTTTTTAATAATTTCTCACAATATTATTGATGTGTGTACTAACTAACTTTCAGAATTTTTCTCTGAAGTGTTTATTCTCTGGTTTCATTTTTATATATATACAATTATATACACAATTTAGAACAGAAAATAGTCTATCATTCAGAAGATATCTATAATATTTAGTTCTATTTGATGCTGAGGTGGTAAAATGTGCAACAGATTCACTCAGTGAATATTGCCTACATTTCACAGAAATTGCAAAATGGGAAGAAAAAAATAGCAAAGGGTTTGGAAGGATGAAGAAAATTACCTTCTCTTATTAATAATTTTTTTAAAAACAAAACAGAACAACCTATTGTCCATTCTACCTCCATTAAAGAAGGAAGTAATTCCATACATGTGAGGGAAAGAATAATCATGAGGTTTCTTTAAGACTTAAGAGCAAACTACTTACGAAATGATAGTTGCATTATTGAAGTTCTGTCATCTTCAGACAAATGCAGACAGCATCATCTTCAACTTATCTCTGCTTAGGTTAACAATGAGCAGCTGAAATGCAAATGTTGAGGGCTGGGGTAATGGTTTTGAGCTGAAAGAAAAACTTTAAATAACTTTTCAGCTATGGCAGAACCAGCAGACTTATTTACCACAAGAATAGCAATAAGTCTTTATATCAGTGAAGCAATTGATGGCAACTGGAATGCGTCTTTGCTTCTGGATACTCAGATCTCTCAGTGTCCATTCTCTGTTAGAAAGAGATTCATTGCTAAATGTGCCTTTCCCATTCAGATTTAGCCACAGAAAGTCTTGCATTTATGTTCTCCATGCTCAGTTATAATAAATCTCTCTATTCAGGGTGGAAATACTGATCTCAAAAATTTAAAATTGTTTCCAATGCAGAAAAGACAGCAATGTAAGTTACTGGTGTCACTGCATTTTAGTGGTCACCTGGTGAATATTGAATAGGATTCAAAATAGACATCTTGAAACTTCTGCAACCAATCTTTTCTTGCTAGCTGGATGATGACACTCCTCCAGTAAAGCATTTCCTTTCTGTAATGTCATTGTTTCACTGAATTACTCATATATGGGAGACATTTTTTTTCTGGTAATTTATCTCCCAAGCCTAGAATTCATTACAATTGCTCATACCATATCAGAGGTTTTGTGTACATACCTGAGAAAGGTCTTAAACAACATGTTTACACTTGATGTTGCCTAGGAAGCAGGAAAAAAACCTCACTCATTTTTTGTGCAGAGGGACATCACTGTGACTGCAGTGGTTTCTAATATTTGATTTTAATATTCATTCGTGAGTTGATGAAAACAACCCTATTAGACAACTTCAACACAGAAATAGCAGACATGCTTTTTCCTGCTTCATTCATTATCTCTCAGTAATCTCAACTGTGAAGGGAGTCAACTGCAGACGCCAGACCTTTTGAAAATATAATGCAAAATCCACTTTTATTCAGTGATTTTCCCACTATACAAGATAGCCATTCTGTATGGTTTATATTTTTGCTAATTAAGATTTAAATGGTCCATCCTACCTTATCAATTGTATAAAAGAGACATTTTTATCGTTAAAGACATGGTAGAATCCTTAGGATTTACTGTTCTTAAAATTAAGTCTCCAGTGACAAAAATGCAACAATTTTATTTCCCAAGTCTAATGTTTTAATATTGTAATTTATTTAATCCATATTATCATTTCCTTAAAAATTCAAAGCTTTTTGCTCAGGCTGCAACTAGTATTCTTCCCTGTTTTTCTATTAATTATTTTTGAAATGCAGTTACAATCACATCTATAAAATTACATATACATCTTGCTGTGTGAGACAGCCAATCCTGTCTCTCATGTATCAGTTTAGAGACATCAGAGACAGTTTTGTTATCAATGCTTATTGTTCCATTGACTTGAGTGAATTTTAGATGAGCTTCATTGTGAGTTTATCTGATGATGGACCTCTGGTGAGGATTAGGCATAATCTAACAGCTACTGCAAATTGCATTTAGCCTTTACAATTAACCAGACAATAAATAAATCAATGGAGGAGTTAGTACACTGCAGGATCTCCTCAATGAAAACAAGTCACTGAGATGGCCATTAATCAAGCTAAGCTAGGAAAGGCAGGCTTCAGACTAATGCTCATTATTTTTCTCTGAGCAGTGAGATTTAAAATTTCTATGGAATAAAAAAAAGACTAATAGTGCTCTTGAGAAAGAAAGTTGTGGGAATGAGAACATCAATTGTGGGAATAACTGATACAATTATTTAATTGACACTAACACAAAGATAGATTTAGACAAAAAAGTGTGATGGGCAAGTGATGGATTAAGCTTTTCAGTGTAAAAGAAGGCTTTCTTTTGCATCTGACTCTAGTGGGGATGAAGAGATCCTTTCACTCTAGTTTGACAGGAAGGAGCAAGTACTGTGGATGAAAAATCAGAATAAAAACTGCAGGTTCAAAAACGTTTCAAATACATTTTACAGCAACACAAAAAAAGAAAATTAGCCAAAGTTCACAGAATTAACATATTTTTTGTAACATTTCTTGAATGCAATTGGACATCACTTGATATAACTTCTGTGGTTTTTTTCAAATAACATAGAAAAGATTTTGTGGCACAAAGAAGCTTCATGTTTTAAAGATTAATTAGTGAAGTTAACAGCTGAAAGCTAGGGAATTTCAGTCAAAAGTGCACTTTTGATAAGGTAGAGGAAAACATCACTTTGCAAAAATTATATTGCTATTTTCTATATCTATCTAATCTGAATTGTGAGGATCATGCAATAGCTGAGAGAACCCCTTCAGCAAATGATAAAAAGTAGCAAATAAAATCCACAAAGCTGAGCTTCTCATCTATGTACATCTGCATTTAAGACTTGTATAAGATATCCCAGCAGTTTTTGCTCAGAGACCCAAAGACAAGGCTAGACTCTTACAACCCTACTGCATCCAGCAAAAGAGGCTAGGAAATAAAAATACAAGACACAGCTTGTGCTTCTAGCTTGGCTTGTGAACATTATGCTTCATTAAAGTAAAAAAAAAAACAGTTTGCTTTTAAACTAGTGAATGATAAGAGTGTTGTTCAAAAGTTTGCAGAGACTCTAGCAGTTTCTGGAAAAGAAGCTGTTAAGTATAACTTATTCTGTGCAACTTCTATGATGTTTTCTCTTTGAAAGAGAAATTAATTTGAGGGACTTGCAGTGCAAAAACTTATTTGTTGTAGAGAAAGTACAGTTTGGCGGAGGGGGGGCGGGGGGGGAATGGAACTAATACTGGAATCTCTGCTTTGTAGTTCTGTTTTGCACATCCCGATGCCAGCTGTAACCACAACTAAGATCAGCAAACCGGTGAAACTCCACTGGTTGTGAACGCACAGGCCAGGGCTAGTCTAGTCACTGGAGAGAGCTAAATCCCTGGCTTTCATAAATAACCCTGAACGAAGGGCTGTCTCAGATACAGAGCGGCAGCAAGTACAGATTTTAGCAGCTCCTCTCAGTGATGCCGGAGCACCGGGCACGAGTCAAAGGGATTTCAAGGAGCCGCGAGTGAACCACAGCGAGCTGCAGTGCTCGAAAGCAGAGCAGAGCCGTGTCAAGTCCTCGCTGTCCCCAAACGCCGTGACTCTTGTCCGCCAGCAGCACACGCACACACGTGTGTTTAGCGCTGCTGCCGTACCCGAGTCTCTGAAAAGTGATGTGCGTTCCCTTTCCGCACCCTTGTCCGCCCGTGTCCCCCGATCCCGCGGGCGGGCGGAGGCGCAGGCACGGGGCAGGGGTGATCGCCCGCGCCGCAGCTCCCGGCTCCCCGCGTCGTGCTTCCAAGTACCTCTAATTGGGTTGCCGTGATTTCTGCCCTTCCTAAAGCGGCGGCTGGCGAGGGCGAAATGGCCCGGGGGAGGCGGGGGGAGGCGGTGGGCGGCTCTCGGCTCCCTTAAAGCGCGGCGGGAGCGCGGCGGGGCCGCGGCCATGCAGTGAGAGAGCGCCGTGGGACCAGCCCCGCTCCGGCCACGCCACGGGAGCACTGCGAGGGACAGACCGCCCCAGCTCAAGGTACCCCCATCCCCCGGCCCTTCTCCCAGCGGCAGCCGAGCCCCGGCAGCCGCAGTGGGCAGGGGGTTCGCTCGCCCCCACTTCCCGCCCAGCCGCCCGTGCCCCGCGGCAGGCAAAGCGTTTACCCCGGTGCGCTTTCTTCCAGATGCAGAGGTGCACCAGTTTCCTGTTTCTGTCTTTAATCCTCTGTGCCACCCTCTCGGAAACACTCGGGCTGGTTTTCTCAGTAAGTATCCGTGTCTCAGCGAGCGAGGAACCGTGAACCTCCCACGGATACGCGCTGTTCTTAGATATAGGGATTGCAAAGGATGCAGCACTCACAACCATTTCGGGCTGTAAACAGTTTGCCTTTTTTTTTTCTTAAAAATTTATTTTTCAGCTAAGAATTTGGAGATTTTAAATACTAGCTCCCTTGTAAAAAAATGCTATGACTAAGAATGTCTAGTCGCTAGACCAACATGGAAAGGGTGTCCCACCTGCCTCAGAAAAGATGATGTACATATGGACTTCTTTTATGAAGAGGCTGTCATGTAAATCCAAGCAAGAAAAAGAAGCATTGCTGTTTGCTAGGGTGGCTATCAGGTGGTAATATAAACTTCAAGTATAAAGTCGAAATTTCTGCCTCCAAAGTGTGATTTGCAGTCATCACTTATGCGGTGTGAAACCGTCGAACCACGTGGATGTCATTAGCAACACTATAGACTTAGACAGGGAGGGGGCAAGAGCTCACCATGAGTATTTACTTCAATATGATTGGCTTTATTTTTAAAATATTTTTTCTTTATTTTGAGCCTTCAGAAGGCTTTTCTGGTGAGTGAATGTCCTTTTGAGTGTAGGTCGTGCAATAACATACTTGTCTTTTTCTTTAAGGCGAAAGACAAAAGGGGTTGGACTTTGAATAGTGCTGGTTATCTACTTGGGCCACGTAAGTGAGGCACTTTGGTTTTTTTTTTCATTATTTCAAAATGCAAAAAATGTGTTTTTCACTTCTCTGAATATAGCAATTTTGTCTAAACCTGCAAGACTGAGGAAACTCATTTGGGAAAACACTTGTTTATATGTTTGTTACATGCCTATCATAGAACTGAGTTGTCTTAGACAACAGCTGTTCTTTTCTAAAGAAGTGTGATAGGAGGCCTTCTGTCCAGAAACACATCTGCTCATATTTTGTGCTTCTGAACTGTAATTTTCATATGACAAATACGTCACCACCAGAAGCGTTAAAAATCTTACAGCATCTTAGATGTCAAGGCCAGAATTACAAAATGTGGCATTTGGCACTTCTCCATGTACTTTAGATTTCACCTTTAAATCTTTTTACAAACTTTTGCTGCTTGACTTTATTATACTACATTTTTAAAAATTAAAACAAAATAAAACAGTAACTTGCAAAATCAAGACTGTTAACAGTTCACTATGTGAAAAATCAATATACAAGGTGTTCAAAATATAAGAGTACTGGTTTACAGGTGGAGATAACACATGCAGGTTGTAAGAAAAGTAATGCAGAACTAAGCTGTCTCAAATACTTGTCCTTTTACCATTAATTCTTGTGAATGTGGTAAAATTCATCACCAATGTTTCTATACTTTTAGTCTCAGCAACACATAGACGAATACTACACATACTTACTCTGTCACCTTCATTCTTTTTAGCTAACAATGAGGATACATTAAAAAAAAAAAAAGTCTAATGCATCTTAAATGTATTAACTGGTTTTGTAAATGTCTGGAGGTGTATTTGCCCAAAGCAGATCTAAGAAAATTGGAAAAAATACTGTGGGGAAACGTGCTTGTCAAAGACTTCTATTTTATATCTAAGACTGGATAATAGGAATCATCCTTTGTTGCAGGTCATATTGATCAGCTTTTACTGATAAAGGAAATGCCTGTTGCAGGGGTGGGGAGAAGAGAAACCAGGGGCATGAAGACAGTTTCTGAAGGTTATTCCTTTAAACTATCTGCAGTTTTCTTTTAAGCACACTCACCAGCAACACTCTGTTAAAGACAGAGGAAAGAGTAGTAGGAACAACTTCCCAGTTTACATGCAGATATACCCTTACATTTTTTGTTTACAACTTCTGAATCCAGTAATAGCTTCAGCAAGTATGTAGCACAGGACTGGGTCTGTAATTTAGATAAATCACAAGCACAAATTTAGAAGAAAGGTTATTGTATTTAAGGACACATTAACTTCTTGTAATTTTGTACATCAAAACTGCCCATCATGATCTTTTCATTGAAATCCATGAAAATCAAGCAATATAGGAAAGGTTGTTGCTAAGTCAGTTAACTCCTCTGATTTTTAATTTATTTATCAGATGCAGTAGATAACCACAGATCTTTTAATGACAAGCATGGTTTCACTGGTAAACGTGAAATACCGCCTGATGAGGATATTAAAGCAGGTAATGAAAATCTGGAAACCAGCATTTTTGATTTGTTTTTTGTGTTCAGTAATTTATTTACTATTGAACTGACTACTTGCATACAAATCTATTTCTGCATTTCAACAGAAATCCTAATAAACATATGAAAGGAAGAAAAATGACATTTGGTCATTTGATGTGATCTTTGTATGATCGTAGATTACAACATCTAAGTGATTAGGAAAATGTATCATAATTTTGTTGCTTTAAATGTGTAATAGATCATATTGCTTTGAAAGAACTTTGTTTTTTTTTTCTCTTTTCATATGCTCAAGTAGGTATTTCAAATGCCACTCCAGCCACTCCAGAGTTAATTGGTTTTTTGGCAAAGGAGAGAGTCCATAAAGGCGTCTCAGTAATGAAGGCTATAGAAAATACAAAGTCTTGTATTTCCTATGATTAAGCAAGGTGGATTATCTTCATTAAAAGATTGAGAACCTGGTCACAACTGAAGTCAAAATGCTTAGATGTTGCATGTGTCAGATTTTAGTAAATGGCAGTGAAAAGGATGCAGCCTTGTTCTGGATTTGTCATCCAAAACTGGGCCTCTAAAATGTATGTCTAGACTCGCTTTTGAAGAGAAGCTGACAATTTTTAGGCTTTATTTTGAACACCTATTTCAGGATAAGGTGCAGAAACTTCTAGAAAAACCTGTTTTATCTCCTGAGGAGAAACTAAACCTGCTGCAGACACCTAAAGTGAGCTGGGACGAATCTCATCCTTAGGCTGATAAAAGTCACCACAGTACTTAATGAGTACATTTATCACTGCACTAATGGGGGCAAAACAAAGGTTTTGGAGCCTATTTTAGATACACCTAGAACAGTGCAAATGTAGTTAACACTAAATAAGTTCATAAATAAAGGACATGTGATTAATCACAATCTCATACATATATATTTTGCAAAGAGAAGAGAAACATGAATACATTTCTTAATTGTTAACACTCTCTGAAGAACTGTCAGTTCAGTTCTGGTACACAGTTACAGAGTGGGAGTTTGTGTGTGGTGGTTTTTTGGTTCTGTGCTTTGGTTTTGTTTGTTGGTTTTTAAGGAAAAGAAACCAACCCTGCTGTCTCAAACACTGGTGTTAAAACAATATATGGCCAGTCAAAAACAGTGTAAAAGTAAGGGATTTGTAATCCAGCAATGGAGATCACATTGCAGCGTGTTGCCATTTGTGCATATACCAGGTCCCTTACAGGAATATGAACTTATGGATTTATGGAACTCTCTTGCTGGGTACTGTTGAGCCTCCACAATTGCAGATAAACCCAATCAAACTTGTCAGGATGAGACTTTAAAATTATACAGCTGCCTCTGCTATGAACTTCATTCTCTTCCCTCACCAAATTTTTCTTTGAAGCTGAAGTTTATTACAGAGCTCCTACCCAAAGGAGATTTAAACATATATATATATATAATATGCATAAGAAATGCATAAGGTAATCAGTATAGTACTTTAACTGAAAATGAAGGATTTCTCCTGATTATTTGTGAAAGCCCCTTAAAATAGCAATATATGCACTTATTATTTTATAAATGTGAAAGAGTTCCTGCAAAGGATTGTGCTCTCTTTGAAGGAATGCTGCAAAATTATAAGCTCTCCTGTTAACCTAGAAAAATTTGTAAGCTGTATTAGGGACTGAACACTAGGTCCAGGAAAAAAACCCACAACAAAACCATTTATGAGCATAATTAGTCAAATCTTCAACTTACAAGATCATAATTGTTTGTTTACTGAAATCTGCAAGTTATCCACTATGCAGAATTAAGGTCAATAGCAAAGCAATACATAAGTACAATATTTTCAAGTCATGGAGGAAAAATATTTGTCCAATAAATATCACATGGATAATAAAATCTGGATAAAAATGTGACTTAGAGAATAATAACAAAAATCCATAACAGATTAGGTGGGAATAAATCTAAGGAAAAGTTCAAATAAAAGAATTAATTATTAATGCAAATAATAATAACATCTTTATGTGACTTCAAAGACTGAAAGACAAGATTTTTAGGTGCAAGCCTATTAAATGCATTCTTAAATGCTTATTCTCCTTGTCCCAGGAATCTTTGTGTCCCTTGCAACCCTCATCAATGTTTTAAATTTGTGCTACAGAGCTCAGTCTGCCTTCTGACCCATTTGATAATGTTTTCAATGATGTAATAATGGACTGTTGGTTCTGGTACCCACAATCTGTGTGCAGAGAATTAAAAATATTGGGGGAATTACTTACCATTTGTTCTTAATAGAGAGCAGTTCTCCATCCCCCTAAAAATAGCAAGGTGTCTTCCTCCAGCTCCCTGCTGATTTCCTTTCTCTCATTTACAGATGCAGAAAGCATCCTTCTCAAAAGTGCAATAACAAGTACCCATTAGGCCATTAAAATAGCATTATAAAGCTATTTTCACAAGCTCAAAGACAAGTGTATTGGATTAGATACCTATGTAAAAGTATAGCTTTCTGGGCTTTTAGAAAAACACCCAGGCCTAGGTTTTGGGCTACAAATCCCTTCTATATCATTTGAAAGGCTTATTTAGAACAAGGTCAGGGCATAGGAATGAATTTTTAATTGTTCTGTAAAGCTGATGAAGTTGTTTGCTAACTTTGAAATTTCACCTGTCCTTGCAGGCTCAGGTGGACACAAGGGAGAGAGCTGGGAACAGGGGGTAACTCTGTTCTGCAACAGATCTCATAAGGCCTAGAGACCACAACCATTAAGGTGTCAAAGCAGCTGCTATGCAGCAATGGCATACAAAGCTGGGTGATCTTGATTCTGAGAATTGCAGTTACCTACCCTATAGGGGCTTTGCCCTTTCTTTGAAATGAGGTTTTCCATCAAGGATTTTAAGGAAAAAGGAATTTCAGATAGTTTTGGTGGTTTTTTTCCCTCCCCAGAGTACTCATAAACTTAGCCACAATCTCATATGATGTATCTTTGACCCATGTTAACTCTGAGTAACAACCAGCTTGTTTTACAGGGAACCTTGGAAGACCCATGGCTGATGAAAACATTGTACGCACAGTAATTGAATTTTTGACTTACTTGCATCTGAAAGGTTAGTGAAAGAGTTAGTTAAAAAACCTTTTAATCTTTCACACTTTCTGGTAGGAAATTTACTGAGGAGACAAGACTATCCCTTAATGTACACATCTGCTGCAGGTTTGAGGTGCAAGTCTTGGAACAGCACCTCTGGGATCACTCACACACACAGAGTGCAGGTGATCCTGAAAAATTGCAGCTCAGTGGAGATGTGATGTAGAAGAGTTCTGATACCATTCCATCACTTGTTAGTGACAAAGGAAATACATCTCCCTTTTTGCACATATTCCACAATAAAGTTGCATGACAAAGTTGCAACAACACTAAGCTGAATGTTGGCAAACAGCTCTGAAGTAAAATCTCTGTACAGTCTCACAGTTGTGACAAGAGTTGGAATGCTGAGCTTAGAGCTGATTCTGTAAGAATGGTAACTTTACTATGGAATTCAATGAAGAAGAAATTTATCTGCTTCTGAGTTTTTATTAGTTTTGCTTAAAAAAACCCCCAAACAAACACAATGTTCAGCTTTTAAAAACCTCTTCAGCTCTTCTAAAACTGTCTACAAAATGTATAAAACCGTAATCCATAGTTGCAAAGAAACCAACAGTTAGAAAAAAGTTATTCTACTGCAAACATTTGGGGATTTTTTCTGTCTCAAAAAGTAGACAATTCAATAAATCAGTAACTTCTATATTCTTACTTTTGTATACAACAAATTATAAGCAATTTTGTTGCTGTGTATGCTGTGGAACACATACACAGCAAGCGTATGCTGTGGAACTGTGCATACATTTGTGTTTTAATTTCATTATTAAAAGAGACTTTCAACAGATTGGTTCATTTTCTGCATACCTGGGATGCTTTTTACTCATTGTTTTCTGAATTATTTGTATCCACCCAAGGAAAATAATTCTTGTTACTGAAAATGTGAACCCAGTGTTTATTGAATTGAATTTGCATTTGAAAACAAGACCTCTTTATAGCTAGTCCTAAGGGCCTGAAATAATTCAAATATATATTGAAAGTAGATCATTAGCATACATATTTACTGTGGACAAAGTAGTTGTTGTACCACTGTGAAGAAAGAGCCCAAAACACTTCTTTACTCTGCTGTGTGAGCCTAGGAAGTAAAATCAATATTTGGACACAGCAAAAAGGGTGTAAAACAAGTTTAAATCAAGCACACACCCTCTGAGTAGGCCAAAAGCTGCTAACTTAGACAAGAAAATAAAAGGCATCTCACAGAACTACAAATTACTTCTTCCCTGCAACAAATGAGCTAAAAAGGCTCCCTTCTGAGGATGGTGATGACAAACAGTTGTTTTTATTCAGAAAAAGTGGTGGTATTACCATGTCCTAATGAAAAACAAAAAATGAATCTCCAGATCTGGCTTTTTCCTGACATAGTTCTTGTATTCTCAGGTTGCAACAGACACAGAATGTTATCACATATTGTCTCTTAAAAATATTTATTGGGAAGGCTTAGTACAAACTCTTACACAAAGCCAGAAATGTAAATTAAGCAGGTGAAACCCATATTTTTTAACTATAGAAATCCTTTACCACGTTTGTTTAAATGAAACCTTAGTACATCAAATATATTGGTTTAGATATGTTCCTTGGTGGGGGAAGGGGGAAGAGCCCCACTCATGGGGCTCAGATTCAGGCAATAGTTATTCAGATTAGATATACATTTTTATCTGCAAGAAAAAGGCAGTATTTTTACTGCTAAGAAGTACCTTGGTAATAACTAAAAGTGGCCTTCATCTCTTTCTCTTGGAAATTATTCCCTCCAGCTTTAAGTGCTTCTCATAAAGAGCAACATGTAGAATGGCAGCTGTAATTAGATCATATTAAGTCTTATGAGATGCTGGGATCCAGCTATATCAATTGACATAAGAAATTTAATATAATTGTTGTTCCGTCACTGCTGTTTCTAAAATGTTGAAATTGTATCAGGAAGATATTATCGACATTCAAAAGAAAAAAAAAACATTATTTTATAAATTAAAATATGAAAAGTTCAAAGATTTGTCTCTTATAGTTGAGAAAAGTATTTAAAAAGTATTAAAAAAATTATCTTACTGAAACTGGATTTCTTGACTTAATTGCTCAGATAAATATGCATACTTACATATGTGTTAATTATCTTTTTTTGCCCTATTTTGCAGAGGTGGGAGCACTTGACAAGCTACCTACACCAGAGGAAATGAACCAGTCTTGAAGAATGCACTTTTATTTTGTTGCAGTGTAAATTTAAACTGAATTCTAAACAAAAGACCAAAATGACCTGAAGTTAAGTATGGTTTGCATTTATCTGATAAATAGTAAACAGCATTCTGCCCTCTGGTTGGTTTGTTGGATTATTTTTTGCTTTTCTTTTCCTTCCCTCCCTCTCCTGCAATGTCATAGTGTATAATTTTGCTTTAGTAACATTTTTCTGTAGGTAAATGATAAAATAAAAATAAAGAGCAACGAAGTTGTTTCATTTTAAAATTATGTATGTACCAACACACAATGCATCATACACAAAGCCTGGGGTAAATTGTAAGATTACACTGCATCTACACTCTGCAAATCTTTCGTGTAGGATTCCCGTGTCATCGAGAACACTGGGGCTGTGCTCCTTAATGAAGAAAAGCTCCTGGCTGCTGCAGGATTAAAAATATACATCATGAGATGCTTTATTCTGAGCCTAGCAAGGCACTTGGATCCATGTTTAATCCATGCAAAACAGCTTTGTTGTGCTGGACCAGGACCCTAGGCCTGCACACAATAAATGTCAGATCAAGACTGAGGAAAGGTTTGAGAGGATACAGAACCTTAGAAAGGTTTTTCATATTCAGATGACTTTCAGTGTCTGCACAGTGCAATGAAATATCATCCTTTCAAAATGCTGACGTGCACTGGAGTGCACAGACTGACAGAAATTTTGCAGACCTTTATTATCTAATCTGTTTTCCACATTTAGCATAGCAGAATTCTAAAAGCCAAGCCACTAGTGTGTGCTTTGTACCCACACAGCCATCCCACCCTGTCGTTCAGGCTGTGCTCTTCCTGAGATAATCACTCTGCCTCTGATCTAATGTCTGATGTTTTCACTTTCCAAAGTGTGAAAATACACTTTACATCAGATCCAGTGAACTTCTGAGCAAACCCTTCACACTGTGTTTTACTGGATTTCTTTTTGTTGTTTAAGAGTAATGAAAAAAGTATACACTGCTAATTCAAAATTATTTGTCACATTTATGGGCTTCTCAAAAAGTGAAAAAAAGAATAGAGTGAAATTTAACCTCTGTACTTTAGAATAGCTCAGTAAGTCCAAACTCTCATTTCCACTAGTAATATCCACACTTCTCACATAACCTTGAAGTAGAGCTCACTAAAATCAAGAGGATTTTTTTCATTGACTTCCATTGACTTTGGTTCATTGACTGTTAAAATCCAGGCTCTATTTGAAGAGCTCAGTAGCAATCCATCTCTGGGAAAGCAGCTGAATCTATGATCAAATAAAAGGAACTTCATTTTAGCATTGAATCTCTTTCCTTTTCAAAATGGATAAGAAATTAGAAATAATAGGATAGAATTAGAAAACAGTTATTACTTTGATCAAATTAGCATACCTTTATCTCCTTAGAGTTGGAGTCGTCCTGTTAGAATGGTTATTCAAAATACTGAAATTTGAGATTATTTGAAATAGTAGAAAACTCATAGGATCAGGAAGATTTGCAGCACTGCCTGAGCAGGGAGGCTCACAAGGTTTTACATTGTGCTGCACTGTCCTATGTATATGTTACAGAAACCAGATTATTATAAACTAATTACCAAAAGCAGTGCACATACTTTCATTTATTAATTTCTTCATTCAAACACATATTGATAACATTCTGAAATAGAGACAGCTAAAATTTTCATCTTGTTTCTTCATCCTTGTAATGCCTCTTATCTTTGCAAAATTGAAGGGGGGAAACCACAGTAAGGGGCCATTCTTCTGGATCAGTTTCACAATTTCAGTAACCTTATTATCTTATTAACACATGTCTTAAATCACTTCATCTCATACATAAGTTCTGCAAATATTTGGAATAACATCTCCATAACCAACCTCTAGGACAAACATCTGATAAAAATGTCCAACGTCCCTTAATCCACAATTTGAAAACAGTAAGTTTCAATGGGGCAAATGGACAATAAAAGAATGTGATGTTTCAGTAGAAGATAATAATTTTAAAAATCCCCTTTTCCATCTCATTGTATCATTTGTTGCTTATTTGCATATATGCTATCCCACTGTTGTGTAGGATTATCTCAAACTTATATTTACACTACAGAAAAAAGCCAAATTTAAAAAAGAAAACCAAAAAGAGTAAACATTTCTTGTAATATTTGCCAGTGATATGAAATTACCCTTCATGCAAATTTAACTCTGACAGTGAACAGAAGGCTTGCATGATGCTGAATGACTGGACAATAAAATGGAAGATGAGATTAAATGCTGATGTGAGCAAATTACGTGCGCAGAGAAAAACAACTCTAATTTTACATGTGCATACTGATGCTCCAAATAATGTCTGGAAACAGACTCACTGTACACAGTCCTCTAAAAATGTTTTTTTAAACTTCAACAGTGGATAGAAAGCCAAAGGAAATAGTAGGAATTAGAATGAAAATATACCATTCCCAATTTTGATACCAACAGCAGTTCTGGAGAACTTTGTCACTGCAGAGAAAAAAATCACTGTCAGGCCAGAAAAGCCATAGGGAAAAGTGACAAATATTTTTACAGTGATTTTCATACATGGAGAAACTAACTAGGTGGGAGATGAGAATCTTTAATGTTGTACTAAAAGTGCTTTTTCTTGTAACCCAAGATATAATGATTAAATGCCAATTGATGATAAAATTATCAAGTAACACTTTTAAACTCCACACCCAGAAAAACCCAGAAGGCTTTTTCATATATCTCCTGATGAAATTGTGGCACAGGACTTTGTGGAAGCCACAGGTTCTGAAACAGTTATATTCATGGAAGAAAAGTCCTTCAAGGTCCAAATATTTAATTAAATTTTTTTCAGACCAAATTAGGGGCGTGAGAGCACAGAGCTATAAAACAACCCTTGGAACCTGATCCAGAGATTAATTGAACAGGACTCCTTCAGCTGCACAGCATCTGATGCTAGTTTACAACAGAAACCTGGAAATCACATATATTTGGCCAAAAATTCTGGAGAAATACTGAATTCTGAGCACTATCTATAACAAAAAACCTCTATAATTTCATACAATATTTCACCTACCTGCCAGGTAGTGTCATTAAAACTTGTTTAAATGCAAATCAGTTCAGCATAAAAAGGGAAATTTCTGGTGGCACAGCTGGCACAGAAGAGTCTATTCAGATTAGGAAGTCATTAGGGAGCTGACAGGATACATGTATTTTCCCACCTGTCTACTCATGTAAAGGTCAGACTGCAACATTAGCATAGAAAAATTAGATAGGACTCAGAGTACTGAGGATGTTTGAGGGGGCTTGATATTGGGGTTGACAAAATCCTGCTTCCAGGTTTAATGTTACCACAGTTCAAACTACAGCTCCTTTTGCCTGGGGTCATAGAGAAGCTTGGTGTGAGTCTGTTTACAAAAGATTCTGAAAATACTCTTAAGTGCTCTTTTGTATTTCCAAAGAGATGAGGAGATATGACACTAGAGAGCATGTGAAGAAACACTAATAACTCCTCCAAAAAAAGGCAAAAGTATTTTAAAATTATTTCAGGATATGTGACACAAAATGGAAGCAAGTTAGAGAAATATTTTGCAGTTTGGCCAGAATGCAGATTACCTCAGGAGCTTTCTAAGTTTAAAAGGGCTAACAGAAAGTTTAGACTCAAGTGATATTAGCAGGACAATTTTTCACCAATTCACAGAGTACATTAATGGTACAGTACTTCTGTCACTATTTTGTGTTCTATCACTTATTTTTAAATAAAAGCAAATAATGTTTCTGATAGCTAATTGTATGAGGACTGAGCATGACCCAGCCATAGAAAACTTTACCTCACTGATCCCTTTCAGATTCAGTAGCTGGGTATACAAATACCAAGTTGTTAAGATTTTTAATACCTCAGAGCACTGGACATTTGTCAATGCATGTGCCACACTCAGAACCTCCCAGAGATGAGCTGTGAAAAGCCAGAGTTGAACCCAAGATGAGAGTTATTTTATCTCCTTGCTTGCAAAGGAGCAAAAACTGTATCAAAAACCTTATTCCCTAAAGCTTTATCAAATTCCCTTGAGATTCTACTTATGCATTTCTAATTTAATTGATCTCCACAGATGTTTTTCTAATTAAGTATATATAAATCATACAACCTTTCTGAGTGCTAGGAGACATGAGTCTCATACAGAATGTCTGCCTGAGGAGAAATTCTAAAATACCTGTTACCATTCAGATTGGATTTTTTTATAGTTTCTGAAATAAATGTTGCCTATTTATCACTTACCAACACGTATATAATTAATTCAGAACATAATGCTTCTATAATTTCCCCTTCATTATCTCGTGAACATTTTGCATTTCCTTGAAATTATCCTATTCCATTAAAAATCATTCTACTGGAAAATAATTGATCAGATTTATGAATGTTATGGCTATTATTTACATCTATCAATATTAAAGCTAGCATTTCTTGACAAAATCTAAAACTGATGCTTCAATTATTTACATCAATGTAGGTTCCTATGTCATATCTTTAGGAGTATTCTTTGCTTACTATTTATTCAGATGACAGCACAGGGGAATCACACCCTGCTTCCCTAAGATCTTTCTGCAATTTGATAATGTTACCTGATTCTTCTTCAACTTCTGATCCAAAAGATAATAGATGTAGGAATCATTAGCTTTCTGATAGTTTTCATATCTACTGTTCTCTGTAGCAATTAAAATTGTACTTAAAGTATTCTCCACAGGTTTCTGTGAGAATTTGATGCATCTTTTCTGCACATCAGAGTTTGAGGACACTGAGATTGAGCTGCTGCTGCTGGGGCTCTCCAAGGGAGCTCTGGGCTCTGGAACTGAAGAGGGCAACTCTGAGAAAATGAAGATTTGAATCTGCTCCCTGCTAGCAGAGTGTGAGTGCTGCCTCTGAATGCAGAGCGACCTTTTAGACGAGACATTTGGATTTCCTTCTTCAAATCAAGCAGAGTGAACCCAGGCCCTAAGGCTTTGAGAATCAGTAGAAGCACACAGGAAAAACAACCATGTTTTTACAGCTAAATGTTACATTTTTGCAGCAATTTTCAAAACATGGTTTTGCAAATTGTGCATGCTTGGCTTTCCTGCTGATTACCCACTTAGCCACTGTTTAAAAATGAAGCTCATCAAATACAACATATCAGGGCTAAACCCTGACCTGTGAAACTAACTGCAGTGGTACTGTTGAAGTTGAAAGTACATTTATTTATATTAGCTAAGGTTCAACTTTATCCAGTGGAGCAACGTTATTAAAATAAATTAATTGTAACAAATCTCAGATCTTACATACAAAATAAAATTTCAGATATAAAACTATAGTCACCCTTATTCCATCAACAATACTCCTCCTTTCCACCTGCTGAAAAGCATGTTATTCATTAATTCCTACTGTCACTTTGTGCTCTCAGAACCATCTACTGATTCTAGCCATTAAAGAAATTATACTCTGTGTATTATTTAGAAGGATCCCCACATCTGTGAAATTTTAATTAATTTTATGTAGCTCAAACTATATAACACTTCTTCCCCCAAATATTTACATTTTTCTTTGCCATCTAGTCCATTTTTGTTTGAATTCCTTTTGCAGTGCACATTATAGACAGTATTTTATTGTTCACCAGAGCCCTCAAACATCTGTTTAATTAGACATAATAATTTTGTAATGTTAATCATTATTTTGATATTCTTCTCCCCATTTTAGCTATGCTTTAGCTTAAAAACATAGTAATTATCAAAAATTAATATTTGTGACAGTGTTGATAAGCCAGATATTGCTGACTGGATAAAGGGAAGAAGATGTAACTTCTTTTTTTCCTTCTATCATCTGTAGTAGTTATTAAGCATACACATTATTATTCTGCTCAGCCAGACAGAAAGGAGGCTTTCCTTTGTGGGGAAAAAACCCTAATATTTTTTACCACACTACCTTTTGTGAATTCATAGTGGAGTCACATCTATTGACAGAATTGGAATACATTCTTCAGAAGAATTGAAGCAATAAAGGATTTTAATCCTTTATTTTCAAGAATGATTTGAGGACTTTTTTTTTGGAGGGGTTATTTTAAGATGCAGAAACACACTTGATTGGATCTATTAGACTATGCAAGGAAGTCAAGTATTGAATTATCAACAAGACTTGAAATTTTAATTAGTTATATGCAATATGAACCATTATTAAAGCAAGAACTTATGTGCTCCTATAAATCTAATTATATACACGTCTTAGTCTTAGGATGCCAAAATAAATCCCCTCTATAGGTGAAAGCATGGAGAACCATATTAACTTATGCTGTCAAAGTTTTGTCCGTGTTAATATTGGTTTACCTATTTCTCAGCAAAAAAATGTGATGTTATGCAGCAAATAAAACCAACTCAGCAACATCTCAGGGGCAGAAACCTGCCAGGAAAGTGTCAAAGCGAGTCCATAGCAAAGCAATTGCAGGTTCTGGGCCATCCAGCACAGGACACCCTGCACTGCAGCTACAGCCCCAGGTGTGGGTGTGCTGTGGCTGTGCCTGGGCCCCCACACCTGCCAGCAGGCTGCATGGTGCAGGCATCACTTAAACTTCCTCTGAAATATTAAAAGACTCTGGCACCACAATGCTTAAAGTTGTGCTAGGGACTTGCACCACCTTCTGAAAACCTTACCCTTATGCTATCCAGACTGGGAAAAATTTTTGCAGAACTTTCAATTCCTGTTAGGATTAATAACGCTAAAGTCACATAAAAAGCTGAAGTTATAGCTTGCAGCAGGAAGGACCTTCCTTTAGAAGGTTTGAATAAAAGGATGAACACTGAATGCACATTTATGTTCTTCTGAAAAGAGACAGAAAACTCTGGTTTTGGTAATGGCACTTCCCTTCTGAGCTCCCTGGTGCCATTTGCCAGCAAAACCACAACCAGAGAGGACAGGTACACTGTATTCCTGGGCTCATTTTCTGTTCAGTTGGGCCTTTTCCACCAAGCACTTATTTTGTTGACCGTGAACATGGGAATAATTTTTCCCTTTGCTGTTACTAAACCAGTATGTTTCAGGAGAGTTACTATGCCCTGTCTCACAACCCTTTTGGACTTCTTTTCCTAAAGATAAAAAAACCACAGCTTGTTAAACTTTGGAAAAAACATGGTAAGGGTTTCCAGAAGAAAAGATTCAGATATTTGGAGGATCAAGGTTTAGAGCTTTCTTTGGTGTTTTTTTCTTCGATTTAAAATATCATGTAGAACGTGTTAGGGCTGTTTGTTCTTAATGCTTTAGTTCTCTAGTTTTTGTGCATGCAGGTGAAAGCAAAGATAAAGCAGAGAAGGCTGCCAATTTAGAAGGCTGCAATATACTCCAGCACTATTCTTCTGAGTGTAATAGATGGCTTAAATAGCCACAAGGTGGTAATAGTGCTCTTCATGGAAAAGCTCGGGCGTGTTCAGCAGAGCAGGGTTAACTCTATAGAGATGTCTGATTTGTGAGGAATGATAATTACAAAGAACAGTAGTGCCTTTGGAAACGAGGAAGTGAAAACTTCTAGCAGAACACTGTGTGCTGGCTGAGAGAGAAATGCCCTGGCTCAGGGATGCACACTGACAGAAAACTGTGATTTCAAAAATGCTCTTGTAGTAGCACGACAAACATTAAGAACATCATGGGAGTAAAGTCAGGTGAAGAAATCCACAAGAGTCGTGCAGTGGCTGTCTGGGTAAATTGCCAAGGTTTTAGTGAGAAATAACAGGAGAAAAGCACTCATAAGTTTTGCATTAGAAGTAAGCAAGCCTATAGCTCTTCTGATTTGAGCTGAGGGATAGTTAGCTGTCTTCCCAGTGGCTAATATGAGGCTGTGTTTTGAATTTCTGCTGAACATAGGGTTGGTAATATAGAGCTGTTTTGTTTTGCTGAGCAGGGCTTACACATTTCAGTGCTTAAAAGCACAAGAAAAAATCCTATATATAAAAAATACGTATTTTTTATATACATTTGTTTTACATAAGGTAAACCTATTGATTTAGAGAGCAATAAATTTGGATACTTGGGCTGGTAGACAGTACCAGGCATAAACCAATTGTCTGGTCATTCACATAAATCAACAGAAACACTGCAGATTTAGGACACTGTTCTAAAATTTAGCAGATGTCTGTGGACTCCAAGGAACATCCTGGTGTTAAAGTTGCATGAAAAAAAATTTCCAGACGATGGATGTGTGCTATATTCATGCAGAATAAAGACTATGACACATGCAAAGTGACACTTCAATTTCTAATCACACAGTTCAGCAATTATTATGTGGGCAACCAATTTCATTACAAGGTTTTACTTACTCCAAGATGATACTTGAAGAACATTATTGCAATGCAATTTAAAATTTATTTCACATCATTTCACAAAGGCTGTGTAATTTTTCTTGTGTTCCACTTAAACCTTGCAACCCATGGAAGAATTTACAGCACAGTATTCTACACAGGCCAGAACAAAAGGAAAATTATGAATTTAAACTTTACTATCGTTCTGATTTCAGACTTTTAAATCATCCCATGTAAAGTCAAGGCACTATTTCCACAACTAGATATGACCTCCACTAAAAGTTTTAGAATCAGGCCTTTTATCCTTGACCAAATAAAGAAGAAGGATTGCATCAATTGCTTGTGATGTTTAGATTATTGAATCATGTTCAGTAATAGTTCACTCATCTTCTGGCTGTCTAATCCATGGCTGGTGAATGCTCTTCATGCACCCTTCACCAAAAGGACTCAACTCATAAATCACTGCCCATTCATGAGGGAGCTCATCTAGCCTGAAGAAACAGACTTTGCAATGATGTGACTTTTACACTTGTCACCTCTGCAGAAGGTAGCAAGTCAGTGGGAAAAAAAAGTAAATCACACTACCTTGGCCCTCAGCAATTTTCTTTTGTCTTGGTACAAAGATTCTCACTTAAGCATATAACAGGATGGTCTGCTTTATCAGAAGCCTTTCTTTTTTCTCCTCATCTCCTTAAAAAGGCCTCACATATGGTGGTTCTCCAACCATATCTTTTTTAAAAGCTTTAATTCTAATTTAGTAACATTTTTTTTCTCTTGTGACTTCACTGACTCATTTAAAGATCTTGGTTTTAACCACTCTAAGGTTTACAATACCTCTTTCTGTAAAAGAGGTAACAATGGCCTTCAGGGCTGTAAACAGGGAGAGAAACCAGACTACCTGTGGGGTCTCCAACACTTGAATTTGAACTCTGTGACTAGTTCTCAGAACAAGGACCTCTCATTCTCAGGAGTGCCAGCTGCAGCAAGAACAAACAACTTTTAGGTAGGGCAAGGCAGAGTCAGCCATTAACACTTAGCCCACCAAGTTCAGCCCTTTGCTTTTAGTAACAGTGAACTTACATAATCCCTTTGCTTGTTAATAAGACAGAGCTGGCCACGTGTTGAGAAATAAGAAATGTTTAGCATAAGTAAGTTTTAAGCAGAACGAGTTACATAGATTCATAATACTGTGTGATTTAGTACGTTCTTTGCTTAACTTCACTTGCCCAGCAGGAGAGGAGTGATTTGCTGAAACCTTAGGCTGCAAACGGTGAGCTCACACCTGGCTGTGTTTTCAGAGTTAATTTTCTTACTAATTTTCCCACTATCTGGTACAGTGCTGTGTTTTGTCTTTAGTATGAGAAGGAAATTGGTAACACACTTACGTTTTGGTTGTTGCTAAGTAATGTTTATCCTGAGTCCAGGGCTTTTTTAGCTTCCTGTGCTCTACCAGCAAGCAGGTACACCAGAAGCACAAACAAGAAGATGAGGAAGCTGTAACCATCAGCAGGAGCTGCAACTTGACAAGACAACAACAGGGTACGACCTGCCTGCATGAACACGGAGAAAAAAATCCAATAAGGTGTTAAAAGGCCCCAGACCAAAAATTACCATTCCACCAAGAGGTATGTGCAAAGTGCTGGAAGAGCAGAGGAGGGGTGGGTACATGAGTTATAAGGGTATAATTGCCTCAATTATCTTTGTTCAGAGTCCCTACCTCGAGCTGACCTGTTGCTGTACCATGCTATTAAATTATTTATTTTTATAAATCCAGGGCCTGAGATTCTGCTCCTGGGGACCCAGGGTCAAATCCGTAGAAGGAGGAAGTGCAAAGGTCACAGCAGGTAAAGTCTGTGGTGGTCTGTGTGCAACTGCTCAGGCAGAGGCTTCTCCTTTAACATAAATGTTACTCCTCACTGTGTCTACACATACTCAAATTAGGCTACCTGGAAAAGGTTAAATCAAACAACAGCTCTGTGGAGTTAATTCAGATTGCAACATTTCTGACAGAGATTAAAGGGGGTGTGGGTGCCCTCGGCTCTTGCCTTATAAAAGAATATTCTGTACAGGTAAATGCCACATCTTTCTTCTGGGCAGTGAATACATTGGTATTGTGCCACATTATGTTATTAGAGTTCTTATTGTCCTGAAATGGTCCTCCCAATAGAGATGCTGTGAAATAGCTAGTTCACAGAAACCAATTTAAAAAGTTGTGTCTTCCTTTGCCATAACTCATCTGATGTTCCTTCTGTATTTGTCACAGTAACATAATCAACCCCCTTTCAATCCAGCATTAAGAGTATCAAAAGAGAATTAACCTAAAGAAGAATTTATGAGTGGATACTGAGGTAAGTCCTGCCAATTTCGTGTAATAATTAGGTTATCATTATTGTGTGGGATGGCTTTAAATGAGATTAAATTTTTAATAAACTATCAAAGCTGTGACTGAAATGACCTATGGGAGCTTGTTTGGACAAGTTGTTACAGATACTACAGTTTGCTTAAGAAAAGAAAAGAAAGGGAAAAAGAAGATCTTTTCTTCATTTTCAGAACTTCAGCTAGACAACACTTCTGTGGGAAATTTGGGAGGAAGATATTCCTGTATTTCCCTTACCTTTGTTGTTGTCTCTGTTGCCAGGCCTGCTAACAGAGAAATAAAAATGTAAGCTGTGCTGAGTTTCACTTGCTGCAGTTAAGACATAGGAAGTGATCCCATTTTCACTCTTTACAAATGTTCTATCACTGCACAGTGTAACCTTGTACATCAGCACAGAACATCCTTAAAACACATGGGGAATGCCCAACATTTAGTCAACTTCTGTGTTGTGATTTTTGTTCTTTCAGGTACATATTATTTCCAGATCTCCTGGGGTCAGCTATCATTAACTACCCTGACATAATGGAGCCTGGCACATAATCACAAAAGTGGGTTAGTAACTTATACCTAATTTTCACAAAGTAATCTGCACACAAACACTGTGAGACAAAAATGTGGGGAGGACCAAGACCACCTGAACCGAGATTTATCTATTTTATGACCTTCAGCTGTTTTACAGGTTAAATGCTTGGGCAGTATTTGAATGACAGAAGGGAGTGCCAGCAGATACAATGGAATGGTAAGATTACCATTAGCACACAGCTAAACCCTACCTTTTATCTTATGTTTCTGCTTGTAGTCAAGCTTTCAAATACAAACATAATTAATTACCTGTTCTTTTACCAGGAAACAGAACTATGCAATTGCAGGGTTCAAAGCACCAGTTCTGAGGCCTTTTAAGGCTACCAAGTAAGTAGGTAGTCTATTTTTTTACTGATACTTAAAAGAATCTACATGGTATGCAATCTTCTTATATTAAGAAGATGCTTGTATTATTATATTAACTGAAAAAAGATAAGTGCTTGTGAGTAATGATTGAGGGGAATGTGAAGTTTGCTGCTGCTTGACAACAGAATGTCACTGAGTAGGCAGCCCCTCTACAAATACCTTTGAAAGACATTTGAATTAATAAGTCACTTAAAGAACAGAGAATGATACACCTACTTCAGATATTATTCAAGTGGCATTTGCTCTAGAGACTGTGGATTAATCTGACCTACTGTTGACTTTTAAGATTTATGTACAATATCTGAGGAACAATTTCAAGGAGTGAGTAATGACCCAGGAGTTACCCCTGTAATACTATATATCCTCTGTTTTCTCAAAAGTTAGAAAGTCTTGCCTAAGAAGTCTTACTCTAGATTGAGACATTACTACAATGACCTTGGAACAGTTCAACTCCAAATCAAAATACTTTGAAGATGTATATACATTGATCCTGAGGTGAATTTAACCAGCCATGGGATAATTCATCAAAGCAGGATCATTTTTGGCTAGAATTGAGATGTTAATAATGCCATTTTCCAGTTGCTTCTTTCTCACTGGGACAGCCAATGCCAGGATAAGGAGTAAATGATTCTTCCACAGTTGTCCCAGGTGTCAGAAAAACTTTGTGGAATTGTAGCAAGTTATAATTTTCTCCACACTTCTGAATCATCTGTGCTGGCAGAAAACCAGTGCAGGCCAACAGCAGGTAGTCTAATACCTGTTGCCTTGAACTGGGTGCTGTGTTGATGGAATAGTTTTCCTGAATTGTTTGTTTCTTGATCTCATTATTACTGGATGGCAGAAGATATGCCTCTGATAATGATGGAAAATATTACAAGCTTATTCTGGAGGATTTTTGCTTTTCAAAAGCAATTTTAAAAGAAAAACTCTACATAATTTACCAGTATACAAGCTACGTATCCATTGCTTTTTATCCCATGAAAAGTAAAATACTTTTCTGATAGTGTAAGTAGTTCTAACTACATGGGATTACTCACACTAAAGAGAATCCATTCCTTGGTTTGATATGCTGACTGAAATCTACAGGATAACAGAGGGAGGTCAGGATTTTTCAAAGTGGTCTGAATTATTTTGTCTCTGCTGCTAGTGCCAATCTGAATTCTCTAAGAGCATAATTCACTAAGGGCACTGTGCTGCTCTCTCTCCAAAACCAGTGGTATTTTAAGAATTCAATTATTTGTTGGGAAAAAAACCCCACCAAGTTAGAAGTTTTGTGATTTTTCTGTCTACCTGGAGCAGGGAAAAGGCTGACAACAGTTTAATGCATTTCCCACAGCCAAAAGAACAGCAGCAGGACGACAGCAGAAAACAGAAGCACCCTGACAAGGTAAGGATGCTGTGAAGCAGTGTAATTATCACAGAATCACAGAATGATTTGGGTTTCCTCTCCTGGTATGGGACTAGATAAATAGATGCTTTCAAGGCTTAGCATGAACAACACCCCAGGCTTGTAAGATAAACAGCTGTATGTCTGCAGCAGCTGCTGTACAGATGTGGGACCCAAATCCAACACCTGCTTAAGTCAGAGGAAACTTCTTGTTCTCAGTGCAGCAATAATAGGTTAGGAAAACTCATCACAGATACCAAACACTGCTCTCTACAAAATAGGCCCAGGAAATACATGCATTTTTGGGGTTTTTTTGGATTTGGGCTTTAGACTAAAAAACCTGAGTTCAACACCAAGGAAAGTTCTGAACATCAAAAGAAGATTTACAGTACAATATACATACCTAAGCTGCTTTTAATAAAACAAAGCTTTCCTGATGTTTGCTGCAACCTCTCCTCACACTGAAAATCAATAATTAAAAATGTCAACTGATTGTAACTATTGTGAAGTCACAGTGTAAGTTTCTTTAAAGACCAGAAAGTGTTAAATGAATTTGCTCCAGGATGAAACTCCATTTTATCTCATTTAAGTTACATCTGAGAGTTATGAAAGCTGAAGGCTTACTAATATGGCTCATCTTTTCTTCTTCCATTATGCATGAGACAGTATAAGTAAATGAAAAGCTTATAGTACCCCACATCATTTCCAAAATTGTCTGTGGGAAGCACCAGTATTCAAAATATCAGATTAATAAGTCTTTGCCATCCTCAGAGAGCTTCCTTCCAAAACCTGTCATATGATGCAACAATATTCATTCAGCTCCATGATTATATTTAGCTTCTCTCTGTTCCTGGGCCTATCACTCTCACCTGCTTGGCTGCTGAAGGCAGTGAGGTGTCTCCATGCAAACACTGTCTTTGTGATCACCTGACACAGCAGATGGAAAATACCTTTTACAACACAACATGTGGGAGTGATCACATCATCTTTAAGAATGTAGCTTTGGATTGCTTCCTGCTGTGCTTGCTGTCCATTGTCCCCAGTGCTGTTGGAATGTAACAGAAAAATACAGCATTATCTTCCATAATGCCTCTTCCTGCAAAAAATGTTTTTGAAGTTGTTACTCTGATCCCATAAGATTTCTAATTTGTAAATATTTTAAAAGAACCACTTCTTTCACCATGAATGTTCCTAACAGATGTAAACTATATACAACAGTTGCTAAGATACTTGCATAAAAGGCATTTAGCTTAACCTGACACATTCTCATATTCTGCTGTGTCAATTGAAAAAATCCGTATTTAGTTGCTAGGATTCACCTTTGTAATCAAACCAATTTTGAGCACCATGTTAATTTTAGGAGTTTTGCATATGATATATTGCAAGAAGTATTCCACAACTGAACATTTCTCCTCTACTCAAGGGCTATCAGCATTTCAACCATGGCACGTTGATCCTACAGAAAGCAAAATCTGCAAGGAGTACTTACATCCTGCAACAGACTCTCATCAGCCCCCAGCCAAACACAAACTGCCACTCTCTCATGACCTAGTGGTACCTTCTGTCTATGAATTTTGACACTGCATAATGTCTCTGAAGAGATTAATTTTTCAATATCCCTCCTAGAATATTTAGGTTTTAATTACTTAGCTACATTTACAGGGAATGGCCTGTCTCTTCTCCCTCAGCTGTTATATTAAACTTCTAATATTGTATTAAAGAAAATGTCAAATGTCAAGTTTCCCTCAAAGATATAAAGAAATGTGAAAATTAAAATAAAAATCAAATTCTATAGCACACAGTCTAATTAGAATCTGACCCTAGCATTCAGGAGGTTTGCCATTAAATTAAAAAATTAATACCCATTTATTTTGTATAAAAATATAACCATATTAGTTTCTCTGGGATATCTGGAACCAAAAAAATTGCACTTTTGCATAATAAAATCTACTTCAAAGACAAACATCTAATACTTTCAAAGTGCAGAACACAAACTCATTTATGTATTTCAAATACATTTCCTCCATACTTGTTAAGGCATCTAAATGCAAAAGATCTTTTTTTTTTCCTCCTTTCTAGACTAAGATTTTATAGCTTCAAACTCTTATCTTGTTTCCATGCTTCTTTCAAATATGAAAACTTCTCCTACGCTGCATCAATAATGTAATTATACCTTAATGTTTCTCTTGTTACAAAGAATTGAAGCATTACACTGCCTTTTACCAGCTTCCTTGCTAGGACAGAATACAGAGGGATGTGTTTTTAGCCACAGTAATTACCTTAATTTTGCAGGAACATAAGATTGCTGTGTAATCGACTATTACTAATGCAATTACTCTGAAGAAATGGCTCACAAAGAGATGTGTCAGGGGTGCTTCTACATCAGCACAGATTGAAGTAATTTAATAATGAGTCACATTTGGTCTCTGAAGTGGGTAATACTGAATGGCAAATATCCACTCTGTAATGAAGATTTATGAAAGCATTATTTTGGCATGTAGTTACAGGACAGCTACTGGGTTTTGCAAATTAACTATACACCTCTTCTCTTTCCAAACATATAATTTATGTCCTAGCTGAGACCCCAGCTGGGCTCAGGGTGCCTTTCTGCAGGAACCTGGTCAGGACCTGGTATTCCTTATTTTTTAAAAGCCCAAGTCACATCTTGCTGAAGTAAAGGGGGAGGCTTTGGGTGAGTTATGGACTCAGAAATGACAGACTCCAGGAAAACCAGGTGGAGGCAGGGGCCTGTCATCCCACTTCCAAGAGTCCTAACTTAAGAAGGCTCTTGACAACAGGACTGACTTTGTTATTCAGCATTCACTCGAATATTTTCCTGAGTCAAAGCCATGGAAATTCAGTGAGCACCCCAAGACCAGCCCAGAAGCATGTGACAGAGTGCAAAAGTGAGCTCAGATCTTTAAAGCCCCTCTCTAGCTCCTTAGCCACACACCACATAATTTCTGTCTGTAGTGTGCAAATAGCTAGTAAATTTTAAACTCATTAGCACATCTCCAAAGGCCTGACATAGCTTAATTAGTTATTGACTGTGATTGCACAAACCCACCATAGTGAATAAACACTATAAAATGTGCCACAGCAGGCTGCCACACTGCGAGAGCTGGAATGAAAACCATTTGGGTAAAGATCAATAGCTCACAAGCAGCTCCACAGAATGAGCTGACTTACCATGGCTTTACTGCAGAAGCAGAAACACAGACACACCCAGAGTACCAAACACACACAGAGCTGTCACTACAACAGGTATGGTAAGTCTTTTTCCCTCCTTTTTTTTTTTTTTTTTTTTTGCTATTCCTGCAACTGAAAAACATCAACTAAAATCACCTAAACACAGGGATTAAATCATGACAGTAGAGTTTTGTCATTCAGTAAGAAATGACTGCTCCCCCTAATAGTGCAGCATAATAGAATGAGAAGAATATAATAATTTTATATCAGTACAAAATTCATCACTTTCAGCAATATTAATTGCAAAAGTATGTACACAGAAGGCCAGACCTGGCCAGGGCTGATACAACAGGCTGTGAGAAAGAACCAGATTCTGCAGATAACAAAAGCTGGCCAATGTGGGGCTATATGAATATGACAGTAAAAGGAGAAAATATCTAGATTAAAAATACTGAAAGGGAGTATCCTGAACTCCCTTTGAGTGAAGAATGAAAAGATTTACTGGGGTCACTAACAAAAGGCTAAAATGACCAAGCCAGGATGATATCCCCAGCCCCCCAACTCTTCAAATAACAACAAAAAGGAAAACAAACCCCAACCAAAATACAAAGCCTAATGAAACAGGGAGTATGAAAAGTGTAAAATGGGGATGAGCTGTTTATTAGAGAGGGAGAAAAAAGGGCACCTGCTTTACAGGTTTCTGCCTCATCAGTGCAGCCTGGAGAGCACAACAAGTGGTTCTGCCCATACTCTCAGGACTCCAGGGCACCAACAGACCTCACCACCTCCTTCCCCCGTCCTGGGGCTTGGCTGTGCCAGAGTCCAGCTCTGATGGGGCACCCCTGCAGCCTCGGCTCAGACTCGTGTGAGAAAGAGCCCGAGGCAGCCTTGTTGGTGGCCTCCTCCCTTCGCTCCAGAGCTGCCTTGAGCTCAGACCCTGCTCCCTGCCAAGCTGCTTCCCAGACGGATCCGTGCCTGGTTCCATCCCCTGCCGATCCTCGCTCACTCGCTGGAATTCCTGCTTTGGCATCACATTTCCCTCACCGCTGTGGACTCACCTGGCAACAGGCAGAGTTCAGACTGATCTCATTACAATTACCAGAGCTCTTCTGCTCTGCTTGCTCAGGCACCCTGCAGTCCATCCGTGTGGAATTCAGGCACACAGGGCTGTATCTTCAAACCCAGTCCCTTACTGACCACAAGGAACACCTGTGTCCAGCTTGAAACAAACCACAGAACACTGGTTTCACATTCCCCAAACATTTCTCAGCACTTTTCTGTCTATTTCACATATGAATCAAGAGATTAAAACCAGTACCGTGCTACAGAAAGAATCAGAAAGTGAGAGCATCAACATCAAGTAAGTCTTTAGATTGGCAGAACATTAACATTGTTCTCCATTATCTCCCAGAGAATCATAAAAAAAAAAAAACAAAACAACCCTATTTTTGAAACTGAAAATTCTTTCATGATCCAAAAGAGTGTTTGACCAATTCAAGCTTAAGCATTTAAACAGGATTATTCAATATCTCCAGGAAGGTGAATACACACTGCCTGCATTTTGCCTCAGCATCTGTTAGTGTTCAGTACTTAGTGCTTCTAAGAATGACATATCAATGAGGTGAAGTATTTTTTTGGGTGCCATGGGTGACCAGTAAAAGTCCTGAAGTATGAAATTCAGGTAAGGAAAAATGGCATCATCTACTGTCTTTCCTTTCAGAATCTCCTGAATATGCCAGTATGTATAGACACCCAAAACTTTGTACCACGGATTTATTGTCTCCAGGAAATCTGTTTCACTTACACAAGTTTTGAAGTTCCATTTTTAAATTGTTTAGGTTCCTGGCTCACACTATCCTCTCTGGAAGAACATTTCAGAACCTTACTCTTTGAACAGTTAAGAAAACTTCCTTTCCATTCTGAATTCAAGTGATATGTATCCTTTAATGATTTCTAGTCCTCTTCAATATCGATTTCCTGAATTTAGTTATGAAGAAGCAGCATATATCTTCTCAGACTTAATTTGCCTAGACTGAATCAAACTCCTCTGTTCTTTCCATTAAAGACACATATTCCATTCTCTCATTTGTCCCAGGAGACTTTGAGGACTGCATCTGTTCCAAATCAAGTCTATTTTTCGTGAGCACAGATGACCAGAACTGTACACCGTAAACCAAATGGAGATTTCCCAGCATTTTATAAAATACTACAAACATCTTCCTTCCTCTACTAAAAATATACTTTCCAGTATTCCCTAGAACAGTATAAAGCTTCTTCCTAGCCGTATGATGTGAACAAATAGTGGTAGCCAACAGTGACCTTTTGATTCACCATTTAATTCAGATCTTTCTTTTTGCCTCCCCTTGCCTCAAACCAGTACAAAATTAATACAGAACTAGAAGCTATTCCTTACATTCTGCTACTTTATTCCATCTGACACTCTTCCTGAGGTGTGTCTCTCATATTCCCATTTCCTTTCACGTTTATTTGCATTCTACTTTTTATTAGAACTTGGGCCCTTTTGACATTTACCCTTTTCTTTTTCTCTCCATATATGTCAGCTTTTCAAATGGAACATGTAGTGTAAAAAGAGAAGTGGTTTCCTCTCAGAATGTGTTACAATTTTTTATAATATCTACATTGAAAGGGGAATATTTAATCCCTAAGAACATTAAGTATAGTTGACTAAATTTGATGTCACCTGGTCTAACCAAGCAGGGACTAACTTCAAAACTAAATAATAGGAAGGGCAGCTAATAGCGGCTTTCAATTTTTATGTAAATATCTCATGGAGTGGATTGTGTTTTAATTCTCTGTATTATTTCAAATTTCCCAGTGATTTTTTCCTCTTTATAATTGTCCTACCTCTTTACTAGTCAAAATTCCTATTTTTTTTCCCATCATCATTTCAGCTTATCTGTCTTTTGAACTTAATAACGTGACACTTTATGTTCTGGCATTGTTCCCTGCTGTGTGTTCTCAAATAAAGATGCATCTAATGATGAGAGCATATTACATGAAATTCAGTTTTTCAAGAATTCAAAATTCATCTTGTAATGTATTTATCTTTTTCTGCTCCTCCCAGTAATTTTAAATTTTATTTTTCATTCATACTCCTCATTTCTATATTTAATCCATGTTTACATCATTAGTCCTAACCCTAATTTCTTGTTTACTGGTAATGATCCTACTGAAACTCAACCGTACTGGGAATTTTAGGAAGTGGATTTCTGTTCTGCACTGAGTAGCTTCTGCTTCTAACAGATTGCTTGAGAGTTTTTCCTAATTTATCATATGGAAGGCTGTGTTCTCACTACATAATTAAACTATATCAATTCTGCTGAATGGGTGCAGACAGGGAAAGGCTGAACAAAAAGTCTCTTACTCCATCTGCATGCAACAGTCAGATCCTGCCTCGCGTCCTTTATTATTGTCTGACTTTGGGATACTTTGGTATCCTTTTGTTCAAGTAAAAGACTTCCTGAAATGAAAGTTGGGGTAGAATGCTTCCTTGAAAGAATAAAAATTATTCAGTTAACATATGGCTGATTTTGATCCAACATTCTATAAAGGGAATGGATGACATCCCTGCATTTCTTCATGTAAAAATAATAGAGGCAACGCTCAACTCTGTTTAGGCTAAAAAGAATGTATTTCAGATACTGTAACTAATGGAAAAAAAACCCTGTATTTTTTATACATGAAGCTGATAACAGTGTGTACTGTGCATTTTTCTTTTTCCTTTTGTTTAAAAAATCTCACTGGCTTTTAATCACTCAGTTTCATGAACTCAGTTGCTGTAACAATTACTGCAGTTGTTGCAAACATCACCATTGGGAAGGCAACCACAGTGTTTATGATTAATCATGCAAAATAACATAAAAATATTTTAACTGGTTTAAGTTTTGAAATTTAAGATCTACTTTTACACAGAATGTTCAGTTTCTACCAGAGAAAAAGGTTTGTTTCTGTGTAATTGAATCACATCCAAATCTAGACACAGAGCTTCTATCAAATTTACATTTTGTAAAATATACCTAGTTCATCAAAGAATCAAATCTAATTATTGTGTCTACATCTCTGTGCATATTATTCATGTATGAAAGCATTAGCAAGACAGAGAAATTTCATTTTTGAATACAGCATTTGCATTCTACATAGGATTTTCCAAACATGCTTCCAGATTCCCTTCTTAATTTTCATGCTATGGATTATATGCAGTGATCTTCAGCCCTGCACAAAATTCTGAGCTTCTGTGACACAGATCAACTGTGGATCTTTCTATCTCAATATCAGATGAATAATTTTTAACAAAAACGTAATGTTTGTCTTAAAGCACATGTCCTGCATGCTTGTCCTTTCATCTACACACTGCAATTAGTAACCCTTCAATGTTGATAAATTTTTACTTACAGTTTAAGGCACTGAGATTTTGTGCAGTTGTGTGATTTCTTGGACTTTGTAGCCCCTAAAACAAAAAGGTAAGCTACACAGGTTGAAAAAAAAAGAGAAAAAACATATACAAATACAAGGAAACTATACTATCATTTTGAAACATTAAGTACTGTTTTTGTCTTTTTAAAAAACTGCTGCTACCTAACAAGTCTGCCTCTTATTTAGAAATTATCTGCAATTAAATATTAAAGGAAATCATTAGTGTTAAAAATACAGGCTAAACACATGGTAATTAGATTTAGAAACACCTCAATTAAGTAAGATAATGAAATGTTTTTGAGGCAAATGAACTGCATTGATACTAAGAAACCCGAATTAAAATAAAAACGTGTAAAAAATCCTAATGGAAGAAAATATTCTCCTTTTTTGGTAAAAGTCAATGAGCTTTTGTTCACCTCAGAAGAGTCTTAAAAGGGTTCTCAGAAACAGCATAACCTATATAATACCAAATTTAAAGGTTCACAACTGAAATAAATCTATTTTTCTTACTGAAAACTGTATTTTTAATTCTGGTGTTACTTCTAGCAAATGTTGAAACCAGAAACCATTAGATGCAGAAAGTAAACTGAGTGCCAGCTAAACTACTTAGAAAATACACACAACTGTTACTTTCCAGTAACACAGCCTTAACAACCCATTTTAAAAAGAGGAAAAGGAATATATGTTGTACCTTACNTTTTTTGGTAAAAGTCAATGAGCTTTTGTTCACCTCAGAAGAGTCTTAAAAGGGTTCTCAGAAACAGCATAACCTATATAATACCAAATTTAAAGGTTCACAACTGAAATAAATTTATATATTTTTCTTACTGAAAACTGTATTTTTAATTCTGGTGTTACTTCTAGCAAATGTTGAAACCAGAAACCATTAGATGCAGAAAGTAAACTGAGTGCCAGCTAAACTACTTAGAAAATACACACAACTGTTACTTTCCAGTAACACAGCCTTAACAACCCATTTTAAAAAGAGGAAAAGGAATATATGTTGTACCTTACATTGTAAGATTACAAGATGAATCGTGAACTTGTATTTAATTCCTTCCCATGTAAGGAAAGAAGGAAAAAAAAAGAAAAAGGAAACCAAAGGACAACTCAAAAGCTGAAGAGAATAATCCCGAGAAACTTTCAATTCCTTGTCTTAATTCTGGTACTTGCTGTGAAGATGAGTAGAACAGAAAAAAGCTCAAGCCAATAAAAACTAAAGAACATATTCCAGCATGCTCCCCCCTCAGGTTTTTCTTCCCTACCATTACAGCAAATAAATGCCAATTTGAATTTTGAAGAGGAACATGACCTTTAACTTGAATGTGTCAGTTTTACCCTTCTGATGCCTTCTGACAAATAAAAGCAAACAGGCTCCACACCTGGAGCATTTGCTGAGAGATGTCCACACTCAGCACCTGTTGCTGTTGAGAGCAGCATCTGTGCTTGTAAGGTGCTGAATATGAAAAGCCTTTGTGTTTCAGCTTCTATCAAAATAAAAGACTATATAAAATTATGATAAGAAATAATGAAATAAAGCATGTAAAAATATTCTGAGGAAGCTATATTTAAGTAAAGAAATATGTACATTAAAACTGTAACTCAAGTATTTTGTTGCTGCTTAAATGAAAATGTGCTACTCCATCTAAATAGCACTAACTTTAGGACCTCAAAACCCATTTTTTTTTTTTTAACAACTTGACGGCATTTCCAGTTCACATAATTATTTAAATATTACTGAGACATTCTGGATCCCAAGACTAAAGAAAATCCCACAGTCCACAAGGCTTCTCTTCATTTACAGAGAAACAGTGTCCCTTGGTGGCAAACGAGGGTAAATGCAAAAGTATTCGGGGGCTTGTGCTAAATGTGATTTATATGGAAAGTAATCTATATTAAAACTTCCAATAATTTTAACATATCCACCACTCTTATGTCCCTGGAGTTCCTAGAAATTTTTCAGTTAAAAAATACATTAAAATAATAAGTGGTGGTGTCTCCACTACCTTTGGCTCATCTGCCCCGTTGTTGCTTAAGAACATAAACACAAGCAGTTGCAAATTAACCATCTATGATATACCACCTGACAGTATATTATCTAGACAAACATATCAATCTGTATCTATATCATGTCAAATTATCTAGAGACAATTTTCGTTTTTATTGTACCTGATTGAAGAGAATTATTTTGGTCATGACAATCAGGAATTAGATGAACTAATTTTAGTTTCTGTGTGCCACAACTGTTTATATTAATTGTATTTGAGTACCTACTTCCAACTGGCAGATAACTTGAATGAATAACTAATGATTAGTTTTAACCTAATAAACTGTAACTCCAAGCATATAAAGATTTTCCTAAGAGTACCACCTATCCTATAAAGCTTCATAATCACAGGCTGGAATCTCTCAAACAAATGGATAATTGTGCATTAACATGTTTGCTTTTTCACCCTTAATTTTTGGAACCACCTAGTGAGATCTAAAACTGTAGCTCCTTAACATGCCATTGTAACAGTTCATTTCATTTATTTAATTGTGATTGATAAATCAAGAGTTTTCCTTTGAACAAAGCAGTCTAACCATAAGTTTTTGTTTGTTTGTTTGCAGCTGTTAAATAGAAAGTAACGTTTTATATATATTAAATAGCACTATATATATATTATATATATATATATGTAGCAGCATAGCTAGATAAAATTTAGATTGCAAGTTCAAGGAATTTCCTTATTATTCTTGATATGGCACTTACCAAGTATGACTTTCCATGCTAGCATGGTACAAATGAGTCAATTTTCTCTAGCATATAATTTTGCTATCGGTTACAGCATATAATTACCACAGGGCTGGAATGATTTCTGTGTGAACATCTGGATTCCTCTGCTACACTGCACAATGCTATTAACTTGCAGTCAGACTTGTAAACATTTGTACTCTGGAGAATTGTTGTCCCAGTAACAATACTGACTGCCTCTCTTACCTCAGCCTGGAATATAAAGTCTTAAATCTTTACAAGCATGCTTTAAAACTTACTTTAAATCCCAAACAAACACAATAAATTTCATAGTTTTTCTGCATAAATCATGTTTTTTAAAGTAAGGATTGTATTCAAGTGTAACACTGTGAATAGTTAATTTAATTGTCAATGGCAGAATGATTTTTGCTTGTATTTCAAGTAAAAATGTTTGTAAAGAATGACAATGAACGGTAACATACTTCCCAGTAACAATGGCATTCAGCATTTTCAACACCAGGAAGCATCCTCTTATTTTAAATGGCCCTGAAGAAGTTAGGCAATAGTCACAACCAAGTATATAAAAAAGACTTAATGTTGAATTATATAAATTGACTGAGGATAACTGGGATTTAGTCTAAGTAGGAAGTAGTCATCTGAAACCGGACTACAAATTCAGCTGTTCCATAAATCAGATTGTTCCAAAATGAACAACTGTGTGCTGTGGCATTTCATCACAGATGTGGTGCCACTTGCACTTTCTGGAAACCAATCTTTCACCTACCTTGCCAATCCACCAACTCATTAATGGAAATTAAATCTAAGTCAGCAGCCAGGAGGGCCAACCCTGTCCTGGGGGGCATCAGGCACAGCATCACCAGCCAGACAAGGGAGGGGACTGTGCTGCTCTGCTCTGCTCTGCACTGGGGTGGCCTCACCTCCAGTGCTGGGGGCAGTTTTGGGTGCCACAATATAAAAATGACATAAAGCTGTTAGAGAGTGTCCAGAGGAGGGCCACTAGGATCGTGAAGGATCTGGTGGGGAAGCCGTGTGAGGAGCAGCTGAGATCACTTGGTCTGTTCAGCCTGGAGGAGACTGAGGGGAGACCTCACTGCAGTCTGCAATTTTCTCCTGAAGTGGACGAAGAGGGGCAGACACTGATCTCTTCTCTTTGGTGATGGAACTTGAGAGAACATCATGAAACTATCAGGGCAGGTTTAGGCTGGGTATCAGGAAAAAGCTCTTCCCCCAGTGGGTGGCTGGGCACTGGAACAGGCTCCCCAGGGAAGTGGTCGAAGCACCAAACCTGACAGAGCTCAAGAAGTGTTTGGACACTGCTCTCAGGCACAGGGTGGGATTCCTGGGGTGTCCTGTGCAGGGCCAGGAGTTGACTTGATATCCTGATGGGTCCCTTCCAACTCAGCATGTTCTAGGATTCTATGATTACAGTGTCATCTCCCCAAAAGTCACACTTCTAGACTAAGCCTTGCCACTCTCAGTACACGCTTTGACCCCTGAATAGACAACCTTAAAAATCCTGTTTACAAAATTCCAGTACCTTTCAGAAATGTCTTTCACGAAAAGCCCAAATTTCTGCAACTCATCTTGCACATACCTCAGAATTTATATTTGAGTAACTCAAGAATTTAAAGAGAGTAATGAAGTGGTACAGAACATCTCTGCACAGGTAGGGAATGCTGATGTTAGAGGTAGATTTGAATGCTCAACCCTGTTCCTTTCCATAACACTGCACATGGGAAAAAAGCTCAAATACTAATTAATCAGCTGCCCAGGGTTATTTGGTGTAGTCCCACTTGGCAGTTCGGGTTCAGGTGGCCTTAGGAGAAGACCCCTTCCTGAACTGGAACCACAAAGTGCAAGGGTAAGACAGGAACCAGTTAGACTTGAGCCTTGAGGACCAGAAACAGGCAAAAATTCCAGATGCTATTTTGCCTTGCTCCACAATGTAGGAAATCTACAGAGCAACATTTTTCTTTGCCTCTCTTTTGTGAACAAATCAGACAGGACAGTGTTTGAAAGCACCTCTCACCCTCTGGCACTTAGAATAATGCCCATTTTAGACAGTCAATGGCTGGACAGATTCTTCCAATTAGCATAAAACCTTGCCTGCATACTTACTGTTTAATCATACACAGAAGCACAAGTCTGAGGTAAACCACAGATATCACTGAGGGAATTCTAGTACATAAAATAGTGCATGTCTTGTTTATAAAAAGATGGGTGTTTTAACCAAGAATTCCCTTGCAGCATTAATAAAAGATTTTGATGTCACTACAGCATTACATTCTTGTGAAAGAAATATTAATATTCCTTTGTAAAAGACTTGCTGGGAGAAACAGTTTGGGTGTTTGATGTCTTAGAAACAAAAACGTTTATTCTTACCTGCAACTGGAGATAGGAATGATATGAACACCTGAAGAAAAGACATTTTTACTTATAACTATTTTATGTATTAAATGATTCATTTTTGAAAAGCCAAATGACCAAACAAAACACATGACTCAGTGACGTTAAAATGGGAAGTTACATACATTTTCATGACATAACAAGGCATATAAATGCTGTGGCCCATTCTGCATTACTGTTACATATTTTGAATATTATTTCGGTTTTTTCTGTTCAGTGTACAGTTCTGGTTCAGATGCATTTACAACTATAATAGCATCACACTTAATACCTGCATTTGTGTTTTCAAAAATAAGCCAACCAAACAGAAAATGGAACAAAGACAGAAACCAACCACAGCTGGGTTTTCTAGTTTCAAATCAAGCAATTTAAATTGCTTGAACTTGAGAATTTGCTCTCCACCTATGTGTGCTGTGCTTCCTCCTTCTATAGAGAGCAGTTTAGGAAGGTAAGCAAGCAATGTATAAACAAGCAATAGTTTTATTTCAATACAATTATTTTTAACCTGATAAGAATTTCACTCTAATACCTTCAAGTAAAAGGGCAAAGGAAGGAAACATTTATATACAGTGTGATAAACTGTAAGGACATGAGGAAGCGAGCTGGTCAGAAAGATTTTTCTAAACCTCATTTTTAGCTCCTGGTACAGAGACTAACAAACTTTCATTATCTTCAACTTTCAAGAAAGCAACTGTTCCACCTGATCACATCTTTATTATCTGTATGACTGTTCCTTCTGGAGAGACAATGCTTGAAGTCAGAACACTGAAATTTTCATGTGGCATCACTACAGAAAAAAGAAAGTGGGCACAGTTTGAAGGCAGACAAGAGTGAATCCGTATGTTCAGCTTCTTTTGGGAGATTTAATTCCTGGTAGTTTTAATTGTTCATTAACACATTCCCTAGTAAGTAGAAGACATGTTTACATCACTGCTAACATAAACTGAATAGTTCACTGCTACTGATCCTCACTGAATTTAACAGCAATGGTGTCACAAGTCCTGAATTTCAAGAGACTACAGCAACGGAGGGGGGAAGAAGATACAAAAGATATTAAACATTGTTCTAAGTAGTGGTAATTGTGAAATTTTATTTCAATTTTTGAAGTCACAGAAGAAAGTAGAAAATAGAGACAACGTGTTGGATGTAAATAACCAACAACAGGTGTAAAGTAACTAAACAAGATAAAAAAAAATCCGCTACCTTAAATTAATACATTTTACATGAGAAAACAATTGGTACAAAGGCTGAATTAGAACCATGATTTTCAAGGTCAGGCACACACTTCCCTAGTCCCTCAAAAGCCTCAAGCCTTAAAAGAATATTCAGCTGGGAACTGCATTAATCCTGAACAATGGTACCCTCTAAATGGACTACATGCTTTCCTAACTTCTGCCACTAAATAGCTGAAATAATAAATTTGAAAAATGCTCACTTGAGGTATATTTGACCAATTCCACACTGCTATTTCATAAACAGAAAAAATTATTATCATCCAACCTGACTTTTAGCCACCTCCTCAACCCTTCCCTTAATTGAGAATCAATGATTCAAGGTTTTAGTATCAAATTAGTAGTTTTACTGGAAAATGAACATTTAACTTTACAATAAAATACACTGTACTAGAAGGTTCATTCAAATCTAGGTAATTTCAGTTACATTCCTATGGCTTTGAGCAAAAAAAACCCAAGCAGTTTTACTGTATGTACACAATATTGAACATCAAGATTTAAATTATTTATTAATAACCTACATTCACTGTGGATTTCTAAGATTTACATCCAAAAAGCATATTTTATTTACATGCTGCTGACATTTTAAAGAAAAAGAAATAAAATATTATCTGTTTAGGAACTATATCTATTCCAAAATTTAAAAAGATACATTTAACACCACAAAACATTTTAAACATTTACAATAAAAAACAGCTTTCTGTGGCAATCATACTTACTCTCCAAGAATGCAAAATTGCACTAACTACAATTAGACTAGAAACACTTAGGACCTGAGAGTCAAATCTAAACATTTTTGTTTAAAGAAAATCCTACAAGCTAATATGTTAATTTAAACACAGACTGGTCAGTGGTCAATTAAAAAAAAAAAAAAGAAGCCAACACCAAAAACAACCCCCAAAACCCCCAGTGCATTATTTCTGCAGCTCCAAAAATAGATCACTATAAAATTGTTGCAGTAGCTTGATAAGTGCCAGGCCTGCCAGATGCAGTAAGGCTTATTTCAAAGTGTCCTTTCCCACACACTGTACCCTAATCAAATAATGAGTGTCTTTGATCAGTTCCTGTGAGGATTCCCACATTTATCTAAGCATGCAGTCGCTTAAGTATGCATCTTGGATTTTTGAGGGTTCCCACCCCAAGCATACATACACAGGTGTTTGAATAGCTAGATCAGAGTAAAAATAAACATGAAGAGGCATAGAAAGTTAGAAATACTGGCCAGAAAACATTCAAAGTCTAATGAGAAGTTTTATATCCACCCCAAGGGTCTTTTAAACTGAGCAGAGCTCAGGAGCATCATTCACTGTATTAGTAACCATCATGTACCTTATATAAAATAATAATAATTTTAAAGAACGGTTGTGCTAACAAGTACACTTTACTGCACTGCAGGATGCAAATAAGGTACCACACCTATAAAGCCCGGGGAAGAGAAGCATCATGCAAAAGTTACTCCATTTGGTAGCAGCCATGTTATTTCTGAACTTGGAAACATCACGCTCCTTTCTGAGTGAAAAAGCTTTCCCCTCCCTCCCAGGATCCCTCAGAAACTGCTTGACCAAGACCATCTCCCAGGAGGGGTTGAGAAGGCCATGGTTTTCCCACTCTGGAGCTATTTCCCATGGCTTCAGCAGTTTGCCCTTCTCATGCAGGTGCTTGGCAGTGCAGTAGTGATTCCTGCAGGCTGAAAGCAGGCAAACTGCAATGGATGAGCCTACACAGGCAGCCTTGCTTTGCAGGCTTTGCAACTCGTTGCATTCAACCCAATTAACATTTCCCAGGACCCAGAAACCCCAGTGGCCACCAGTCCCATTCACCAAAGCAAACACATGAGTATCTGTTAATCCCAAACAAAGTTAGTCCTGCCCTTCCTAAGGACCGACCTTTGCTATTTAAAACAGGAGCACTTCATTAGAATTTTAAACCTGACTGCACCATTTGGCAACATATTCACGTCTGCTTATGCCACTTCATCCTAATCTGTAATCTGAAAACCAGATCTGCATTACAACTTTCCCTCTTTCACCACTGAAACAACTCCCAGCACATGCCTTTTTCCTGGGCTAAGGATCTTTGTTTTTCTAAGGCACTTGCATGAACAAGCACACAGGTCCATTTATTTATACAGAAATAAAATCAACGTCACAAACAGGCTTGTAAGCAGTAAGAAAAATATGATACCTGCTAATGAGGGGACACATTGTACTATCCAAAGGTTGGGTTTCTTTTTTTTTTTCTTTTCAGAAACCATAAAATTTCTACAACTTAGTGTGTTAAGGTGGGTTACAGCAGGGATTTTTTGGTATGTTTTACAGAATTTACCTCTAAAAAGAAACCGAGGAAGGTAAACAGCTAGTTTTGTCATTCATTCACATAAAGCAGCAGATATATTGAAGAACATTCTGCTATTAATACATAGCAAATCTAACTTTTTCTAGTATTTAAGTCGGTGTGTTTTATCCCTTTGATTCTGGAAACAAGTAAACTAATTTAAAGTTTTTAAAAAAAAAAAAGAGAAAGTGTATACAAATAAAGAGAAAACTGCAGAAGTTAGAATATACATGACTTCATGCAATGATACTATGCTTCCTCCCTAGAAACACAGAAGATTTTAAAAGTCATCTGTTATTGAAATAAGCTCTTCCATACTACTGACAAAAAAACCCCCCCAAAACAAACCACAACAAAAAAGACACATTTAATATACTGCTAAGGTTTTAATAGGTGATCAAGAAGATGCTGACTCAGTTTCTTCTCCAGCTACTCTTCAACAAACCTTGCTCTTGCTCACTGTGCAGAAGAGTTCTCATCCCACCAAGAGGAGATTGCTTGGCATCAAGAAAGCAGATCACTTTGTACAGTTATTAGTAAGGTTAAATAAAGCCATGATGTCAACCATTGCTTTCGCTATGTTCTTTCCAAAGCGATGAGAATCCTTTAAAAACAAACAAACAAAAACCAAAACCAAATACTTGTACTGTCCACCAACAGTTATTTTTCAGGCAAAAGAAGAAACTTTCTAATATTTTGTAATTTTGGAGCTTCTGGAATTCAGGCATGTATTTTACCATGCAACAGGGATTTTAATAACAGAAATTTTAACGCTATACAGATTAATCCAGGTTTATGTTATTACTGATCAATGAGTTCTTCATTATGCATTTACTTTCCTACAGTCAGAAATGAGATCATATAATTTCATACATTTTTTCATATATTTTGAAATCAGATGCATGCACAGCTTTCTGCTACTTTAAAATGATTGAGTTTTGATGTTGCTTTTCCTGCAAGATTTTGCAAAAGCTCATTTTAAGAAAACAAAGGAATGTTCAGTGAGTGTATGACTAATGACCAAGAAGTACTGAAAGAGCAGAAAAATTATTTTTATTTAAGTTCCTATCAGAAATGCTGAATCATTTGCCATTGAAAAAATAATTGAAAATGAAAATAACAACGTTTTAAGAGTAAACAAAACAGGAACTTGTTCTGTTTATTCCAAGTGCTAGATGAATGGTATGAAAAAGAAATCAAGATTACAAATGTAAATTATTAGCTACATTACAGGATCTACTACAGTGACCCTACTAATATCAAGGCTGCACACACAAAATGCTGCCTTTTCTGCATGGACCTTTGACTTGAGTGATAAGTAAAAAGAACAGAGCGAAATTTAAAGTACAAGCTAACAGGCATCTGAAGAACAATTTCAACTATGAAAAAAACAAAGTTGTATTTCCTAATCTTTAATGATTAACCAGGAGCACCATGATCTCATGGGCAAGTTAAGGTCAAAAGAGGAAAACTAGGTCAGCTATGTAACCCCAAATGAACTCAGCATATTCAATAAGGCCATAAAAATATAAAGGAGAAGGATGAATTGAACTCAAAGCAGGCCTCCACAACAGCAGGATATTCAACATAAGACATCTACTATACTCTAATAATGGGTGTTATTTTAATACATTTTTGATCAGTTATGTTTCTTAAGCACATGTCATAATTTATGGGTCAGCTTCATTCAGTATTATTTAAACCAGGAAGGCATAAATAGAGAGCATACATTTTACTGTCTTTACAGCTGCAGCCTGAGACAAACCAATCAAAACTGGAATAAGAAAAACCAAGATATGTGCATCTTTATGTTTAGGGGACACGTGATCATTTCACATGAGTTGCAGAGAACTACACGTGTAAAGATGATCTTGGGCCACGTGTTTTCTTTATGCTTGAAAGTGTAAGTGAAATAGAACATGGTATCCTTGGTTCATGGAACTTTTGAATTTATACAACTGGAGACAAAAAACTCCAGCAAAACAGCATATATTGAGAAAGAAAAAACACATTACAACAGTATATTGCAAGTTCTACTGTATATTCTAGACAATGAGTAGAACAGTTGTATAAGCAGACAGCAGAACAGATTTATTAAACCATAGGAAAGGACTGACTCTTACCGTCTCAGAACAAGATATTTTGCTGGAGACATGGAAATGGATGGAATTTTCATCCAAGATAATGTAAGAAACACCATAACCATCATCAGCCACCTAGGGGAAGAAAGAAGAGAAAAACATCTTCTAAACTTTTTCTTTCTCCCTCATTCTCAAGCAACTCATGTACAATTAAGAAGTTGTTACAGTTTTTAAAATCAGTTACAATTTCCTCAAGTAAAACTTCTACATTTAATGCATAATTTCTGAAGATTGGCTCCACTTAAGGAGTAGTTCTAGTCTCATCTGAAATGCATGGAATAACCATTTTCTGAATATTTGTTTGTAATATTTCCCAGCTTTAATAATTTGAAATAAAATACTTATTCAAAGAGCTTCTCTTATCAAGGCCTGGTCCTAAGCAGCTATACAGCTTCGGTGCTTAAGCAGCAAGGAATAAAACAGTTCTGTTATATACCTAAACAATCAGTCTCCTGGGATCATTCTGCAGATGTAAACAAACAACAGTGTAAAAGCCTTGTATTACGAAAACTTGCCAAATGCAAGTTTTCTTCTGACTCTGCAGCAAACGTGATTCTGAAAACCTAGACCATGAGCAGAGGTCTGGTCCAATTTCAACATTAGTAGCATTAGCTGTCCCAGGTTTCAGTCTGATGTTCTATTCAAACTATGCCTGGTAAACACAGATTATCCTGATGTCACCCCTCCTCATGTCTTTCCTAACTCAAAGGATCACAACCTTCCATCTCTTTGCTGCCACTGCTGCTAAGCAGTCTGACAGTCTTCTCACTCTTCTCACTGTTAGTGCTACAGAGAGAAACTCTACTGAATGCTTAAAAAAACCCCTCAAAACCAACAAAACCACATGCATGGACAGCTGATGTACTGAATCTCTGGGCTACTTCAGCAAACCAAAGAAGTTTTTGTAAACAAAAACAAAAGGAAAACAGTGTTAGAAATTCCTGCAGCCAAAACCCTTTTCTATTGCCTTTTGGGCATTCAGAATACTGACTTCATAATCTGCTTGAGGAAGCCAGTTTCACAAGAATGAGCTGTATGGCCATAGCTAGGCCTCCTTGATAATGCAAGCCAAATTCATTCCAACTTCAAAAACTACTGAAAGCTGTATCAGAAACATGAGTAAATAAACAACAACAATTTAACACACCTGACCTCCCACCCCGTCTTCCAGCCAAAAACCACGACTTGTCACCCTAATTTCTGTGGGGCAAAGAGCAGTCCTGTAATACCTCTCATTGTTCCTTCAATAGAAACGCTTTGTGAAAACACATTAATCTAGTATAATAGCCCCAAAAAGGCTGCTTAAGAGGTCTTGTTGACTCCAATATTCTCATCAATGGCCAAGCTCGAATACCAATAAAATACCACAGCAAATAAGTAGCTTGTCAAATCTCTAACAATACACTGGTTTCTTGAAAGTCTACAGAAGCCACAGAACATGGCTGTATTCTTGCCTTGGCCATTACTCACACTTAGGAGGGCAAGCAGAACAATGTGAGCAGCTTAATCTGGGGGAATGTATGAACACATTTATTAATCAAGCAGGAAATATAATAACAAGTCAAGTATAAGTACTTTTACAAATCCCAACCTTAAAATCTAGTTTAAGTAATAAGGCATTTGTCACTGTAATAACAGCCTGATGTACAGAAGATCTTGGCACAGGCAATGTGATAAGAACCCCAACTTCATCAGATCTCTTTGCCATGGAGCCCTGTACCACATCTCATAACTGTGTATTTCTTTAAGAATAATCCATTCTTGTAGTGGGATACCAGAAAAAGGTGACGCAGATTTTTCTGAGCACAGCCACATCATGGGGAAGTATTAAATACACGCATTTAAAAGCATGAGCTGCACCTTTGATATGCAACAATGAGGGATTACAGAGCTGAATTTTTTTGACAGTAAAACTCTTTTTTAGTGAGTACTTGTATTTAGGAAACATACCGGTCCAAACCCTCCACCAGAGGATAACATCTCCGGGTTCTCCTTCAGATTAATGTGTTGCTGTGGTGTCTGACTCGTTGACAGCCTCCAAGGTTCTGACAAAACCTTTATTAGATAGGAGAGAGATGCAAACAAATAGAAAACACTGCTTAAGAACATGCAACTTTCTCAGAAACTAGTCAAGATAGCAAGTGTTGCAACAAGTGTAATATTGCTTTATAAACTGTTAGAAAACACTTTATAAAGCAATATTAACTCCCATTTCAACGGAATGAAAAATTAAGAAGCTTAAATAAAACAATTAAACTTGTCCTGATATGGAAACCATTAATATATGAGGAAGTGATGTCAATTCCTCAAAGAAACAAAATAGAATTTCGATAGAAATGCTACTTCAAACAAGATTATCTGGTCTATAGCCTTGTAACTTACACACAAAAGGTCTTGTTTTAACAAGGCCATTGTGAGTCACATTCAAATCCCAGGAAGATCCTCCATCAAGACAGAAGCTTGTAAAATCTCTAACAATACATCTTGAAAGTCTGTGGAAACTATAGGAAGTTGTTTTATTCTTGACTTAGCCACATTTAGGAGAGTAAGCAGACAGATGTAGCTTAATTTTGAGGCAAGGTGGAACACATTTTTTATTAATCAGAAAAAAATGAACAAGTGCAGTGTAATTATTTTTATAAAATCCAACCTTAAAATCTACTTTAATTAATAATTTGTCAGAGTAATAAACAATGACATTATTGTCATATACAGCTCCTTTAACTCTTAGTAACTTAAAAGGAATTGAATTTGTCAGTTTCACAAGAAAATTCTCAGAGAAAACACACAGCCTCTGTTGTACTCCCTTGAAAATACACAAAACCCACAAGCAAAAAATTTTTTTTCAACACTGACTATATATTTCCTGCAATTGTAAGTAACATGTATTATGCTAAAAAGCTCACTCATTCTTCTAGGTCTATCAATAAATGCACACATAAAGGAAAATGAAACTAACTTAACAATTAATCAGCAGATGTTAAACACCACTAGCTGGAATTTTACCTTTTTTCTTAGTAAAACCAGAGCTGTACAAGTATCTTGAACAGATACCACAAAACACCAACTAACCACAGGACTACTTAGGGTAATGGGGAGTTACCAACAAGAGCCACCTACTTCCTTGAGGAAAGGAGAGTCTACAGCGAGGTACTTGGACACGACGTACAGGCAGAAGAGGTGGCGGTCAATGCCAGCCCCGGTCATGGCCTGGCGATACAAGTGCTGATGTTTGTCAGCTGCCAGCCGGAAGAACTTCAGCGTATTTTCTCTCTAACAAAGAAAAAAGGATCAAGAGAACTCAGTTAAGCGAACCGCACTAAGGATGGAGGTGCAGAAACCAAGTTACAGCAATGACCCTCAGGCCTTGAGCACTTAAAGGTCAAGTACAAGACAAGTGACCTCATACAGTATCCTCTGGCTTTCCAACCTCACATATTTAATTTCAGGTATTAGCAAGTGTCAGCTATCACCTGCTATAAACTGCATAATGAAAACTAATTTGTATTTTAAGCGTTAGCTAACCCTACAATCAAACATGATTCCAACTCAGGTTTACTACGTTATTTATAGTTTCTATGGATACTGGTCTTAAAGAGTTATAGAGAGCAAATCTCAATGTGATTTAAGAAAACAAACTGCCAGAGCCATTCTAGAAGGAGAACTGCCAACACTGAAGGTACAGAAGTCCAAAAATGCTGGCCATCAAAATCAACATATAAGAGCAACTACTTCCTTTGTGTGAATTATTCTTGCTTCCCTGTCAGAAAGTAAAGCTTAACTGGTATGAGATTAGTTTTTCTACAAATCTATATTTGAGTTCTACGCGTCACAAAAATTTCACAAGTAATCACAGTTTCCTGGAGTTCAGAAACATGTAAATAAGGATATATTTGGTTAAGTTCTGCCATTCATTTTTTTGTATGGCCCAGAATTTCTGCTTTATTGACAGAAAATGTGGACAATTACCTTAAGCAGCTCTTCCTTCCTCAAAAAAAAGCATCACTCTAAATGCTTAAAAACTATACGGGGACTCACACGGTTGTCTAGTGGTAACTCATGTGCCTTATGAATATCACAGAATCATAGGTTGGCTGGGTTGGAAGGGACCTTCAAGATCATCTCATTCCAACCTCCCTGCCGTGGGCAGGGACATCTTACACTAGACCAGTTACTCAGAGCCCCATCCAGCCCGGCCTTGAACACCGCCAGGAATGGCGCATCCACAGCTTCTCTGGACAGCCTGTCCCAGGGCCTCACCACCCTCACGGCAAAGAATTTATTCCTAATACCCAATCCAAACCTACTCTCCCAATGGTACAAGGCACCAACGCCACGAACTTACGCTTTCGGTTGGGTCTCCCATGGCTTGAACAAAACGACAGGACTCAACGGTGCACGAACGAACCGTTTCGGTCCTGCCTTCTCGGAACAAGCGCGTCATGGACGCTTCATATGTTAAAGAAAACTTTCCCATATCCTTGGAAAAGGGAAAAATAAGAACTTAAAGGTTCAGACAGACTTGGCCCCCCTTTCTTAATCAACAGTCCAACTAAGCACACAGGCTATGAATCACTCCACAAATTAAACTCGACATTTAAGTTTTCAGTAGCCCACCATTAGCCCACTTACCTGAAGATAATAAAGGCAAAAGTAAGATTAGCAGCAGGATTTGATAAACACTAACAGAACAACCAGACTGGCAAGGACTACTCTCTGCATTTCATATTCAACCCTTTTCAGTTCATAAGAGAAGCTGAATGTTGCTACACTGGTCTTTTCTGACAGCACATTACAGGAAAGGAGAACTAACAGAAGAAAATACAGGTGGGCATTTCTGTTATTCCTCTTAGGGAGTGCCCATGACTACTGAATCATGTGTGACTGTAATCTAAATGGTATGTTTAACATTGTTTAGATGATAAACACAGCTACTAGAAGTTTCGTATCTTCTTTCTAGTCCAAAATGCCTAGGGATAGACCAGCTAAGCAAAAGAGAAAAATTTAGAAATATATCAATATGTGAACCACTGTAGAATTGATTTCCAGCTAGTAATCTGCTCAGGGTTTGTATCAATTTGCATTGAATGTCTTTAACAACCTTGTACAAGCAGTGCAAGATTACTCTCCACAGTCACATGTTTTACTCACAAACACGTTACACCCAGCTTAATGAGGCTCAGTAAGCCAGAAACAGTCTGTTCTTACCCGATAGTGAGCAAGCTGCAGGGCAAGTTGCACAAAGGCGTCAGGGCTGGTTTTCACTTTCTTTATTAATCCTTTCCCAAAAGTATCAAAATAAAATGAACAGAAGTCCACGTCATCTGCTAGAGCTACAGCAGTGCTCAGAGACTTCTCAATCACTTCTTGGCACTTAAATAAACAAACAAACAAACACCTGTATGTATACAAACATGCATTCACGGCACTTGAGAGAACTATTGAAAAAGTGCAAGTATTTTTAACTGATAAACAGGAAATGCTTGCCTTTATGCATGCCAGGAACATCATTACCTAAATAATTTCCCTTTAGAGAAAGAAGAGAAACTATCTTTGCTAGAAAGTTAAAATTCAAAAAGCTACTAAAAATGTTTTAAGCCGGTACATATCCAAAAATAGCTCTTAAAAACCCACCAGTATTAAAACTGTTCAGATCAGGAGAATATACAAGAATGGCCTACAGTTACAGAATGGCAACAGTAGTGTGGCTTCCAAGCTCCCATACATGCTTAATTAAATACATCACCAACCATTAGCTTTTTATTCAAAATTAAAATCCAAATAGGTAGTGGGAGTTTTTCTAGAAGCTCAGGCAAAAAAAACAACTTAAAAAAATCAAATCTTATTAGATAAACTATGAACACAAAAAAAAGACAGCTACTCTAAAGGAACTATTGGACATGAGCATTTGTTTGTGACAACAGTAATGAAACCTCAGCAAATAAAAGTCTATTTTAATACAGTCACTATTTAAAAGAGGTGGCCACTTCTTTTTGACATCCTGCCAACCAAGAAACCCTCAAGTAAAATGCTGGCATTTCCCAGTCAGAATTTTTAAAGATTGATATTAAAACCCCCCAGCTTTCTAAGTAAACTGAGTAATGGCTACACATGAAGTACACAACCTATGGGACTCAAAGGAATTTAAAGCTGATTTATAGGATTATCAATAATTACATAAATCATTTGACTGCTGGGGAAAAGAGATGTTTCTTCCTCATACCACTGAATCTAACGTACTTACTTCTTCTGAAATTTCCCATTGCAGTTTGGTAGGAATGGGAATGTTCGGATTTGGTTCTCCTTTGCAATGTCCATCTACTGAATAGCCCAGTTCAAGATACTCAGTTGCCATCACATTCTGCAAAGAATGATATTTCTTCAGAATTGTGACACATTACTTACTGCCATGGAATTAGGATTTCATTGTGAAAGCAATATAACCTATTTTCACTACACAGCTAAATAAAATATACAATCCATTTCCAAATACTGAGAACAACTGCAAGTGAAGCCCCCAGTTTTACAAGAAGAACACCAGATGTGCACCAAATACTTATTCAATTACATTGGTGCCTTTTGTTAGATGCTGCTGATTTAATCAAAAACTTCTCAATTCAAAACCCACCTCAAACTAAGTAGAAGTGAAAAACTAAACTCAGTCTCAGACTTCACAATCTTTGTTCAATTTACATTCTAGAGAATTTCTTCGTGTTTGTTATTTGTCAAAACTTATTCATCAAGGAATAATTTATTTCAGAGTAAGTGCAAATCCCTGCAAAACTCAACTATTTTTAAGATTTGTATCCCTTCCAAAATTGCAGTTTATTTTACAGGTGTGCTAGAGCTCTTGGGTAGGAAAGAAGAATGTTTCCAAGGTGAACAACACAACTTGAACAGACATAAAAGGCCCTGTCTTACAAGATATCAAGCATCCTCAATGTTAAAAAAAAAAAATCCAGAAACAACAAACCCACATACAAATAATGAATTACCAAAAGATTTGAATCTGCTCAATATGGAAAGAAAAAGCTTGATGACTTATTTCTAATCTCTTATTTTAGTTTCATTTTCTCTTCATTTTCTCATTTCACTTAGTGGTCAGAACATGACAACTATGAAATAAAGCTTAGTCCATTCCATTCTAAAAATAGACAATCTGTAAAGAACTAACAACTGATAACTTTCTAGAAAATTAAATCTTGATTCAGTCATCTTAATTCTTAGCAGAAAATGTAACAACTAATTTAAGTACAGATACACTGAATTAATATGAATTAAGCATATAATATCATTCATTAAAAGCAAAAAGGTATCCCTCTTTAATTGAGATTGCATTGTCACATCACTCTCAAATCAGTTTGACCTTCTTCCATGGGTGGAGAATGCAATGAGGCTTTTTTTTTTGTTATACACATGGAAACACTTCTATAATAAAAGTTGGAAATTACTTGGGGGACCAGTTAGACTCAAGACCCATTTGCACAAATACATATAAAATCAAAATTAAATAATGTTTTTGAAATAGTTTTAATTGATTTGAGTCACATAACTGTTTGTAGGTTTAAGCTTCAAAACGAAAAAGGAAGAAAATCAAATAGGGTTTCAAGAATTAAACTAAGCATATGATGAACAGACATGGCAAAGTGAATTTATTGCATTCATTGCAAATAAATACAAGAGATAATGTCAACAGCAGATCAGTCTGCATCTTTGCAAACAATGCTTAGACAAAAAGTTAAACTGTGTACAATTTTTTAAATTTTGAAAGTAAGCATGGGAGTTTTATAGCACAAGAAAATTTAAGAGCTTTAGGAGCATGTACATACAAAAAATACAAAGCCATATCAGAGGCAGTAATCTGTGGATTTAAAACATTAAAGTAAAGGTAGATGGGGAGCTGTATCACCTTTCTGTGAAGATGTCTAAGCTCACTAAAATGCTGTCCTTCAAAAAACAGCAGCTTCTTAAGCAAGGGTTTGGGATCTTTTCCAAATTCTACAGTTGCTGTAGACATGGGCCCCTCGTCACCCATCAGCAATGTGAATGCAAGGGATTGAGGGCAGCTGCTGACCTTCAGGGCTGCTTCAAGCCCGTATCACATTATCTTCTGCAGTAACTCTTTGTGCCAAAAACCTACCTCCCACAGGTGTCCAACAATAGGAGCATCTGCCCAGGAGTGCTCTGCATTCAGACCCATTTTGCCATTTTTGAATATTATAAGAGTGAATGTCTTATCAAACCACCTGTAAAAGAAATCAAGATTTCTTTATGGTTTTGTACATTTCAAAAGCATTTTTGTATTCTAACTTTCTCTCTCTCTAAAATGCACATTCAAATGCACTAGAACTTACCCTTTTTTTAATATAAGAACATATAAGTAAATAGACAAATTTGAATCTCGTGAAGTTCAACAAGGCTAACTACAAGGCCCTGCACCTGGGTCAAGACAATGCCCAGTATCAACAGACTGACAGATGAATGCATTTAGCAGCTCTGCAGAGAAGGACTTGGGGATGAAAAATTCATCATGAGCTGGCAAGGCAGCCAGAAAGCCAACCATGTCCTGGGCTGCTTAAGAAGCACTGTGGCCAGAAGGGTGAAGGAGGGGATTCTGCCTCTTTATTCCCCTCTGGTGAGATCCCACCTAGAGAGCTGGGTCCAGCTCTGGGGTTCTAGCACGAGAAGGAGAGGGAACTGTTAGACTGGATCAGAGGAGAGTCATGAAAATGGCAAGAGTGCCAGAATATTTCTCCCGTGAAGAAAGGGTGAGAGTTGGGCTTGTTCAGTCTGGAGAAGGCTCTGGGAACACCTTCTTGCAGCCTTTCAATATATAAAGAGGGCTTATAAAGAAAAGCTGAGAAAGACATTTTATCATGGCTCATAGCGACAGGACACAGAGCAACAGATACAAACTGAAAGAGGGTAAATTTAGATGTGTTATAATGGAGAAATATTTTTTACAGTGGGCTGGTGAGACACTGGAACAGCCTGTCCAGAGAAGCTGTGGATGCCTTGTCATTGCAAATGTTCAAGGTCAGGTTGGACTGGGCTTTGAGCAATCTGCTGCAGTGAAAGTTGTCCCTTCTGTCGCAAAGGGGGCTGGAACTGGATGAAGGTCCCTTCTAACCCAAACCCTTCTGTGATTCTATGGAATTTATCAACTTAAAAGTCATCATTAACTCACATGTATTAGCCAAATTCTAAAAAAAAGGAAGGCATTTTCCACAGGGTCAATACTGCACCTGTCGTAACATTTGCCATGTATCAATGATTTTGCGTATGCATCCAGCGACGTCACTGGGTCTTCTTTCCTGTACCCCTGCTCAGCATCATCCAAGGTCACAAAAAATGCTGCTTTTTCAACAGCATCTAAGGACTGTTTGTTCTTTCCACGGCTAAAATAAGCCTGACGAGCCTTAGCCCATGGTACTCTGTAAAAAAAAATATTGGTTTATAGCCACATTACATAAATTTGTCAATGTTTGATTACCTTTAAAATCACTATGAGACATTCCTCCCACTACTGCGGAATTTGACAACACTACTTTCTTTGCATTTCAACTATGAGAGCTGTGAAAAGCTCTGACAACACTTGTGCCATGGAACTCATCATCACACATGTGCCATGTGCCAAAATTCAACATTTCTGCACATGCAATACCTACAGCACAGATCATCTACACTTAAGACTAAACAAAAGAAAGTATCTATTATAAGGAAGAAGACAACAGTAAAAATAATAATCTGCATATAGGATTGCCACTGCAAAATTTTTTTAACTCCACACTATTAGGAGTGACTGAAGCACTGTTACACATCATCAATACAGAAAATCAGTGACCAAGGTATAAGCAACTGACTGCAGACTATTTTAAATCTCGAAAGCCAATATTCAATTATTATGTTACGCAATGATTTCTAAATACTAAACTTATTTAAAAAGTAATAACCACCATACCTATCTCCTGCAGTAAGAGCTGCAAGTTTTTCTTCACCGGGCTGAGGTTCTGAATCATCATCAAGAATCCTCTGTATCTGCTGTTCAATTTCTCGGGGTCTCAACAATCTGCCATCATGGTACAGCCACACTTTGAAGTACCGGCCCTTGTGATACACAACAATGTGTTTGCTGTCTTTCACATGCTGGAGGGTATCTAGAATTGTAATCACTTACGTGAACACAAAGCTGAAGGCTCAAAACACTAATGCACTAAATAACATCAGATGCCTACTGTATGCACTACAAGTTATTTCAGCACCCCATGTTATTTCATCACAAAGATTCCTGCATGAAACAGTCAAATACCCAGATCTGACAATCATTTCCATATATAGCACCAGCACTTTCCACACTGGAGGCCTCTATTAAGCAACTAAATCTGCATTTCTGTATCTGAAAAATGAGCACTAGTTGTGTAGTCTAGTGAAGCAGTCAGCAAAGAACATGCTAGATGAGTATCAGGAAAGGTATTTCTAAATAATTTGCATTCAGGTGCTACACAACTCTTGGAGAGTCTTAAGAAACTCAAAATTTATACCATCAGCTTTTGTTTACATTTGTCCTGGCAGATGCAGAGTGAATATCCCATATATGGCCAAAATGTGTAATGTTATGGGAAGCAGAAAACTAGGCCACATTTTTTTCCTCATTTTACTATCTACATGGCTTAACTGGGATAAGCCTAAATTTAGTCATGAAGGCATTGTATCAAACCACAGGTGAAGTCACTCACTCCATAGTATGTTTTGTCAAAAATCATGACTATTTAACAACTGCTCAGGTGACAGGATATAATGTTCATCAAGATTTTACCACCAATTAACAGGAGGACAACTTTTTTTCCTTTTTGTTCTTTAGGAACTGTAATATACATAAAATAATTGAAATCAGGGCACAAGGAGTCAAGCTGCTCATGAGAATGTGTGAAAAATGTTTTTGGAACTCACTTAGACATATACAGAATGACACAACTGTTATTCCTTTAGAAAAGACATATACAGAATGACACAATTGTTTATCCTTTAGAAAAACAAAGAAAACAAAGAAAACCAGAAAAAGTATAATGAGATGTGAAAAGCCCAGGAGGAAAATACTGTAATTATTATATTGACTGTAGTTCAATTTGAAAGATTTTAAACAGAAGAAACTGAGGAGGACCGCTAAGATATACAGGATGTATTTTAATCAGGCGCTAGTTAGAATGAGCCACTTCTACACTTCTGTGCAAAACTCATTTTAGACTGAAAGAAAACCAAATCCGAGGCTAAATGCAAACTGTTTATACCTTTTATTTTATTGACAACAGGAAAGGGGCAACAGTTGCACTCAGTACTTGAAGTACTGCAGTATTCTAAGTAACAGTAGCTCATAGACTAAAGTTGTCCAATAGAGATTTAAAAACCTACTTGTCTATTTAAGCTACTGGTTATGACACAGAGTAATGACACTAGGGATGTCCTTTCCTTCACTTTGCAGATAAAGCCATCTGAGGCATAGCTTGAAAAAAATTCCTCAACAATCTAGCAAAGGCCAGCAGCAGAACTGAGAGCAAAGTCCTTATCTGACACATGCACCTACTGCTTTATCCACTGTCCAATGCCACTTCTCCCCCTTATCCAACTTCTTTCAGCACAGCAAATGTCAGTCCTCCAGCAGGGAAGAGTGGGCAGATCCCTGCATCTGTTTAGAAACTCTTTGTTTTGAATTCTGTAGTTGAGTGGGAGTAACAAGTTTGAAGGCAGTTTGAAACATGAGAGCGAGTTACAGGCCTCACAGAAAGTAAAAAAAACCATCCTGTCTTCAAGTGGCAGCCTGTACATGCATTCCCAGTGGAGGTGACTAAACAATAACTCCTGCTTGTATTTCACTGTGATGCTGCCACAATGATGCACTGTTGGGTAAAGAGGTGAAATCAGTTCCAAGAGGCTCTTCAGCATCAGAGAACCCTAGATGAGAGAACCCTAGATACAGCTTAAGCTTTTGTAGAAAAACACAACAACACAAGTCTCCACTAAAATCTGCTGTGAAGTTCTCAAAGAGTAAGGAGAAGAATAGCAACATTTTCTTCCACCTGCTGATTACAAATGGTAAGTTCTAGATGCAATCTCACTCCATTCACAGTGACAAAACTTAGGAAAAACAAAAAAAGGCAACAAAAAAAATGCCACTTTTAATATTAAGACCTCAAAAATCTTCTTGAGCTTGGGAAAATAAAAGTAAAGGTTATTTATAACTTAAAAACCAGGGCAGACAATATTATCTTGAAGTTGGTTTTTTAATTTAAGTAAAGGAGAAAAATCACTAAAAAAGCTTCAACATCTCCCTAAAATGATAAACATCTAGGAACTCTACAGCAATCCATTACATCCTGAGTCTTGGAACACAGTATTGATGTACACTTGTGCCAGTCAGATCTTTATCTAGGAAGCCAGACTGTTAGGAGAAAAGACACCAAGCCCTGAATTCCATCGAGGTGCTTATTCTCCTTGGCTGGCCTTGCTTACCCGACTCCTCTCCCGGGATACGGGAAGTATTAAACATCCTCTCCCACTGAGCTGAGCAGAGGGGAACAGATGCCATCAGAAGAATCTGTGAAGCAAACGTAAGTTAAAATGTAATTTTGCATATACAATTAGAAAATTAAGAAGAAAAGGAAAGAAAAAAGCCCAAGATCTGGTTAAACAAAGGCTTCAGAATAGTGAGATCTATAATACATTAATGCAGTGTTGAGTTTTTTCCTCCCTGTTTATGGTCTTTCCTTGAACTACATATGGACTATTCCATGGACATTCCAGAAACATTATTTTTTCCCCTTCTACCAAAAGCTCACCCTTCAGGAGGGAAGACTGAAGCTAGCTAGCACCTGAAGCCCAGAGAGCTCTCCATGGGTGGTCTGGATGCTAAACTTACACATGCAGCATGCATTACCCCCTAATTCATTATTTTAAGCTATTTATGGCTGTGTAGGAACAAAAGTTCACATTTCTCAGACTTGTAGTTCCATACAATTAATCACATCCCTTCAATGATCTTGAAAAAAAACTACTTAATTGTTTCCACAGTATTTGTTTACTACAATACACAGCCATTGGATAGGACAGAAACTCAAATTGGATTTGCCTATCTTTGCCACCTAGAAATTAGTGCAACACAGGATTTTATCATCATGTTAAGCTCACACTGGCTCACTCTTGGTGTCAAGTGGCCTCCAGACCTTTATCCCAACCATCCTGTATTGTATCCATACAATTCTGTATTTTTGACAGTTGGTTGTTTCTGCCCATGTGCAATTCAAGTGATAGCCAAGATGATTTGGACCACAGAAATTTGTAACAATAAGACATTCCTCTCCTCTCCCATTCTGAAAACTGGTCAGCTTCTCACAGATTGTGCTGGAAAAAGATCAAAAGCCACTTTAACTGATATACATACTGGCTTGATTTCTTGTCTGTCCAGTTTTTTCCGATAGAGGAGGATGGCATGGATAACATTACCAGCTCTAGCTGCCTGCAGGTTTGTGGGACGTAAGGAAAGGAAGTCCTGTAAAGTAGATAAGAATCATAAGTTAATGATTACCAGGCTACATTAAAAAAACACCAAACCTGATAGTACTTCTCATCCACATTCTTAAAAGTTTACTCTGGACAATGTAGAAAAGGCTTTAAAATTTACAAGTGCAGTGAGCTGATGAAACTTTTCTTTAGCAGTCACAATCTCAAACATTATTAATCATTTTAGTAGAAAAGACAGTGCTACATAAAACTTGATCCAAGACCATCATATTTCTTTTTTCCTTTTTATTTTCAATCTTTTACAATTTTACTTCCTGTACGTACATCTGCTAGTATGAGCACATGCCTCCTTCAGCTGTGTTAGCCATGAAGTTTTACTTGGAGCTTTTGGAAGATTGCTCTTTACAGTAAGGACAAAACTGTTTAAGTCATTACTGCATGAGTTTGCCAAAGTGGCAGCTGTGCTAGGGTTGTTTAGATAGGTGTACTTGAAGTACCTCAAGTACGTGACATACTTGAAGGTACCTGAAGACACTGGCTGTAGATTATACAAGAAGAAAGAAAAACAAAGGTTACATCCTCAGTTGCAATGGATTTCCAATGAAGTAAGATGCCTGCCAGAAATGTTACATTTTCCACACAACATAAGGTGTTTATAGGATTTACCTACCATTGCAAAATAGTTACTATTAACCATAATCGGTCCACGCCCCCTAAGGTAGATATATTCTTCCCACCAATCACTAACCTGCAGTAGGAAGGAAAAACAAAAGCAGTAAAATCCCATCATTTCCACAGTTTATGTCTCCTATGTTGATGGCTCCACAAGACAACATTCCATACAGAAGCAGGAAGGAAACTGCTAGTTTGCCTCCCTACTTAAAAAAGACAATAATCCTTGGGCTGCTAATTTCTATCAGACTTCAGGGAAAACAGGGGGGAAAAGGGTGAGAGAATTAAATTAAATTCAGCTAGACCTCTCTGATAAGGTTTCAAAGAAATCATGATCTCCACATAATATTTAAAATGTATCAGATCTCCTGAATGCTTTACAGCCTTTGCCAGGAGAGATTAGGCTACCTGGGTACAGGTATGCTAGATAATACATCAGGGAGGAATTAACATTACAGTTCTCACTATGATATTGAGGGTTGTTTTTTTTTTTGCAAGAAAAAAAAGGAAAAAAAAAAAGACAGACCAACAACTCAACTAATACCGTTCTTTATTTTTCTTATACATGCCTTAGCTGCTCTATATTAAAAATCTGTTCTAAATCATTCTTCTAAACTACCTGGGTATCCAGGCCCATTATTGAGTTATCTAGCTCAACAAGCAAATAAACAAACCCCAAAAGCAATCCTAACAGCAAAATTCTCCAGAATAACAAAATGCAAAATAAGGATTCATTTTTTCATGTTTCATTCACCTTTGCTTCCCACACTGTTTACCAAATCACACAAATTATTTATATGCAAAATCACACATACTTAAAAAAAAAAATTAAGCAGTTTCAATTTCCTTCTTTTATATTTAAGAAATAATGGAGTTTAAGCCAAAAAGAGCACCAGGGAATGAATAATGTAATTTGAACAACTGAGCCTCCTATTTATCTACTTACATAATTGGTGGCCCACCAGGATTTTAGCTTCAAATACCACTGAAGCCTTGGTCCCAAATTAAATGCAAAATCTTTGGCAAGACCCTCCATTCTTTTGAACTTTTCATCATCCATGAGTGGTCGAACTGATTCCAGATACTAGAACACAGGAAAGGGATCAGCATCAGTACAGGAACTAATACACAGCTTCTCACCATTCCTACATAAAGCACTTCAACAGTAAACAGAGGTTATCCAGCCTCAATCCATATGGCTGCAAATACCATGTTTGTAAAATAAGAGTATATGCTCTTCTAAACGTATGCTGCAAACTTCAAAAAATAAAATATTTTTTCAGACACTTGTCAGCAAAACCCAAGTGGAAGAGGTAACTTTTCTAAAGATTTTCCACTCCAAAGGGTAAGACATGCTGTTTCTTCAGTAGCAGACATTTATTTTTTTTCTCCTCTAAAAATCAAACCTTCAGTTTCTGTGACATACTGCCATATTTACACACTTTGCTACAAGGTTCTGTGTTATAACACACACATTTAGTAACACTGTACCACTGGGGAGGATAACAAAAGTGCTGTGCTTCAAAAACCCTGGAAATCCCACTTTGTGGCCCAGCCTTACACTAGGCATCATGTCATCCAATGTGAATCACACTGGCTTCAAACTGTCACCAGTTTCACTGGTTTGTCACAGCCTTTATTTTAATTTCCATGCAGAAGTTTCAATCTGTTACACCACATTAATACCACTTAGCAGTTTTTCATGAGGCATGGTAAAAACACCCCCAAAGGCATCTAGGTATGGATTCTGTGTTACTGAAGAAAATTAATTGGTGAATGCACATACCCTATTAACTGTGTCTTTAACAGCTGGAACTGGCAATCGTGGTAAAGATGTCTGGAAACTGTATAACATGGGTTTACGCCCTGAGAAAAGTTTTACAAGGATCTGAAGAAAAGCAAAAACAAAATACACACACCAAATTATTACGTTCCATGAAAGAAAAGTGACAGAGTAAATGTGTAATGTAACTCACAGTCCTTTTCACTGGTAAATTATACTGTACTAGATTTAGGAAGCTACCCTATTTCACAAGTATAAAAAGGCCTTGACAGAAACTAACTTCCTAAAGGTTAAACAATGTCAGTGGAAGAGCAAGACAGGCATGGTCATTCCTGACTTCCCAGTCATCATCCTGTCACAGATAATACTGCTGTTTATGTAGGGCACACCTTGATCTCAATATAAATACAGTTATTAGCACTTCTTTTCTTCATACATTCCCCTCTGGAAAGATTTAAAAACTCAAATCTACCAGTTGACCTTTTTCTATATTACACAGTAGATCCTAGAAACATATCTAAATTGTGCTTCAAAACACAATCATTATCAAGCCTGTGACTCAGCTAAAGTTTCTAGATAACTACAGTAACCTTTAAAAACAATAATTATGCTTTTGTATCATGGTTTAATGTTTTCCAAAGTTAAAGCTCAACAGCAATAATAGGACTGATGTTACAGGGAGTTAATTCAAACATGAATCAATCTCGGGTAGTCTACTGCATGATTTGAACATACCAAATTGTGCAAGCATGCCAGTGTTGTACTCAGTGCTTGTGTTACAAAAAAACCCCAGCAGCGAAACAAGAAAGCCAGAGAACTTAGCTTCAGATATTACAGAATCTCCTGTGTTCCACGGGAGAGTGAAAACAGAAGCAGCTTTTCTGTCCACCACTACTTTCCAGCTGCAGCACACACTAAGCTGAAATGCTAGACCATGCAACTTCTCGGCTACTCATGAAAGGATTTTGACACTGTCACCCTATTTCAGCATGAAAGTCAAGTGAAGTGGCTTGACTTTCCAACAATCCAGTGGAACTCTTACTCCAGGTGTAATCTTGGTCCAATACACAGGATAGTATATATAAGCCAACAGACAAGACAGAATAAAACAGAGGATGTCATTTCTCTACCAAATTCTGGAAACTTCTCCTAACAAAACTGTTAGAATATGGAGCTTTTCTTTTCCTCCCTCTCAGTTTCCTGGGTCAGCACAGCAAGAGGAGATAATTTTAGCAAAACAGCTAAGAATAGCAACAAAGACCTCCCAGCAAATGGATCTGTATCAGAGCCATCAGATGTACATGGGATGCACCACAGTGATCTGCTCGATGAAATCCAGTCCCATTGTCCAACTGTGCTTCAAGACAAGATAATTTTGGAAACAGGTGGAAAAGAAGAAGATCAACTTTTCATCTGGAAATCTAATTTCATGCTTGGAGACAATTTTATTCCAAAACTCTTAAGCCAGAAAAGGCTAAAATTATTTTAAGAGAGTACCTGCACAACTGACAAAAACCAGCAAACACATTTCACAGTATTTATCTCTTAAGAAAACTTGTAACATAGACTTTATAATAGCTTGAGATCAATAAAGTGCTCTGACAGACATACACATTTCATTACATCTCTGATTTCATATGCAGACACAGCAAATAATGTCATTCTAACATATGTTGCATCTGTTCACACATGATTACCACTTTTTAATTAATTTTTTAAAATGGCAACTAATATTTGGATTTCCCCCCTAACACTGACACAGGAAATTTGACTTTACAAGGTGAAATATAAATAAAAATATAAATAAAAAATATAAATGAAATATAAATAAAAGTGCCACCAGACTTCCAACCAGTCTGAAAAATCACTTTGTACTGTGACATTGAATCAGAGTTCAGGTTTTTGATCTGCATGATCATTTGAAGCGAAAACAGTATTATAAAAATCTAGAAAGCTAAGGTTGCTGGAGCTGTTTCACTAGTGAAGCCAGTCTTCTCTTTTGCTGGGTCTAGTTAATGAGACTTTCATAGTAGGTACAGATGAGACACTGTTTGGCATACATTTTCAGTGTTCTGTACTTTTAAAACATATACAAAATACATATGCAACATATATGATAGACAAAAATTGATAAATACAATATGCAACAAAGCATGGTAAGTAGCATTACAGTTCATACTGTTTTAGGGTTGATAAGGCAATATTAAGAGCTCTGAAGTATCTATCTGGTAGGACATGCTGAAAACCAAGGCAGCTACAGCTCCAAGCAATTGACAGAAAGCCTTACCATTCAGAGCCTCTGGACTGTACCAATTTGAGTCATGAGGCTGCTACTGCTTCCAGGAGAAACCATCAATTAGAAATTTCATTTGTAACAGATAAACAGTAAACTCTATTTCAGTGCACACCATTCTGGATACTTGTCCTTGAATAGCTCCCATAGTAAACCATGACCTGTGCTTAGTTCAACACACATCTGTTAATTTTTGAGGCTGCAGAGATGAAATTTATCACAGTACAGAAACTAAGCTATTTCTACCACAATGCAGGCAAAAGTGAGACAAAACAACCGAGCCTAAGTAGCAAAATCGCACTCCATCTCTCGCAGCACCAACATCTACATTTCCTCACTTTATACCTACCACATCCTTTAAGAATCCTCTTCCAAAGCATCACAACAATCCACAGGACACATACAACTCTCACCTTATCCTTATCTGAAAACTGCATAACGTGCTACCTACACCTTATGCTTCCTCCCCAACTCATTTTGGAGGCATACCAATAAATTGGTTGAAAGGACACTCAACAATATTTTCTTCAAGCATAAGAGTAATTTTATAAGGGATGACTAGAAATCCTAACATTACAACAAAGAATTAGGGGAGCACTTTCTGTGAGGACAAGATTCTTTAGTGCTGCAGCCGAAACTCTTTAACCTGTACTTGCACACAGAGAAAAAGTAGGTATTGAGTAACACAGGCCCCAAGGCTTTGGCAAACTTAGAAGTGTTTACTCTTCCTTCTGTAAGGCCATGATGCATAGTGTCATTACAGCATTAGAAGGGTGACAGTAGAAATTGCTACTTAACAGTCTCCTGTCCCCTGACACAAAAAACACAAGAAAGGAATAAAACTGTAAAATTTTCTTTTAAGGCTTTGAATACTGATCAGTTAGAAGTTAAGACAAAATGAAGCCAACATATCCTTACCAACCAAAACTTGGTGCCAGCACTAAGCTTGCCATATTCAGAGAAGATCCAGCCATGGTAGGAGAGCAGCATTTTCAGGGAGTAGCGCATTGTGACGATAAGGGCAACCCAAAGCCCTGTGCCAAAAAGTACTCCACTCACAATGTTCTGTGTTTGGTTTGACATATAGCCACTATTTAAAACAAAAGCCAGCATACACCAGTTAGTGTCCATTTAAGTTCCAAAGAGGAGCTAGTATTGCAAACCTAAGTCTAATAGTAGTACAGACAGGCCTTACACAAGCTTTATGCCTGCCTACCCTGCTTTCATAAATTCCTTTCCAAACACCTTTTCGTGCAGCAACATCAAAGGCCATAAAAGTTCCCAAATGTGCTTCCCAAATACCCAGAAAACTATGCAGCAATACTGGTACAACAACCTCCCTATTCCATATCCTCATACATCTGTTTATTTGGCATACCATGCCATGAACCACACTGTTCCAAAAGTGATACATTTTAACAGGAATAGCTTTAAGAGTAGTTGCAAATAAAACTGATTTCCCTTTAGAGGAACATTAACATTTCAGTCTACTTACGTTGTATCAAGTGTTCTGTTGATCCTGGCTATTATTCCTAAGGAAGGATCAATTTTAGCATACATGGTTGACATCACACCCACAACTACAATAAGCCAGCTAGATGGGCTAGCAGGATAAACGCCGGTGATAATTCCGTTCTGGAAAGAAAAGCCTTGACATAAGTTTTTCATACCAAAGTGACTGACTTCATATTACCATGGAAAGAAACAAAAATCAACACATTTAAATAATTTAGTTATAAATAAGTAGAAGGTTATCCAACATTTTCTTACATGTGATTATCTCAGCAGTTGGGAATGGATTTATTTAAGTTTGATTACTACAGAAAATTGTAACAATGACATCAACAATGAAAGGAACTTTTACATTCTCTCATAGACATCACTGATCCTGCTGCAAGTCTTACTAAAAATACTGAAACTAACTAACAACTCTAAAACATGACACTTCAATAATTCCAACTTACACTGAATTAGACCCTTCTACACGAATACATGGCAAAAATATCCTACTGAACAAGACACTGAGAACCAGAATTAACATTTTTTATGCAATTTAAACAGTTCTTCTCATGAATTTATAATAAAATTTTAGTAAGATTTTTGTTAATATGTTTATGTTTTTGAAAGAGATGTTGAAGATAGCCTGTAGCTTACGTACTTTCCTACTAGTGAAACAGACATTTACAATTATAATCCCATGAACAAAACAATAAATTCACAGACATCTACATCAAACACCTCATCAGAAACAATACTACTTAGCTATAATAAAGTGTAGCCTTGTACCCCGAAGAGATATGACACTAAAGATCACAACTAGTCATATTTTTGACTTCTGCTAAAAGATTACATAATTACGTGGTGCATTATGAAGAGAATGAAGTCAGTTAATTTCTACATCTGCTTCATCTTGCTTCCAGAGAATAAATCAAAAGTATGTATTCTTTCAGTTTTTACAGTATCACCCTGTGTCACCTTCCTCAGTACCCCTAAATAAAATCCCCACAAGTCTTCCACAATGAGGAACTTTACCATAAAGGAAAAAATATCCGTTTTCCCTAAAACAACTTCGTTAAATTCATAAAACATTAAATAACCCAGAAGTTTGGTGGACTGGACTAGTTTAGCATACCTTGAATCTGATGAACTTCTTCTTCCATGAATAGACACCAGACAGGTAAATCTGTTTGAGTGCCTCATGGCTCATACGCAGGTCAATCCCATCTGGAGTTACTGTAAATTGAAAAGCTACTGCCTGATGAGCTTCCGCCATTTTCACAGAGAGTTCTGTCAAAAAACAAAGTTTAAAAAGAGTATTTCCTTCTTGTTCAGAGGAACTAGGACCTAGTCCATTTCTAGCAAGATACTTTCTACAGCATGATTTTGGCAAAGATTTCCAAGTATGAAAAATTTACATATAGTACTTGCCTCTTCCTTACAGGCTCTGCTTGCACTTCAGTCTGAGTGTCCTGAACGTTAATTTAAGGCACCTCTTTTAATCAAAACAGCTGCAAATAGAAACAAAACACTTGTGTAACTTGGGCATTTTGGTAGCATCACAGATGGCTGCATATCACCTATACATGCAATACAAAAAAATCAAAGCAGAACAGAAAGTGAAAGCCAAAACATTTAGAAAAAGCATATCACAGGTACAGAGCATCTTACGTTTCAAAAAAGATTCAGAAAATGCTTTATTTGAAACAAAAGGTATCTAAAGTTTTCACCTCAGCTAGAAAAACAAAGCTGCTTCTGGCCGTATCCTTTCCCAAAATTTTTTTCATACCCTAATTTCAAGATGATTACTCAAAGCAATAAGAGACTATAGTCCCTGTGGCTCTGTGCTGTGACTGGCAAATAACTGCAAAAATCAAAACTATGCAGAGTTGAGGAAACCAAATCACAACTGTCAGAAAGTTTACCTCCCCAAAGAAATCTGAAATTACTATGAAATTTCATGGAATTGCAGCTCAGTTTAACTGCCCAAACAAATATCAACAACCATGCCAATACAGACAGAAGACAATTATACCAAGCAGCCGCAAAAGACTCAAACAAAAACCACTGGAAGTTAAAACAGAAATGTAAACCCAATGTAGCCCCAAGAATCCCACCATGTGCCTGAGAGTGCTTTGCAAACACCTCTTGAGCTCTCTCAGGCCTGGGGCTGCAACCACTTCCTTTGGGACCCTCTTCCAGTGCTCAATCATCCTCTGGGTGAAAAACCTTTTCCAAATATCCAACCTAAACTTCCCCAACAGAGCTTCAGGCCATTCCCTTGGGTCCTGTCACTGCTCACCAGAGAGAGGAGATCAGTGCCTGCCCCTCCTCTTCCCCTCACAAGGAAGCTGTAACTGCAGTGAGGTCTCCCCTCAGTCCCTGCTTGTCCAGGCTCAGCAGAGTGAGTGACCTCACCTGCTCCTTGTATTGTCTCTCCCCTCTAGACCCTTCACCATCCTCACAGCTCCCCTCTGGACTCTCTCCAAGAGCTTTATGTATTTTATCATATTGTGGTGCCCAAACTGCCCCCAGCACTGGAGGTGAGGCTGCTCCAGTGCAGAGCAGAGCAGCACAGTCCCCTCCCTTGTCTGGCTGGTGATGCTGTGCCTGATGCCCCCCAGGACAGGGTTGGCCCTCCTGGCTGCCAGGGCAACATGACTCAGATCCAACCTCCCACAGACCAGGAGCCCCAGGGCCCCTTCTGTGGCACTGCTCTCCAGCATCTCCTTCCCCAGTCTGTACACACATCCATGGTTGCCCCAACACATGCAGAATCTGGCACTTGTCCTTGTTAAACTTGTTGGTAATTCCATTGCTTTTCTTAGTTTCCATAACCAGCATTTATACATAAACACCCCGAAGTTACTCCTACTAATTATTGATTCAGACAAATGGATTTTAGCACTTACAATTAGAAAGTTCTATGTATAACATTAAAATGGTCAAAACTATGTATTCCTGAGGAGACCATCATGATTCCAAAGTCAGTCTCTTGTGCAACTTAATTTTTTAGCTTACCAAAACTTTCATGCATAGTCCCAAAAACAACATCCTCCTAGAAGTATGACTAAATGGTAGTGGAATTTATTACCCCATCTGTAGGTGAGGATTCAAGGGCACATTTTAGATTGAGATTTTCACTGTACAAAACATATTATCAATATCAAGTGTTTTAAGGTTGCACTAGCATTTCTATGTAAGCAAGATCAAAAAGAGTACAACAACTTTACCCTTTTTAAATCCTAAAAGCTAACATTTACATTTTGTTTGCAAACCTAAAGCTAGTAATTAAATTCTGGTAGACTGTCATCCCCTGTTGAACAGCACATGAGGACTAACCAGTGCAATTTAGGTGGGCATCTCAAAAGCAGTTTATTATGACCGCAGTGCTGCTCCTCTAGTCTGTAAATACTCTACTTAATCAAAGTCATCTGAAACACAAAGAATGGCTGCCAAGGTGCATGAGTAGACAACCAGGCACTTGGAATGCAGCTTAGGAAATAAATACTCAACATAGAAAGAGAAGGAATACTCGGCAGAGCTGAATGAGGTAAGTGCTGTTGCACACCATCTATTAAGGTTGCTGACCAACAGGCATGGATTCTTTGCAATATTTAACGTGCCTGTTCCTGGACCAGCCTACAGTGATCCACCTCTGCAATACAACTGCTGCTACAGTGCCTAATGGTAATTCACAGATCTCACAAATCCATCAGCCACTGCTCAGGTTTTAGAAGCTGTCTGCTGGGTGAATCAAGGCACCTAAAGCTCACAGTATCCTACAGATAGTATGCAATTAGTTTATGTATGTGTAGGGTTTGATTAGAATAACAAAGAAGAACAAATTAGAAGAACACAAATCAGCTTGGAACACCAGTTTCAAAAGCTTTGACACAAGCCCTGTGTGAATAACAACTGCAATTTGTAGTACTTAATGACTCTGTCCTTAACAACTACTTATATGGGCTCTGCTGTAGGCAAGTATGAGGAAGTCAAAGTCAGCTGTCCATTCATTCATTTAAATTGTTCATCACCAGCTGACAAGACAGCAATAAAACAGGCAGAGGCAGCAGTAATACAGGGTATAACCTAAACTCAACAGGGTTTGCAGAAGCATTCAAAGTTAAGAATTTATCATATATTTAGTGGAACTATTAAGACTGGGATGATAAAACCCCAACAAACACATAGAAAGAACTCAACTGTATTTGCATACAGAGAATCAGGCACCTGGATTTGTCTCAAGAAGGGCCCACAGGTTCTGCTCAGTTCACTCACAGAATTTTGTATTCTGGAATGCCAGTGTCTTAAGTCCAAGATCAGCTAGTTTCCATTACCCTTCAACTCCCCTGTGACTTCTCAGCCTGGAAATTTGTAATTAACCTCCTCTTTGTTTCTGCATGGAAAGAATTTCAGGAACCCTTTCGGTTTTAAGCACATGCTTTTTCTACTGTCCAAGGCAGAAAAATATTCTAAATAGCATCAAGCATTAACAGTCAACCTCACATTTTAATGAATTAAAATTTAGCATTCTCATAAAAATAAGCTTCATTAAGGAAAATATTCCTTATTCCCAAATAAAAAAAAAAATAATAAAAAAAAAAACAAAATCCAGCAAGAATTAATCCTGAATCAAGCAAACGAGCACCGAATACAAATACAGTCCAGTTCCAGGACTGTATTGCTTGACACTAAGACGTGAAACAATAAACCGGCTTGTTTCTTTTCATATTCTTTTCCTTTACTTAAGAAAACCATAAGCCTTTAAAACTGCCCTGAATTATGATGGCGGAATACCAAAGGCTTCCCGAAGCCCGCTTCTTTGAACACTTGTTTTCCTCCTTGAAGGCCAATTTCATCACAAGCCGCGGCGCACTTCCCCTCGCTGCATTCCTGCGCTAACACGCGCTCGCCAGCGAAGTAGGGGAAAGGGCACAGGCGGAGCCTTGGACTTTTAAACCCGACTCGCCGCTGCTCCTAAGGCAGCACCCACATCAATCACTCAAGCAGCACTGAAACAATAGCGTCTTCCAACTGCGGGCATTCGGGTCTGCGGCGTATTTCTGCACAGCATATACTAATTAACCTCGTTCCCAACAGAGAGCCATAAACAACAGCTTTTGACTTTGCTAGCAGCTTGGCAGAGCCTTACTCAAAGGGGGAAAAAAAACCTCAGCACAATAATTTCTACAACTAACCTGAAATGGATATTTTCATTCCTTTCAGTGTTCTCTTATAATATTAACGTAACTTAAAAAAACCACACACTTGCCCCTCAAAATTTGGTTTATTGATTGTTTGTGAGTTTTTTCCTTTTATTTAAAGAAGAAAGCTGCCTGTTCCTTGCTCTTATCTGGTTTTATTTAAATTCAAACATGCTGTAACAGTTGCAGATGTTTCTCCTCTTCCTTTTTCATACCTCTGCTTGAGCCAAACTAAACTAAGCACAATTTTTTCCTCATTGTTATAAACAAGCACTGCTAGGCTGGATGTCACTTTTAAGTCAAGAAAACACATTGCACACTAGAAAGCCTATGTGCTGATGGTCTGCAGAAGTATGCTGCTACATCTACTATGCAAAGAGCATCCTCACACTGTTATTTTTGCAGTTTCAGGACATTTACACCACAAAGACTGAGGTTTAACTCACAGACCTTATGACTTCAGGTTGCAGACACTGAACAGTCAGCGTCAGGGCTTACATGCTCCTACAATCACGGGAGGAGATAAAGGCTTCAGCTCTGGAAAATCGGAGGCTAAGGGAGGTCCTATGTGCAGGATGCTTCCAGTTACGTCAGGCATGCAAGAAGTTACCAGTGGCTGGCAATGTCTCTCTGGAGCACAGTGACAGAACTGCCATGTGCATTTTAAAAAGCAGCAAGCCATGATACAAGAGCTAATTGCATTACAGTACACTGCACAAAACAAGCTATTAATTTTTGAAGCAGTTACTCCTGGAAACGCTACTGAGTTTGAATCTTTTTGTTTTTCTGTAGATTTCATACACTTTGCATGGATAAAGTCATAGTGCTAAAAAGAATAAAGTCACCACCTATACCTCAAAACAAATGCAAATCCTAGGCTTTAAGAGGATGTCACTTGCTTCCTATACATTGCTTGGCTCATGCAATTCACTTTTTTCCCCATTTCCTCTTCCTCTTGAATAGAAAGACCCCTGCCATTTCTCCTTGTCAGGATTCTAAACATCTAACGAAAAGAGACATACTACTTAAACACAGTTTTCACATCGATAGCTCCTTTTCCTGCAAAGGAAATTAAACAAATGCAGAGGAAAACTGAAGAGGTCTCATTCACTTGATCCCAAACAGCTAAAACCTTGATGAAAGACTTAATGCTATGACTCTCAAGGTACATAAATAATTTGAGTTTCTCCTCACAGGTTTCTCACACCTATTTATAGATTAGCTTTAATATGCAGGGCACATGACTGTCAGTAACCAAACCAAGCTCACAAAACAATTCTCTCCAGTTATTCTGCTTGACAGTTTTCTACAAAAAGCACTAGCTGCTGCATATAGTTTCTCTGAGAACATGGCTATGTACCACCACACACAGGTTTGACACTGTCAGAGCTCTCCAAGAGACATCCTTGGCACCCAAGCCACACAGTGTTCATAGATGGTGGGTAGACTTGCAGCATTACAGGTATGATGGCAGTTCTGAAATCAGAACTACCTGTATCACGGCATTTCTGAATTCAAAATTACCTGGAAGCCCTCATAACTTCAGGCAGATACAAGGCACCACCAATAAAGCAAAGAGAAGCATCTTACGGCAAAGGCTTTGTCTTCTGACTCCTGCCAAGTTCCTACTAGGCAAGCTTAAAAAGAAAAAAAACAACCCAAAACAAAACAAAAAACCCAACGAACCACAATGGAAACTTGACTCTGAAGAATTCTTCATTCGTTTCTTATAATAAACTTACAACTTCAAGTTTTAGCTTGGCACTCCTGTTTCAAATAGAGACTGGTGAGGAGAAAAGTGTGATATTAAACTATTCAAAATGACATTGTTTAATGCAGCTTTCAAGATGGGAAGTGGAGAAAAATATCAGATGAAAGCACATTAAACCCTATTTTAATTAGTAAACATACTTAAACTATATTAAAATTTCCATTTAAAGCTAGACACCTTGAATGAAGAATGGTTTTGGAAAACCAAGCAAGTACCTCAAAGTCTTGGTCTGACCCCAAACCAGCTTATTTAAAAGAGAAAAGTGAGGGGGAGGGAATCTATTTCTATTAACATGCAAATCAGTAAGAGTTACTGTTTGAATGTTAAAAGCAGCCACAGAGAACTAGAAAATAATTCTGGAGTTCCCAAAAGTTCTTTTAAACTAAAAGACTTTAAGTCTGAAACCTCTGCAAATATTGAAAATACTGAAGAAATTTTAACCAGTATTTTGCTGTCCACACATCAGATCTTCCTTCAGGAGGTGAGCTTGCTACAGCTTTTAAAAGAAAACAGACACCCAAAAGATTTATTTTGTATGTTTAGTGGTAACATATTTTGACACTTTAGGGTAGGTCACTGAATTTTAAGAGTCTGAGGACAGACTTAATGAAATTAAAGCCAGTATTTAAACACTTGAACAGCAGTGCTGTGTTTGTGCTGAGACAGTGACCCAAGTATTTTCTCTCATCTGTGTAAGCCATTACTATGGAAATTTGCATTTTCTATCTCCCAGAAAGCCAAAGCAATGAATGTATTTTGTTTTACACAGATTACTAAAGAACTCTGTGTGCTCAAATCTGTTGATTTCATAACAGGCATTAAATCAAAAGAAAGATAATTCCAAACACTGAGATGTTTATCCAATCTCCTCAAGCATTATTACACCTTTCACTTGGATTTTATTGATGGTTTTGTCAGTCCAAGCCTTCACTACCTCCTACACAAAGTACTCAGACCAAACTATGGCAGCTGACTTTGCCTAGACAGTGTGCTTGCAATGAAATGATACATAGTGAAGCACAACAAAGCCAGTGCCAACATCCTCAAATAACTTCCTAGCCTGTTAGTTTATTTCCACACTTTGCCAGCTGCTACAGTTTTACTGACCTATACAGTCAACCCAGAAGTGGATGCAAAAAATTAAAAAAATAAAACCAACAAAAAATCCCACCCGCCCAAAAAAGAGGAAAAAACACCCAAACTGAAACTGCTGATGGATTCACAAGTACAGGGACTGAAACTGGGAGCAGTGGCTGGTAAATTAAAGGGTTTCACTGCCACCCAGATGGACCTTGACAGGCTGGAGCAACAGGCAGGCTGAGACCTCGTGAAGTTCGGCAAGGAGAAGTGCAAAGTCCTGCACGTGGGGAGGACTAACCCCACCCCACACGCTCAGACTGGCAGGAAAGCAAAGCTCAGCAAGTGGCACACGAGCCAGGAAGGGGCCCTTGCAGCGAAGGCTGCCGAGGATGCTGGCAGGGCCCTGGGGGGCATTAGGAGCACTCTTGCCACAGGGTTGAGGGAAGCGACTCTGCCCTTCTACCCAGTGCTGGTGAGGCCCCATCTCAAAAACTCTGTCCAGTTCTGGGCTCCCCAACGAGAGAAATGAAACTACTGGAGAGAGTCCAGTGAAGAGCCAGTAAGAGGATTAAGGGCTTGAACTATCAAACCTGCAGAGAGGCTTTAAGAAATTTAATGTAGGAGTTTTCATAAGACATCTGCTGCAAAAAATAAACTTACAGAGCACTAAGGCCTGAACAAGAAATCTTGTGCTTCAGTTGCTTTAAATGAACACCATACCTTGAAATTCAAATTGGTAGTAACAGCCAAATATTCAAAAAGAGCAAGTTTTCTGCAACTGACAAAAATATGCTAGTAGTTTGGAGGACAAAAGAAGCTGGACTTTTAAGAATGAACCCTTTAGAAAACGATTCATCTCAGTTTTTCAATGTTACTTCAGTAACTTTGCCTTCACTGAAAAGCACTGAAGTGCCATTATATAAGGTTTTCAAATGCATATTGGTATTTTAAACACCACTACGTTGCCCAGTGAAAGTCTGCCAGTCTCAAGGCAGCAGGTAGATTTCTGGAGCTGACTTTGAGTGCCCCATATTTTGCAGTGATATGGTGGGAAAACTGTATAAGCTCCTAATAAAAAAATAAGCTTGAAATTCAATGTTACATGTATATACAACTATCTAGAGAAAACATTGACTGCTCCTATCAAATTAAAAATGACTGTATTATCAAAAATAAAATGGATGCGACTTCAGTAAAGTATATGGAGGTTTTTCATGGGGTTTGCTATAAATACAATAATTTCAGGCACTGAAGTATACACTGTACAGCAGCATCCAGCACTGACTCAGTAACTCAAGGACCCATCCACTCTTGGGTCAGGCAGTCACTCACATGAATGCCAAAATTCTGCTCTACTGCAAGAGGATCAATAAGGTAAGGCAGCTAACCAGGGAATTCCAAAAGGATGCCAAAAATGCTTTCACGTGTGTGCATGTGGTGCTCCTTTGATGCATAGCTGAACAAAATTAAATCTAAAGCTACAGAAAAAGCATTCAGTTTAAGAGACATCTAAACAATCAGCAAATTTGTCTGGAGTTCTATGCCTTTCAAAGGAAATTCAGGTCTTGTTCTACAGAATTTTCAGGAAACAGTATAAAATATACAGCTGAAATATTTAAACATATGAACAAAAAGACTGCCCAGTCTCTCATATCTGTTTCATGGATATTCTCTTAGGTAAAGGCACCTTCCTGTATACTGCACTTATGCAAAAAGGTATCAAGATACCAAAGCCTCAAAAAGAGCAGTTTATTAAGTTTATACTTAGCTCATGTGACATTCCACAAGGTGCTGATGTCTGAACGTACTATAAAGATTAACCAGGCACAGTTATTTGCTTGAGAATTTCTATTTCTAAATTGCTTCTTTGCCTACTAACCTTCAATAATGTCTAATCATGTTTCAGTATATAGGATGACACAGATACTCACTGCTTTCAAGTCTTTCGTATAACTCAGCTATCTTACAATGACTAATCATATTTTACAGACACAGAATTTTTATGAGAAATATGAGGAGTGAAACCGAATCATACCTGTGCAAAAATTATCCACAAGGATTAAGTTCACTCAAGGCTTCTCAGGTGAACCTTATGACTACGGCATACAAAGAGAAACCAAAGAGTCACACTCCTTTAAAAGCTGAATTAGCATAGCACTGATGAAAACAAAATTAACCTGACAGGTGTTCCCGTGACACTTTAGTTGGGACAAGTTCTCATATTTGATTATTGCCAATCATTGGCTCCAATCCTTCCCACTCTCACCTACACCTGACAGGTGTGGTCTCTTGGAATTGCAAATGTCTTTAAGGATTTCTCACAACTAAGAGATTAGCAACTGCTGTAGCTCAAGCCAAGGTGGAGAACTGAATGCATGTATCTGCCCAGCTACAGCAACACTGGAACCCACAGCAAACCTCACCCACAGGAGAGGGTTTTAAATCAGAACAGCTTCTAAGAAGTCTTCAGTAACTTGCTGCCCCATGGACACTTTATGTCCTGACCTCAGCAGTTTTCTAAGATCACCTGTGGGTGAATATATTCATTACCCTCTGCAGATATCTCTTTTGGAATCTTGGGCCAATTTTCTTATTCCCTTCCTAGGTGGTAAACTGGAGCAACAGGTCTATATGGATGGAAAGAGATAATGACAGAGGCCAATGAATGCAACATAAACACACCCAAAAGCAGGCTTGAGATCTATTTGTCACACACAAACCTTCTATCCCAGAAGCTGACTGCCCCTGGGATCCTGAAAAAGTTAGGACCAAGAGGCAGACTCATTCCAGTGCTCCTAGTTCCCAACAGAGCAACCTCCACTACAGCAGTGGCAATCACTCAGCTGTAGCTCTCAAACAGAAAGTCAAGAAAAACAGTGTGAGCTTTGATCCACACACAGCTTTCAACTGCTCAGAGGGGCTGGATCAGATTGGAAGCATTTCAGAAAAACTGATGCCAGTGGAGAAAATAGTCACAGACAGTGGATCTGAAACACTATTTTCCATTACACTGAATGACACTGTTTACACTGAACATGTCCAAGATGGTGAGGAATTGTGGAGTGACAGAAAGTTCATGTGCTCCCCACTCAGTTATTTCTGAGGGCTCCAGGAGTGACTGCCAGCTCCTGTGACAAGCAAGTTAATTTCAGGGCCAGACTCCAGTGTTAGGCTCAGTATTCAAGTGTTTGTCTGCAGGCTTTAAACTCCCATTAGACTCAAGGCAGATGCCATCAAGAGTTCTCAGAGAGGTGCAGGCTGTTTTCACCAGCATTTCAAGGAGAATAAGCCACAGTTAGTAAGTTGTCTTCTCACCTGATCTGGAAACAGGCAAAGCAGGAGATTTGCAAACTATCTGTTAATTAATTACTAGGCTAACCCTAAGGAGTATTAATCCCTATGGTTCCTGGATCATACGATCTCTCTCCTCTTCCCAACAGCTTGCTTCTGTAGAAGGTGGTTCCAAACTGTACACTTCGAGAAATAAACAAACAACCCCCCAAAAACCAATGAACACAAACCACCAACATTCTCCAAAATCAAACCAGAAACTTTTACGACTGTTGGATTATTTCTAGGGATGTTTTTTCCTTATACAGGACATACTATATTGTTCCTAGGCCTCTTAGATCATTCTAGCCTCTATTGCAATTGAGTCCACATATTGTCCACATCCCAGCAAGCTACGTCCTCTGACCTTCTAGAAATCCAGAATAATCTAAGAGAGAAGCATACTCTGCTAAAACACTGTACAGTTATCAAACCATGCAGAAACCTCCCCTACCTCATAAAAACTAGGCTCTAGACCTGGGTATTTCTTTTTAACTGCTATAGAAGACATACCCAGGCATTTAGAATATACAAGTTGAACCCTTCTCTCTCTCTTTGAACTCAATGAGTTTCTGTGCTCTTGCAGTAAACAAGAATTATTATCTTCCCTATGACAACAAATGTTTCTGGAGTGACAGGACTTTTACGAGACATAAAAGATGTCACATTTTAGGACTTAAGAGATGCTGGAACATGGACAACAATGAGTGGTGATGAAAAAGCAAACTGAGTTAACTGCTCTCACAGTAGCTGAATGACCATTTACTGCACTGAAAGACCTCAGTAAGGTCTTTCAGCTTGCATGAGGCTCTAACACTGAAGAACTGGTTCCAAAGATTTGTGAAAATATTTAAATTGACATTCACATCTACGTTAACTCATACTTGAAGAAAGAGGGTTCAGTCATTTGGATCGTGTTTTTCCAAACATGTGGAGTGCAGGACTATGATACAAGCATACTGCAGGGCAAAGACAATGGGTTTGGAATGTTAAAAAAAAATACATAGTTTTGGAGTTCTGCTGACTGGCTGGGCTTTTATTTGTGGATTTTTTTCGGGGGGGTGGGGGTGTTACTTGTTTGTCCTTTTAGTACGAACATTTGCTTAAGTCGCCTTTCACCCCAGACTTTTCAGGGAAGTCTTGGGGTTCACCACCGTGCCCACGGCTGCCCGGGGGGGCACAGGGCCGCCCTCGCTGGCTGCGGCCGCTCCGGCTCCAGCCTCCCGCCGCCTCCCGNCGCGCCCCCGCCCCCGGCGCGCCCCCGCCCGGGCGCGCTCACGTGACCGCTCCCGAGAAGTGGGTGAAAGGTCGCGCCGCCGCGGCCCCGCCCCGCGCCGCCCCGGCCGCTCCAGGCCTTTCCACGCGCGCCGGGAAGGCGCTGCCAAACAAAAGTTCCCAGAGAAAAGGACCGCAGGCAATGAAAGAAGCCAAGCGCATCTCTCAGCGAGCAGGGGGAAAAGGGTGTGCTCAGCTCCTGCAGCTGAGCGATTTCTAGTCCGGTTCTCAGCGCTGAAAAGCTTCAGTAGTTCAAGGTTACGCTTTTCTTGAACAAGGAATAGTGATTTCTTCCTGGAAGAGGCTCTTCAATCTTTTTGGGGCTGAAACACCCCAAAATTTTAAAAAGCACTCCGATCAACTTAACTTTCGAACTAAGTCACGGCTGTGACAGAGCCCGATACCTGTGTAGCCATGTGAAATTACATTTCCTAGGCTAACAAAGATCCACACGACACCACCTGTGCTGCTGTAAACTGGCAATCATTAGTTTATATCGATATGCTTACAAGAGGAAAAGAATCTGCTAGTTACCACAGACGACCACAACACTTTTTTGAAGTAGCATCCAGTCTGGAAGGTCGGAAAAAGCATAAAGGAGTTAGCAGATCTGGAAACTGAACACGTCAGACACTCGGGCAAACATAATGAAAGAAGAACGAAGGAATTAGATCTCCATTTTCAGTGCTACTCCCCTACACACACGTGAAAAGGAAATGAGCAGTTTTCTGTACTGTAATTTCCTTTAGACTGCAGATTGTCCTCTAAGTGCTGACAAACTGCCAGATTAAGAGGAAGAATGAGACGTTTGTCTTGGTCCTACTTTGCACTTTTCTCTTTCCAAAAAAGGTGCTTCCTGGTACAGTTTCATCAACACTAGTACACATCTCTTATAACTGGATCACAGCCCAAGTAATATCTTAGGTTCAGTTTCCTATTTTAAACCAGGGAACACAGTGCAAAGACCAAAGCTGTAGGAATATGAGGCGAGAAAATGTAATCCCGTGATGCTGCAAGAATCTTGATCTCTTTTTACAAGAAGTCTAATTAGCATTCTCATGCAGTAAACCTGTCACGCCTTGAACAAGATACTACATTTCCTGTGTTTGTAGTTCCAGCTGTTTGTAGTGACTGCGGTTTTTATAGGTTTTACAGGCTTGAATCACACGGACATAGAGACTAGTCTCTCTCTCTCTCACACACATACACAAAACAAATTCGTTTCCGCACTTGAAAACCCACCACCGATGCCTCGCCGCGTGCACACTTCCACGGACGTGAAACTCCTCCCGGTTACGAGTCAAACCCACGAAGCTGCGGGTCACCAGTGTCACCTTTGTTTCGGCGGCGGCACAGATTCAGCGAATCTCCCGGTGTACCTGTGTCACACCGCTCCCCTGCCCCCATCCCCGCCCTTATCTGCAGCACTAAGGCACCGTCCCTCAGACCGGTGCAAATCGCGAGCACGATGCCAAGGACACCGCGCCTTTCCAGGACTCTCCAGCGCCCGCCAGCACCGCGCCCACCACCCTTCCCTGCGCTTCCACCCTTTTCTCCAGCAAGGACGAGCCCCGCTTAGGAAGCAGCACCCGGCGCACTCGCACATGCATCACGGAACTTCGTGCTCGACCTAATGGAAACAATAATTAGGCTAAAACCGGACCAAGCGAGCCCGTCCGCCTGTCCCCGATGCTGCCCTTCCTCAGCCCCAAGGAAGGCGGACGGCGGCGCGCTGCGGGAGCGTCCCGGCTGAAGGGGGAGGGGAGAAGCACCCGCGGTGAATCAGCCGCACACGGCGGCCACACGGCGGCCGCCGCCGCCCCCTGCCCGACCCCGGAGCACGGGCCCCGTGCCGCTCACCTGCGGAGACCGGCGGCGACGGGCGGTGACCGGGCCGAGTGCCGCGGCGGCCGCTCGGGAAGCGGCGATGGGACGGCGGCCGCTCCCCTGCACGCCCCGCGGAGGCGGAGCAGAGATGGGCGGAGAGGTGCCGTGGGAGGGATGGGGTGGCCTAGGCTGGGCGGTCGGCGGGGAGCCGGGGCGCAGGAAGCCGGATCCGCGGGGAAGTGTGGCCCTGGCGGTGCAGGGGTGGCGACCGGAACCGCGAAACGCGGTCCCTGTGGCCTCGCAGCCGTCCGCGGGGAAGAAGCTTCGGGGACTGCGAGGAGAGGATCCGGGGCTGTAAACGAGGCGGGGAGAAACGCGCTCCTTGGAGGAGGATTGCGCGTGGGGCACCTGTTTGGTGGTGAAGGGACTGCCAAGGACAGCTGGATTTCGAACGCCCCAGCCCCTCTGTGAGCCCAAGGCAATGGCTTTCCTGGGCTCTGGCAAGAATGGGGTCAGGTCCTAGAGCAACTGCAGATGGGGGTGTGAAGGAGCTTCCAAGGGAAGGCCAGGACAGCAACAGCTCTCCCTCCTGGTTCCCCTCCAGGGAGCCCTGGTTGGAGGGTCTTTCATTTGAGTTTTCTCTTTTGAGCCTGGGTTCTTTGAGCAAGGCATTAGGTGAGCGATATCCTTACGAGGCAGCGCAAGGACAGAGCCCCGGTGAGCGTCAGCAAGAACTTTCAGTCCTGGGCCCTTCTGTGTGGGAGCCCCAGCACAGAGCTAAGATGGAAGTCCCCCCTGGGAAGGACCAGCCAGCCCACTCTGCTCCAGCAAATACTGGGATTTGAGGGAAATAAGTACACTCAATACATCTCAGTAAAAGTGACTACATTCTTTTAAAAATGCAAAATCAGGAAAGTAATTAAAATGCAAAGGTGCCAGTCTCAGGGCAGAATGGCAGTCAGTTTGAAAATTACTCGGTTTTGAATTTGTAATGAACTTGCCACTTCCAAGAGCTTGGATATCAGATGCTTTGTTTGATTTTACCATGATAACAGCTGGAAGACTGTCCCAAAAGGAGGTCATGGCCTGTCTGACTACAGTGGTGTCAGTATGGAGTCTCTCCTGCGAACTGCTAAGAGCTGGGATTCCTACATTTTTCCCATGTGGGCACACCCACCCAGCCATGCAGTCCTTCCTGCTGCAGTTTCCAGGATGTGGCTCAAAGCTTACAAATACACAAATGGGACCAAATCCAGAAGCATGGACACTACAGACTAAATCTTTCCCTTACACTGAAGATCATGCAGCGTCAATGAAAAGAAACCCCCACTTCTGGTCAGAATTTTCCCTTCTAGTGTTGTATGCCTAATGATGCAATTTTAAGGTGTTATTCTTTCAGAAGGAAACATAAAACCTAGAAAAAAGCAAGGTGAGGAGAAGAAAAAGCAGAGGCATTTAGATCTATTAATATCAGCAGGGGGAGAAAGAAAACAAAAGAATAAATCATCAGCTACACCCATCAACTGCACTCATATCTACATACATCTGGCTAGGATAGGAATAGTGGAGAGGAATGTAAGGTGGACAGTTGCAAGAAGGTAGTTGGGTGGGAAAAATCATCTGTGTGTTGTTTTTCATTAGGCACAAAGGCAACCTAAATTGCCTTGTTAGGCATTTATTTCTTTATTGTATCTTGCAGATGCCTTTCACTATCAAGATAGTTGTATAAAAGGAGAAGAACAAAAAAGAACAAATCTGCCTTACTTCATTCTACCAGTACCTGTATATCTTAGTCTCCAGTCCTTGTTTTCATGTACACATGAAACCAGGAGAGTATCAGTCAGCTGAGAACATATGTTGATGTTAATTATTTTGTTCTCCAAATAATTGTGTGAACTGTCATGAATTAGGAAGCATCAAGACAGAGTGCTTACTTTAACATGATTAAGCCCCCTGCAGATAACCTTAGTAAAGCCATGAAAACTATTGCCTTACGTAAAGCTGTGATGATTGCAACTTAGCTAAACCTGACCTGGCTTGGTTTAGCTGGCAAGTGTAATCATCACAGATAATCCTGCAAGTAATTCCCACTGGTCCTGACACTGACATCTAGGTCAGGCTCTATTCACCCATTAACCCACAGAAGCCAGTTTGGTAGTTCTGTAAGAATGACCTAGTCAGAACATTTTGTGCCTTTTTTTGGTGGCAGTACGCACTGCTGAAATGCTCTCTCTCCTCTGCTGTGTTTCTTCATCTAAGGAGGTGATAAGATACAAGGTGATTCTGACGCCCATGGCTGCAACTGCAATTTTCTGCATGCCTGCAGCATGGCATGTGTTTCTGTAGCAACCTTGCACTGCTCAGCAAAGTTAACTCATTTTTCCCCCCCCAATTGGCCTATTTTTAATTTCAAAAAAATTATGAGTATCATCAGTGCAGACCACGTGCTTGGTGCTGTAAGACTTCTTGTAATTAATTCTGATCCTTGTAACCCAAAGAAAATAATCAATGACAAGTCATGATAATCTGTGTCTTGTAAGACTGAAATAGTATCAGTTTACCACAATGGTTATGTAGTTCTTGACCTAAATATATTTGTTTATCTTACCCCGGGCCTTCAAGACTTTCTGGTTTCTGTACATGCAGCATGACTTCTTTGTAGCAGCTTTTCTTACTCAGTGTAGCTAACTTTCATTATTTTTACTTTGTCTATTTTTAAGATGTGGCAAAGTATTATACCGTAAGCCTGGATCTGGTCTGGAAGCATGGCTATCTCCAGTGCAATTTTGTGTTTCTCTGCTTTGGTGTATTTAAAAAAAAAACAACCTTCAGTTTCTCAAGTTGCTTATGTCAAGCAGTTTAATATAGATAACAGAATTAGTCTGCTCCTTGGAACTGAATTATTCAAGACTTTCAGAGCACAAATTTATTGGATGCAGTCTCAGTTTTTCGAGCAGATATTTTTCCAATTTGCTTGCTAGTGAAAACACCACAGCAGTTTCATTTTAAACAGGGCCAAAACTACTTGTTTATTTTTTTTTCCTTTCATGTTATCTCCCATGGCATCTAAAAATGAAGGTGTCCACAGTTAGAATGTAAGCATTAAGTTAGATAAGTCAATGTTCCACAGTCACTGATAGCCTGAGTGGCAATGCGAGGTGGTAGAACATGAATGAAGAACAGCTCAAAAATGTAACTTTGTAGCTTTGTGTAGAAAGATAAGTGTATGCATGTTTGTACACCAGGAGCCAAGGGTGAGGGCAAAGCAGGCGGGACAGGACTCTCCCTGACAAGCACATCTTCTCATGGCATCTGAGCAAGATGAGCAGGACAGCTCCTCTGACAGCAAACTGGGTTGGCCAGATCATTAGATGAGTCTTCAGCAATGGGGCAAGTCCAAGGCTGTCAAGGTGGAAAACAGCCAGATGCAAGTCAGCTGCAGGAAGGCACTGAGAATGAGACTGCACGCTTAAAAGCTACTCCCAAGCTGAGCAGGGAGCCCCACAGGGACCCTGCAGAGCAGATTCTCCCAACAGCTCACTTAAAAACCAGACACCTGCATCCTTTTCTAAGGAGGCCCAGAGATCTGGCAGCCAAAAGCCCGGGAGAGGTGAAGGGAGAATATCCTCAGGGCCCTGACAATGTACACATATAAACGAGTGTGGTCTCACTAAATAGCCACATTTACCTTCCGTGAAATGATGCAGGAAAAATATTAATTTATTTGTTCTCCAAATAATTGTGCAAATTGGAAGAACTGTCAGCTCCCTGGAGGGCAGAGAGGCCCTGCTGAGACCATGAAAAATTAGAGAGATGGTCAATCAATCTCCAACTGTATGAAGTTTAACAAGGACAAGTGCCAGATTCTGCACTGGGGACAGGGCAGCCCTGGTTGTGTGTATAGATTAGGAAATGAGAAGCTCTAGAGCAGTGCTGTGGAAAGGGCCCTGGGGCTCCTGGTCTGTGGGAAGTTGGATCTGAGTCATGGTGCCCTGGCAGCCAGGAGGGCCAGCCCTGTCCTGGGGGGCATCAGGCACAGCATCACCAGCCAGACAAGGGAGGGGATTGTGCTGCTCTGCTCTGCACTGGGGCAGCCTCACCTCCAGTGCTGGGGGCAGTTTTGGGTGCCACAATATAAAAATGACATGAAGCTGTTAGAGAGTGTCCAGAGGAGGGCCACTAGGATCGTGAAGGATCTGGTGGGGAAGCTGTGTGAGGAGCAGCTGAGATCACTTGGTCTGTTCAGCCTGGAGGAGACTGAGGGGAAGAGGAGGGGCGGACACTGCAGTTACAACTTCCTTGTGAGGGGAAGAGGAGGGGCAGACACTGGTCTCTTCACTCTTATGACAGGTGACAGGAGGAGGAAACAGCATGAGCTCAGTTGGGGGAAGTTTAGGTTAGATATTTGGAAAAGGTTTTTCACCCAGAGGATGGTTGGGCACTGGAACAGGCTCCCCAGGGAAATGGTCACAGCACCAGCCTGACAGAGTTCAAGATGTGTTTGGACCATGCTCTTAGGTACCTGGTGGGATTCTTGGGGTGGCCTGCACAGGGCCAGGAGTGGGACAAAATGATCCTCATGAGTCTCTTCCAACTCAGCATATACTATGCTTCTATGAAAGTCCTTACAAAATCCAGTATCGAGAAGGGACAAGATGTTTTGTCAGGATCAAAATATTGCAAAACTGTGTAGTGCACATTACTGACCATGAAAATCATTTAGTGATTTCATATACCACAAATACTGCCCATGCCTTGCCACATCCTCCTTCTCTTACATGTTCCAGACCAATCCTGTCTCCCAAGCCCTCACTGGTATGAATCAACCATCTCATCCACTGTTGTTATACTGAGCAACACCAAGCTCTGCCAGCACAGTAATGTCTCAGACTTTGAGCTGGCTTTGTCTTTTTCCGTTCTTAAATACTTTCTCATGAAGATGCAGTAACAATTCAACAGATATTTAAGCAGAACAGAGTTTCTTGCCAAGTCTTGCACTGCTTTTTTTAACCAGAACTCACCTCACTCGACTGAGTTGTCAACAGGGTTATCAGACTACCCTGTGATAGTCAGATCTGGCACAGAACATATGGTGTGCATCTGTGATTGCAACAACAGAAAGATGTTTTGGGAGAATAAATATACCCCTCTTCTTCTAACCAGGATCCTTTTTAGAACACTTTTCGTTTATTCATTTTCTTGAGTGAGACAGGCATTTTGTTTTTAAGGAATGGCAAAATGATCACTCAAAACATGTCACAACTTTTGACGGGAGTTTAAATCCAAATAAAAGAAGTATACAGTGCTCTGTCAAACTAAATAGACTTTGCAGTCTGTCTGCAAAGTGCAGGTGCCATTTAACCACTAAGCAACACATTATTGCTTTAGAAATTAAATTCTCTCTAGTAAATCTCCATGGCCACGTTTCTGTCCCCAGTCTCTGGTATTACTTTGTTGAACAGCTGAGGTAGTCTCACCTATTGTAACGATACCTCCAAAGAGATCACTGCGGAACCAAGTGAACACAAGCACTAATCAATATCTATTGGGAAGTGGGCAACTATAGGTCTGATTCACTATTGACCAAAAGGTTAATAAACTGAGCAGGTACCTAAGTTTCTTAAGGAAGATTTAATTTTTTAATTAACTAACCATGAGTAGACCCCATTGGGATTTCCTAAAAGTACCTGAGCATCTTTGGCAGAAGAGTGCAAAAGAAATTCAGTGACATTTGCATACTCAGTGTTCCAAGCAATTCACAGAATCACAGAATCACAGATTCACTAGGTTGGAAGAGACCTCCAAGATCATTGAGTCCAACCCAACCCTAACACCTCAACTAAACCATGGCACATCCAGTCTTTTCTTAAACACATCTAGAGATGGTGAATCCACCAGCTCCCCAGGCAGACCATTCCAATGCTTTATCACTCTTACTGTAAAAAACTTTTTCCTAATATCCAGCCTATATTTCCCTTGGTGCAGCTTGAGACTGTGTCCTCTCATTCTGTCAGTTGCTGCCTGGAGAAAGAGACCAACCCCACCTGACCACAGCCACCTTTCAGGGAGTTGTAGAGAGTGATGAGGTCACCTCTGAGTCTCCTTTTCTCCAGGCTGAACACCCCCAGCTCCCTCAGTCATTCCTCACAGGGCTTGTGCTCCAAGCCCCTCCCTCGTTGCCTCCTCTGGACGTGCTCAAGTTCACTGTCTCTCCGTGTTATTTTTAATACGTATTGACCAATAGGACCAGAATGAAAGCACTGCTGGAGCACACAGCAGAGAGAGCCCTGCTGGGGAAGTTCATAGGGGATCCTCCTCTCAGAAAAATGGGTCAAGAGGCCATTTGGTGGGATCACCCGCAGCAAGTGACAGAACTGCATCACATGCAGATTTTTAGATTTCATGGTTTTCATTTCTCTTCTTCTGTTGTTTTTCTTATCTGTTGCTTTGTGTATTTCTGGCTCCTGACTTTGTCCTTCACAGTCACATTAAGTGAGGAATACAGATCTTCTGACACTATCCTGGATGTGAGAAGATGGATGACATCCCAGGTCTAAAGGGTATTACATGCAAGCCTCCACAGCATGTGCCTAAGGTTATGTTAACAGTAGCAATATGGAGCCTGGCCAAGCTTTGAAAAGAAAGTATGTAGTTGGAAGTTTTCTAAGGTAAGGGAACAAGTCAAAATACAATACTAAAGGTTACTGTGTATTAGGAAAAGCCACAGTGAATGTTGCAACCTAATAGTGGTTGTGTTTGTGACACTCCCTGAACTCTGCAAATCTTTGAGAAGAAAACTCTGTGGCCTGAAAATACACATCCTCATCTCTAGCAAAGACTAGAGGCATATTTACAGATTATTTTGAAAGTTATTTAGAGGTTTGGTTTTCAGATTGGTGGATGTGGCAGATACTTTTGGAAAGACACTGTTATGTCCCCTCATAAAATATTTAAAATAATCTGCTGTCAATAGAAAATCTGTTATGCAGGCTAACAGTCACTCTGAAACTGATAGCACAGTTCTCCGTAACAGTTTCAAATGCCAGCCAAAACTGAAGGGGTTCGCATTGCAGAATTTTTTTGCTCATTGGGCCACAGATACTGTATATACTATTTTCCACTGCAGTCTTCTGGATGGAAGCAGAACTGTTTGTTACCCACCTATGTCTGCAAGGACAGTAATATTAATTATTTCTCACTCTTTGCTTGATTTCTGGTGTACTAATTACGTGCCTTACAGTAGTTCTCAGACTGGTTTCAATAGATTGAACTGCTGTTTAGAGGTGAAACTTTAAATGAAGTGAGTTCAATTCCTTGCCACTCTGATTTACAGTCAAAGAGTATCAACTGACTTCCTCCTTCAGTTCAAGTGAAGCAGAGTCCTTAAGTCCTTAAGACTTAAAGACTTCCTTCTTAAGTAAGGAGGAGAAAAGTCCTTTTGTTTCACCTGGTTTTGCCATTTCAGACAGAATGAGAAATGCGCAGGGTAAGACTACATGCTGAGTGGATTAAAAGATTTGAAGTGGGCTAAAAGATTTTTCCTTTTTCCTCTTCATTTTTTATGAAACAAAGCCTCCAAGCCTTGCAACACTCACTAGGACTGCTGTTGGTTACATAGTGTTGCTGTGTCACTGTAGCCCAGTGTTTCCCTTCAAACCTCAGCATTCATCTCTGCCTGTGCCTGAAGCACATCCACACATCTTCCATACTAAATTTCCTTCTCACTCAGATATGCCTTCTTTAGTGTGGAGTACAGCAGTGTGAGGACATACTCTTCCATCCTGCCTAGAGATTTCTGATTTTTTTTCTCTGTGTTTCAGAATACCTCCCAGAAAATACAGGAAATTTGAATCACGCCAGCTCTGCTCCCATCCAGCTTCTCTTGGCATCTAGTATCTGTGCCAGAGCTATTTCCAAACTAAGCCAGATAAAATATCCAGTATTGAACACCATGGTCACAGCAATCAAACGAAGATCCACAGTGCTACTGTTTATAAAAACTGTTCCTTTATAAGGACTGTTTCCTCTTTCAGGAAAGGTAAAAGTATTCAAACTTTAGTCCTGTAAGAGGGCTCATTTTCATTATAATGCTCATCCTAAAGTAAAATCTCTCTGTGCTGTAGTTTCTCTCAGATCACACCAGTAATTTCCATAAATAAGCTGCAATATGAGCTGAATTCCTTAGACTTTGTTTCAGATGTATAACCAACAGATCTTAAGGCCCTGTAGATTTGCAGTGTATGCAAGTCTCATCTTCAGTCAAAGCTGAGTGTACACATATGATTAAAATCCACCTTTGTACCTTTTCTGTTGAATTTCCTTATCTTTCTATATTTGCAGCGATAATAAAGCATAATTTATTTGTGATGTGTTTCCTTTAGCTTTTATAGTACTACCAAGTCAAGCAAAGCAGAGTGCTGAAAGGGTAAGAAGAAGGAAAGATCCTTCAGAAATTGGGACAGGACATTAGAAAGCATTCTTCCTTTTCTGTTGTGTTCTGTTGCCTTTGATATCCCTGATGACATGTTGAAACCTCTTACATACTTACCAGGAAGAAACATGTGGCTTCCAAACCAGGATCTTGGTTACCACTCATGAATGTTTAACTTAGAAGCCCAAATCTTCCTTACATCTGCCATGGAATATCTGACATCAAGCAAGATGGGTTTTTTTGCATTTTTTTGCCCTCATCAGAGACTGACACTGACACCAACAAAGTCAATGGCTAGTTTTACCACCAAGGCCTCATTAGAGAGCAAAATTATTTAAAGGCAAAGAATTGGTTCAAGAGTTACTTTGGGTGTTGGGTTTTTTGCTCTATAGTTGTGTGTTTTGCTGTTTTTATTTATTACCCCTGCTTGAGCAATTCCCAGAGAAAACAATTTGTCATATCAGTCTTCCTTTCTCACTTAATAGGCAAAATGTATTGTCTTTATATTTTTGTAATTTAATATTTCTGGAGAATATTGATGTATCTACACATATGAAAAGCAAAGCAAGTCTGGAAAAGGTGTTTTGTACTGGGTGCAGAAGTAGTGAATTTTGTGGTACACTTTACTTAAATGTGCAGGTGAAAGATTGGCTCTGTGGGTAAACAGCTAAGAAGTACACCATAATATTTTTCAGTTTCTGGAGAAGCTGAATTATTTCGTCATGTTTAATGATCCTGTGTTTATCAAACCATCCCAATGAGTAATAAAAATTGTTACAGAAAGCAAAATGTTTGACTAACCTATTTACCAAAATTAAGTTCAGGTCATAGCAAGATGGGCAGCAGAAAGTAAACCAAGTGCACAAGTCCTTTACTGCTGTTTGTCTAGTCTGTGGAGTGATCCTAAGCATCCAGTGGACTTTGTTCATGTTTGTGACTGAGCAGCTGCAGCCTGTGTAATTCTGCTCAGATTTGTGGTCGTACACAAAGCACAAGTTCTTCCTACATGCATCTAAAACACGTATTGTAACCGCATAAAGAGCTGAGAACAGATAAGTAAAAGTGACTGCAAGCATAGACCATCAACGTGTTTCACAAACCAGTTTTTCAGGACCTAGATAGTTACAAAATTCCTGACTGTGGGCTACTTATGAACCTGAAGGCAGGTCAGCTTCCTAGCTAATCCGTGTCTGCCAGCCTACTGGTCAAAATACTGTCAGCCAGGGAGTGACTATTGCAAATCCCCGTGTTCTCCCTGCTGGAGCTTCACACTCGTGGTGTGTGAGAACAAGCCTAGTTTGCATTTGTGCCTGAAAAGCTAATGAATTTAGCCATCACACTGATGAACTGCTGGATGAATAGAATAACATCTGCAGTTTAGGGTGAAGGGGAAAACAGCTAAGATAAAAAAAGGCAAAGGCTGAGAAGTTTGTTGTCTTCAGTACAGAAGACAATATAAAAGAAAATCAACTGGTCAGAGAAAGGTAAGAGTGCTTTCTACCAAAGCTCATGAAAACAGCAGAGTGCTGTTCCTCAGGATATCTTATGCAGGTCTAGTATTTGTAACAAAGCGAGAATGACTCCACCAGTGAGTGATTTTATGTGGCTTCTAGGATGAAAGTATGAGTTGAAGAATGAATTTCATGCAGGCAGATTTTGGTTTTAGAATTGCATGAAAATTACTTTGGAAATGATGCATGGGGGAAAGTTACATGCTCTAGAGTAAAGACATTTTAAAAAGGCCGTAATACCATCTCCCTAAATGTACTTATCTTCATGAATCCTGAATTTAATTCAGGATTTCAAAGGTATCCTCACTTTGAAAACTTGGTGAGGTACTGCACTGTGTCACATTAGGTCTTTAGAGTGCAAGTATCAATGCATATGTTATTGAACATATGCATGTGCAGCACGTTCAGTAGAAAATAGGTCATAGAGCTGTCATGTGGCTGTTGCTAAAAGAAATAATAAATAAAGGCCTTGGAAAGTGTACGCTTCAGGGTTTAATGCAATGTAACTACCAAGAAGAGGCACTTACAAAACATGGACTGCATATTGTTCTCATTGTTAAACTTTTCTTCTTGCCTTTCCAGCAGCTGCTTTCAAGCAGGACTTGACTAGATGCCCCATTGACCATACATTGTCTGACCTTTACCTTTTCCTGGGCTCTTCTATATTTGAGGAGGTATTTTAGCTCATCTGTCTGGAGACAAGAAGGAAATGATGGATTCATTTTTTCATCCTATCATTTTTGTGACAGATCTTTTGTTATTTCATCATTTTCTCAGTACCATAGGACTACCTATGTGGAGGTCAATATTCTTCATAAATCTCAGCATGAGATGTGTTTAAATAGTTTTGGATTACTGCACTTAAGAAATTAGCTAAACTTAGAGTACTCTGCTTTCATACTTTTTCAGAGTGTACTTCTACAAAGCCCCTTGAAAGCTAAAGGTGTTTTCTTGTTTGTTCATTTTTATCTTGGTAAAAAGCCCCGCACAGTGCGGGTTTCTCACAGATATCTGCAATTCTCACCCCTCTCGTGGGATTTGAGTTGGACATGACTTCCAGAGATAGAAGTGTGCAGTTTTGCTGGATGTCTTGTGATAGTGTACAAATGGCATGAATATTGATGCAAATATGATTGGACTTTTTGGAGATACCAGCTAACTTCCCTCACCGCCTCTCATCACTAGCTTTCTGTGGAGGGCATTCTGGCTATATGCATCACTATTTTTCAGAAGCAATAACAATAACAATAACAATAACAATAACAATAACAATAACAATAACAATAACAATAACAATAACAATAACAAACAATAACAAAGCTGCAACAGAGATGAGGTTGCAAAATCTCAATTTTTTTCCACAGGGTGCACACCTTCATAATCTTCCTTTAATACCTGTGATTACATCAATAACAGTGTTAGCCCTGTGAGCTCACGATGGACCTTTCAAATTGTACCTGCAGCCTTCCAGTGAAGATGTCACTTGTCAGTGTCATGGGATTCCAGCATTGCATGAAGGGCCATTACCCACCAAAGAAGTCCTTGCCTGGAGTCTCACGTGTAGGATGCTGTCATTGGCCATAGTCCTCACCAGGTGTGTGAAGTAATGGATATTACAGCATGTGCAGCTGCACATGTGCTATGCGTATGTCACTGTGCCTGTAGCGTAAATATCAGATATAAGACCTGACTTTACTGGGAAAACTTAGACATGTTCTCCATTCCTGCCCCTCCCTCACACAGATTCTTGCAGCAGTCAAGAGACAGTAAAGACCTTTGAATCATCCTTTAAAAACAAGTGGTGAGGACAAATAGAGGGAGTCTTTCTCAAACAGCTTGTCATTTCAAAAGAAGGCCACAGGCACAAAAACACTTGGCACCCTTGCCCAAAATGGACTCTTGGACTGGACAAGATACATGGTTTGAGGTTTAGCAACTTATTTATTTCTCACTCTGTAAATAGTGGTGCTAGGACACTATCACCTATGCTGATGTTTACATTTCAGCCTGCTGACAGAAAAGGTGGACAAGTGTGTCTCAATCACATCTTGTTCAGCAAAATCTCACCAAATACCAAGCAGTCATGGTGGAAGTGGCCTAACAACTGATCAAGTTGTTCACACAAATTAAAAGAAGAAGACAATGAAGCTATGTGCTTGGCTGGGAAAATCACTAGAGAAAGCATCACTGCAGGTGCCACAGCTCTCAGGGGCAGTGCCAGGGTGGCACAGGTTTTTCTTACGGCCCCAGACCCTGGGCTGCAGTGGTTAATCAGGTCACTGGTGTTTTCATGTACAAGGGGAGTTTATGATTTATGCCTCAGAAGGAGAAAGCACAGTTTATTCAGGGGGGCTAAAGTGGGAAACCTCCCACTTTAGAAAGGGAGGGTACGTAAAGCCAAGGTGTTGGTTTTTAGGCCGAGAAACTGAGTTTAGTGAAAATTTGCCAACATCCAGGCACTTGCCCCAATCTGCCATTATGACAGAGGTTCTCTTACCTCATGGTGGCTTTCTGATACTTAATCCACTAAATCTGATCCTAGGTCCTTCTGTGAGTGGTGGCAACACATCCTCTTCCAGGCAGCTGGAACATGCCCCACAGGCATTGCAATGACTCTCCAGGGTTAGGAGTCCACAACACTTATCTTACACCTAAAAAATAATTCTTAGACACCTAAAATGAAGTGAGATGGATTCCTTCTCAAATAAGTTGGTCCAGTAATGTTTATTTATGGCCAGATATTCCCTGCCTGCTTCCACTGATGACTGCAGTGCAGTTAACTCCATTTCTTCCAATGTGAGTGAAGTGTTTTGCTGTGAGGGTCAGAGCTACAGATTTGGTCTTCTGTCTATAACCTGAGTTGTGTCTATATAGCAACTGAAATAACGAAACACTTAATTAGAAAAGGAAGTGATTCATAAAGCAAAATATTTTACCATAATGAAGCAAGAAAGTTGCAGTGACTCATTTTATCTTCATTTAAATGACAGGGCATCCCAAGAAATTTCTGCAATTTGAGGGAGTCTCCTTTGAAATCCAGCCCAGTTACTTATTTCTCTTAGCTAGGGACACAGTGTGGGAATGCTTGGGAGATTAGGGTGAACTTTCCACGTGACACTCTGTGAAAGACACTGACTTGCTGGGTGAAGAAACTCTGCTGTAGAAAGATTTACACCCACGCTGCAAGATTGCTAATTCAGCAATTCAGATCCTGTCTCCGACAGCTGATTGTCTTGACTATGCCAAGTAGCCCATTCAAGCACATCCCAAGTAGCCCATTCAAGCACATCCATGCTCTTCTAGGCTACAGATCATAGTGCACACACAGCCTAAAGCATCACAGCACTTTGTCAAAGCTGTTAATTGTACTTACTGCACCTGCATCCTGGTGATGTTTAAATAAGCATAGTCCTGTCTGACTCTTGGGGCATCACTGGTAGTGATGGGATCTTATCAAGGACAGAACCAAAATCAGTTGCAGATGCTCCATCTTCCCAAGAGAAGTCCATACTGTGAGGTGTTGAGTCCCTGGCTCCAATCCAGCAAAGCATTCAAATCATTTACACGTGCATTTTGTGTCAGTGTTCATGTGCTTGGAGATGAACCTGCATTTTGATGGCTGCTGCAGAGGAGAACAAGTCCTTCACATGCTGGGTGACGTGTAACAACAAGAGCAGCATTAAACCAAAACATGGTGTCTGAACTTCTCACTTTTAAGATTTTCAGGCCTTCCATCTGAGTGACATCCATGCTCAAACAACTACTTTCAGCAGTGATTTTTATACTAAAGCCTCCTTTTAGGCTCTGCAATATTAGAGAGTGGAACTTGGCCTTCAGCTTACAAGACCACCAGTCCCACTAACAGGAGTGACAAATAAGACAGAATTCAAAGAATGTGTATTTTTGGTGCATGTCTGATATTTGAAATACCTTTCTCTGCTAGATGCCACCACCAGTTAATTTTCAGAAGTAATTTTCACCAATGTACAGAGATAAGAAGTAGAATGGTGTGAAGTACAGAAAAAGTTGCTGTGAGACATGAAGACTCAGCTCCAAAGGCAAAAAATTGTGCAAGAATTCCCTGTAACTGATGACTTATTAAACAAAGGTGTGTTTATGATCTACAGGAACTGGGTAGTTATCTACTTCCTGGAAGTACTTAAGTGTTGCCAGGAACATTTAATTCACTTTAACTGAACAAAGTCAACTATAACACAGAAAAATCCCACAGGCCTGGCATGCTTTAAAGGAGGGAAGAGCAAGACTGGCACATGCCACAAACCACTAGAGCCAGTCTCAAGCTGTTGTAGTTTACTGGCTGCATGTCTGGTGTGTCTTCCCAAGCAGCCCTGTGTCCTGGTGCTTTCTGTTCAACAGCCTTGTCCTAGGAAATGCTGAGTGTTGCTCCCCTTCTCTTTAGCCTTGCAGCCTATCAACCACACCACTGCCACTGTGACTGAGCACTCTCCTTCCAAAGGGAATAAAGCATCACATTATTTTACACTCCACAGAACCCACCTCCAAAATTAAAAACTTTCAAGCACTGCTTCCATACAAAAAAGTGCCAGGACAGAAAGCTGCTGCTGGCTTCTACCTTGCCCCTGTTGCCCATCCACAAATCCACTAGATGGGGATAAGCAGCTGTCTAACAAACTAAGTGCACCACGCCACAATTTAACCTACCACAATTGCAACTCCAAAACTGAATATGTCTGGTGACTGTTCACACACAAAAGGTATCTGGACAGAAAGCAGTTGCAGGTCTTCAGTTTTGCATTGCAGCCCACAAACTACACACCCAATGCTGTGTACTTTCTTTTCCACCTCAATATACCCTGCTATTATTTACTTCCAGCAGATTACAGCATAAAACCTAAAAACATCCAGCATCTGCTACCGAAAAAGCCCCCAACAAATGCCAGGAGAGAAAGTTGTTGCTAGCCTTGCTTTCTCTGTAGGGCCTATAAACTGCACTTCAGACACTGGGGCTGTATGTGCTTTCCATGCCTTGTACAGCTGCCTGTGATGTCCTTTAATAGCTGCTTGTGTATGAATGGAAATCCTGCGTTTGGCAGGTGTTTGCAGTGTCACTGGTGGCTCTGTTGTGATTGTGTGGGAGCAGGAAGCAGGGATCTGAAGCTTTTGGTGATGGCATTGGCGGCTGAGTAGAGGACAGGGGAGAAGCAGGGCACTGGTATGAACTGGGAGGAGTTATGCTGATGCCATGTATTGAGGAGAAGGAATAAAAACAGCAAGGTGTGTTGTGGTGTGTTGCAGAGGGGATGAGCCAGAAGATGTGAAAAAGCTTATTCCCTCCTTTTCACCCTATATAACATTGGGGCAGGGATAGATAGAGAGGATGTGATTTATTATGCAAGTTAAATGCTCACATAGCTGGGAAATTTTGCATAGTTGCAGATCCCACAGGAAAAGGCATGGAAGGCTCAGTCCTCTTAACAAATGAACCAGACCTTGGAGGAACCTGAGAATGACATCCTGGATGTGGTATTGAATGCTGCTTAGAGAGTGTCAATCTGAATTTAATACATTCCCAGTAAAGAAGGCCTGTTCTGAAGAGCATAGGCTGGTGCAGGATTTAAGAGCAATAATCCAAATGAAAACCAAATAAATAATGGGCAAGTACTTATTTGACTGTTTTGGATTTAGAAGATGCTTTCTTTTTCATTCTGGTGGATGATCAGAAATCCAGCAATGGGAAGAAAGATGCAGCTATGGTGGACAGTACTACCACAGAGATCAAGAAACAGCTCTACTTCATTTGGGAATGTATTTGCAAAGGAACTGGAACAATGGTTAGGTAATGATAACAACATAATTCCATGCCAATATGTGAATGGAACAAGGTCAATTGGCAGAAATTCTGAGACATTCAAAAAAGAAAAAAAATTTCTGCAGTGGTAGATAACTGTGTGCTGGGAGAAATGGGTTAAAGGTGAGGAATACTGTCAATAGCTCAAGTGACTGTGCAGCTGGGAATAAATCTTGATAAAGCAGAGTGAACAGCAGGCCAGTGAGGCTCTAGCATGGACAAGTTCAACAGTGCCTGTGTGTGCCTCTGCCTGGGTGTTGCTTTGGGGATACCCCAGTTAGCAAGATGAGTTTTACTCTTTTTAAATGTTTTAACTGTGGGTTATGGGTGTCTGCCTGTGAACTTTGAATCACGCACTTTGAATCAACAAATTCTCACAACCACTAGAAAACCAATCTGCCGTGCAAATAATCCTAAAACCCCTGTAGGAGTGGTAAAAGGGGGAATAGCTCCAGGTGAATACTGGCAAATAGATTTCTCTGAGTTATCTAAATGTAGATGTTATAAGGATCTGCTAGTTCTGGTTGATACTTTTTCAGGATGTCCAGAAGCTTTCCATTGCTGCACCAGCTGAGCCAGGGAGGTTATTAAAAATTTTGATAGAAGAAATAATTCTTAGATTTGGAATTCCAGAGGGTTTATCTTCAGGCAATGGACCACATTTCATCGAAGAGGTGGTTTAGGGATTGTCTAATTTCCTTCAGTTGAAGGGGCATTTGCACATCCCTTGGAGAAAACAGTCTAATGAAAAAGTAGAAAGGTTGAATCAGACTATCAAGACAAATTGTCAAATTTTAGGCAGATGTATTATCTGTTGCTTTACTGAGAATCCATATTACTCCATGTGCTAGAGAGGGAGTAAACCCCTTTGAAATTCTGTATGGCAGATTGCATCCAACTAATACTGCGGTGAAGAAAGGCGATCAAATGCATGTGAAATATCATGATATGTCGAGGAATTATCTATTACATCTCTCTCTTTCCCTCTCATGGCTTTTGTCCTCTTTGCATGGTTTCTCAAATGGCAGACTCTCCCTTCCTTTGGATGTGGCTGTCCACAACTTTCAATCAGGAGACGCTGTTTATATCCAGACCTGGAAGCATGAACTGCTGGTGGGAAAGAAAATGTCTAGCTCCAATGTTGGTGATGCAGCTTATGGGCTGCAATGGGACACTGAAGGCCACCAACGTCTTTCCATCCTGGCTCCTTTTGTGTGGGAATATTTGCCTGACTTTTCCATTTTTGGAGCTGCACTTGTGCTCGGTGAAAAGGCGTCAGGGTGCATTTAGATTGTTAGGCAGATGCATACCACCATCTAGTGGTGTTTTGGAATGGCATCGGGGGAAGGTAAAGAGCCAGCTCTTGCTCATCTGCACTTTTGCGTTGCACCCTCTAAACTGGACCACCAAATCTGAGGCTATGCACTCTCCTTCCCAAAAAATGTGCCATCTCATACTTCCACTCCAGGACAAGCCCAGGTCACAAGTGAAGAAGTCCAGCAACTGCTCCAACACAAAGACAGAAAGCTGATGCTTGCCTTCTTTCTCCATGCAGTCTATAAGTTGCACTAGCAACTCTGGGGATATGTGCTTTCCTTCCCACCTAAATATACCATCACGTTATTTACTCTCAGCAGACTCCAGCTCAAAAATTGAAAACATCCAGAGACTGCTTGCATACAGAAGTTTCCAGGACAGAAAGATGTTGCTGGCACCTTTTCCTTGTAGACTGTCAACTGCCCCACCAGTACTGGGGGCCATGCAGTTTCCTTGCCAACTAAATCATCACACATGATCACTCTGGAGAGAGACCATCTCCGAACCAGAAAAGGTTCAGCAACGGCTCCCACACAAAAGGCTGAAGGACAGAAGGCTGTTGCTGGACTTCACTCTTCCCTGCAGCCCCTAAATTGCACCACAAACACTGTGCTTATGTGCTCTCCTTCCCACCTAACTCTACTGTTAGGAAACTTTCCTGTCTCACCACCAGCAGCCACTCTGGAAGTTACACTCCCAGCTCCAGATACTTCAATTGCTGGGACTCAGGCCCCTTCACAAAGGGTGGCTCCAGTGATCCCATGGGTGCCCCTCCTGACTCCCCACACTCACACAGTCAGACCAGGTTTCCTAACTGGATCAACCCCCAGTTTCCCATAGCAGAGCTCCAGATACCTGGGTCAAGCGTTCACTCTGGGCAGGGTGGGGGCACACGGAGTGTGGCCTGGTGTGGGGGGGAAGGGCTGTTGGGGTATTACAAGTGGAAGTGGAAGGCTGGCAACAGCTCTCTGTCCTGTCACCTTTACTGTGGGAGCAACCACTGAACATTTAAAGTTTTAGAGCTGGGCTCCAGAATGAGTGCAAGAGGGTCGGAAGGAAGGCATATAGTCCCAGTGTTGGTGGGACACTTCAGAAAATAACTCCAGAAGCAGTGGACTTGCCCAGCCAACTGGATGTACAATGACACTCTTTAAAACACCACAAGCATAGCTCCAAACTTGAAAACCTCCAGCGACTGCTCCTACACAAAATTTGCCCGGACAGAAAGCTGTTACTTTGCCTTCACCTTCCCTTGCAGCCTATAAACTGCATGACCAGCACTGGGACTCTGTGCCTTCCCTCCCACCTAAATGTACTATCACTAGTATTTACTCTGAGAGTCGCTCTCAGAGCCCAGCTCCAAAATTGATAGCACCCAGGCACTGCTACCACACAAAATTTGTCAGGAGAGACAGATCTTGCTGGCCTTTACATTCCTGCTGTCCCTGTTCCACAGCACCACTAGATGGGGTGATGCACTTGCCTAGCAAACTAAATGTACCCTGGCACCAAATCAAACCAAAAAGGTTCCAGGACAGTGAGCTGTTGCTGGCTCTAGGTCTGTGCAGAAAGTCATCTGAGGGATGAAAAGTGAACAAAAGTGTCCATGGGGGTCCCTAGGTTGTGAAAAAGGACACTTAGAGGACCATGGGGTACACAGGATGGCACTTGGTTCTCAAATCCACACAGAAAGGGACACAAAAGGTAAGAGATGGACACATTATAGTGTCATTCCCTCCTGCCCCCACCATTCTCTCTACCTCTTGCCCCCCACATCCCCCTTACTTCTCTGAGTTTTGTAACTTTGGTCGGTAGAGATGAAGCCAGGAGTGATGCAGGTGTACAATCAGTAAGAGCCATGCTGGCCACTGCCCACTAACCCTGTGTAATATGGTACCAACCCCAAATGTTACTGCAGCAGCACTTCATTTGCCAATTACAGTTCTTAAACCAAATGCTTTCTGTAAAACACAAATGCTATTGCAGGCATGGCCATTGTCTTCTGATTTTCAAGAATGAGACTTTTAGGGCTAAACAACAAAGGAACTCAACAATGAACTGAGATCATGTGGAATAACATGCTGCAAAGAAGTCCACTGGAAAGCAATATCAGAGCCCTGAAAGCCACCTGTGGTTAGCCTGTCACTCCCCACACTTTTACAGCTGTTTCTTTAATTTGTAGTGTGTAAAAACCAGTGTCCATAAAAACTACCAAACACCTGTGATGCATTCAAAAAACACAATTGAATTTTCATATATCATGTTTCATTCTAACCAATTTACTTATTGTGAAGTTTAGGTAGGGAGCAGCTGAGAGCACTTACTGCACATTAATTGTTACTGGTATATGTAAAACTGTATGTCATAGACCGCTTTGAAGAATTAAAATTATGGTTGCATAGATGTGGGCAAAAGTTCTAGAGAAACTTTGCCACAAATAATAATTTGCATTTCAAAATTAATCTACTTCAGCAAATGCTTATACCCTTTCCAGAGCTGCTTCTTCCAAATGCAAAGGTTAATTGAATCCACCTTCAAAAGGGTTAGTAGAAGAAAATTTAAACTTACATTCATAAGAAGCTGTAGAAAGTGAACTTGGATTTCAGTGAATATTTTTCCTGGAAATTCTTTGTAATAAAAATTATACTCATTCTGCCATGTAACAAAATTGATATCATGTGAGCAATTGCAACTCCCCAGTACAGCACAAAGAAGAGTGATAAATAATTGCAGTGAATGCTTTTTTAGCTCAAAAACCTAAATATACCACATATATATGGATTGATAAATTTGCATAGATCAGATTAATAGGCAAGGAAGGTAGATGCTTGATAAATAATTCAGAATAGAGTCTTTTTTATTTGTTAACTTGGTTGACTGGACAAATTCAATCCAGATAAATAGAGAGGATTGAATTGTTCATTTTGGATGACATGCTGAATTCTAGCATATTTGAGAAATGCAGTGGTTTAGGGTACAATGGACCAAAAAAGCTTTTTCTTATGAAATGAAAGAAAATTTTCTGCATTACTCCAAAGTATAGGAACCTAACTGGGAAATTTACCTAAAATTTACCTTTTCTTCTAAAAAGCAGTGAAATGGGGCAGAATTTAATGCTTCCCAGTGTAGTACCTCATGACCTCTAGAAAAAACATGAAGAAAATAACCACCCACCCAACCGTTCCCCCCAGCTCCCAAGTTTTCAGGATAGTTATGAAAGTTATGTCAGGACTTCTACTCTTTCATAACTTTTCCTGACATACCTTTCATAACTATCCTGAAAACTTGGGAGTTGGGGGGGACTATGTCAGTGGTTTAGGGGTTTTTTTTAACTTTTGGGGTATTTTTCTTACCCTCTGAATTGTGTCTGTATTTCTCTGTTCTTATGATTCATGTGTTTTGTTTCTTTGCCCTGTGGTCCCTTGGCACTTCATTTTTGCTGTCATCTATATCTGTTTCTCTCCCTTTCTTATAGTTAGATTAGTTCTTTCTCATTCAGCTCCTTGTCCATTCAGCTTCAGTGCCTTGAAAACTTCTCCTGCTGTCTTCCCTCCCCCCCTTCCCTAAATAAAAATCATCTCTAATGCTGGACATCAGATCTTCACAGGGCTGGAACTTGTCTACATTATTAGGACAGTATCGCCTTTTAAAGGAATAATTACATTCACAAAACATAAGTAAAGGCCTGCATATACAAATCTGCATTCGAGGAACTTAACTCATGTTGTGAGTGTGGCATACAAAACTGGGAAAAACTAGAATTAATCCTGCTTGTGCAGTCATAGTGTGGTCCTCTGATTATGTTGTTAAGGTCTGGCATTGCTGGACCACTGTATTTCCTCACAGGCCTTATGTTATTCATGAGGTGAATATTCATGAGCTGCTGTAGTTTGTTTCCTGACAAGTGTCCAATCTTTCTACAGACTATAAAAAGTTAATTTTCTTAATGAGATTTTCTTCACAGCTCTGTATTCTTTTATTCCCTTGATAACTTCCTTATCTCCTACATTTAATAACTGCCTTCGGAATGGCCTCTCTGACATGATATATGAACACTGTGTGGAAGAAAGTGATGATGGTCAGTCCCACAGCAGAGCAGAGCCAACCTAAACACAGGGTTGCTTTGTTCTTATGACAGTCTGCAGTCTTGCTCACCTCTCCCAGCCTTACCTGTCCTATTGACAACTGTCAGTCGCTGCAGAGCCCTGCTGCACTTCGATAAAGCTTATCCATGTATTTTCTTACTGCTTTGCCTCTGGTCTTCCCAGTCTGTCAATGATCCTGTTTCAGCTTCAGCCTGCCCCTCCCTGTGCACTGTGTACCCAGGTCACCCTCTACTGCTCATTCTGCCTTGCCAGCCTCCACTCCCCACTGGGCAGTTCAAAGGTGGGTAGTGGACCAGTGAGGGATGGATAAATTCCAGCACATTGTGACTAAGCAGGTGCTCACCACTGGGAGCCACTGGCACTGTCAGCTCCCACGAGATCCTCCAGGACTTGCATGCCTAAGCCTTTAATCCTTTTCCAGCAGTCATAAAACTCCAGTTTGGTCAAATACTCCCCCTAAGCCAGAGAAGGCTTGAGCTGCTGAGGGATTTGTGCAGCTAAAATGCTCCTCAGATTCTCATTGGTAGGGCATAGGGAAATGACCTTCTGAAATTCCCTGCTTAGTAGAAACTCTTTTGTTCCTATGACCACAATGGAGCTGGGTAGAATTGCCAAAGCTTGGCATGCACATTAATTGATCTTTGGCAGGAGTGAATAGCAAGAAGGGGTATCTGCAGCAGCAACTGCACTTCTATTTCACTTACACTGAACTATCAATTGCTTAGTTTTTAAATCTCAGCTCATTTAAGCAAAAATAAATCTTTCAAGACAAGGTTGAAAATAGTAAATTAAAAGTGTTTTCATTTGAGTGCAGCATAAAGCATACTACTAATGAGGTGGATTATCAGTGCAGTATGCACAATAACACCATCAAACAAAACTTCTCCTATACTCTTTAAGAAACAGACCAATCTTCACTTCTTTGAGTTACAGGAATAACAACGTGTTGTGTCTTTCTACATCCTGTCAGAATTCAAACCTCCCTTGGAGCATTCAGGCTGACCACTTGGAGTAGAAAACCAAAAGAGAGGGCAGAGCTTGTGTCCCTTTGGAGATTTGAGTGGTTCGCAAAGATGAGCCTGGACTGTGTGTGATTGTGCGGCCAAAGCTTGCAGTGAGATTGTTGTCTGCCTGCCCTATTTCTGCATACCCCTCATGTAGTATCTAAGTGGCCTCTGTATTTTGCCTTTTTTCAATGCTCAGGAATGTGGATTCCACATTTTTTGTTAAACTCACCAAAAAATGCGATGCTTTATGTTTTGAGTTTGATTTCTGGAACGCTAACCATGCATCCTGCTATTTTGTAAGATGAAATACAAGTATTCTCCACAAAGGCCTGCAGCATCCACAAACGGTTCCTGGGTCATGTTGCATAATTGCAAGCCACTGATATGAAAGTGGGAAAAGGAAATGCATTTGGCATCTAGTTTGTACTGGTCACAGCAAAACTGCAACCACTCACAGACATTGTGCTCACTCCAGTATTCTGAGAGGGTCAATGTCCAGAAAGAATTAGAACCTGTAACACATTGACAAGAAAGAAAAACTGCAATGAAAAATTCACATAAACACATTTCAAGCAAAACTAATCCCTTTGCTTTCTCCAGACTGCAGTCTTCCTTCTTTATTCCTCCAGAGCACATCAAGCCCTGTGTTTAAGCCCTTTTCTGCTTTCTATTGTACAGTCTTTTATACTTCATTTTGTGTGAGATATTTCAAGAGAAAGTGTTTCACCTGGAAATAAAAACTTCCTCTTAAAACTGCAATAAAAATTTTTTAAAAGATCAAAGAAGAGAAGTTGTGAGAATTTAGAACTCTGTAATAAAAGCAGTGATGTCTTCCTAGACTGAAATAAATTGACTCTTAGATGGGAAAGTACTCAGTCAAAGCCACCTAGCTACACTTTATGGCAGATAGATAACTTATATTAATTTATACAATTTTTCATACAATTCCAGCAAGTTCTTTCACTCATTTCATCTAAAGTAATGTTAATGTCATCATAGGGAATATTTTTTTGGTTAGATTAGAAAAGGAAAAATGTAGTACTCTCAACACAAATCACTGGACAAAGAGCTTCCAAGTAACCCTGCCAGACAATTATAGCCTAAAAGTACTTAGCCAGTTAAACTTCAAATTTTTTAACACCTTCTCTCCTCAGCAATGCAGTTACCAGGAAAATGGGTAGAAATATGTATATATTTGCAATAAAATTTTTGTTATTGTTCCCAGAAAACCATATTTTAACTGTTACTGGTATAAAATCTAGACCTGGTATGATATATATACTGCAGCTAACAAGCATAATTTGTGACACAAGCACTTTTTTTCCTAGAATCAAAACACAGGCTTTGTTATGGTATTTTTAAGGATGACTAATAATTCCTCTCAGTTTTGATTCTTAAGCAGTTACAGGAATCCAAGACTTGAGGAATTATTACTTTAGGAGCTTTAAGGATTCTAAATTAATTTTGAATATATTATCTGTAATATTTATTATATCACTTGAGTGGGGCAGTTGCAGAACAGTAAATAGAAAAAGAAAGGTCATCAAGGATGTGAATGAAAGTCTAAAGAAATCTGAAAATGTTTCGTTATTTTCACATCTCACAGCATCTTACACTTGACCTCTGTTTCACAGTTTCTTAGTCTAGTCATCCATTATTCACTATATAAGTCTCAAATGAATCCTGAACATTTGATTTTAGGCACTGCTTATATGAAATTGCAATTAAAATGGTTTATGATAGGACTGCAAGTCAAGTGAAGAGTGTCTGTCTAGACAGCAAGTTCAGAGTGCAAAATGATGCAAATAGGCTGGAGGAGTTTCCAGAGTAAAATTAACTCAAAGGGCTTGAAATTGTGACAGAATAACTGTAATATGGATCTTGCATCCTACATCACTTCTGTAAAGTAATTAATACTTCTAATTACTTTAATTACAACTCCTAAATGTTTACAGAGGAATTTGTGGTTGCTTTCATGAATCATTCCCATGCTATAAATATCTTCGTATGTATGCACATACAGAATTAAGGGAATATACTGCATGCTGTGTTTTAAACCCTGAGATGCTACTGTAACATTGTAGCAAAGCCAAGAGGTGGGCAGAAGCTCTGGGTCTGATTTTTGAGACCCATACCTAGAGGATATTTGAATCTCAGATTTCATTCACCTCCTTATTTAAAAGGAAAATCAGATGAGCTTGACGTTGGATCAGCTTTGTAAGCCCTGCAGACTGAACACACCTGGCTGTGTCAGGGGCTGAAGGCTTCTGTGGGGGAGAATGGGAGTGCTGGGAGTGCAGGCTCACAGGCCTTCTGCCAGGGGAAAAAAAAAAAAGCTTTAAAATTAAGCTTTAGCTCTACAGGAACGTTAGAGGCTGCTCAAGAAAAGCAGAAGGCTGAATCGATCCCTTTCTGAATCAGGCATACGTTTTTCTTCTTTTTTTCTAATCCTCTGCCAACAGCCTCCAGCCTCCCTTAGGAAAACTAGAATATCATAACATCCTCAACTAGACAGATTTAGAGGAGATGAGCATCCCTGTGGGGCTGGGCATGAATCCAGCCCTGTGTTTCAGGGGCTGCCCTGGGAGCTACTGCAACAGGCCAGTCCAGACCCTTTCCCTGTATCTCTGTTTCCATATGCAGCCAAGTGAAAAGTTCATGACATTGCTTTTCTATCTACAAGAGTGTTGGATTGCTCCTTGTTCTTCTACCTAAAGATAATATGAAAGAAAGGCAGAAGTATTTATTCTACAGGTACAGTGAATAACCTTGAAATACTTTGTCCATTGGGTTTGAAATTTCCATCTGATTTTGATAAATACCTTCTCTGGCAATATTTGTACTGTCATATAAATGAGATGACATGTTTCGTTCATGGAACAGCACTCACCTGGCCCACTTTCTGTCTTTGCTTTGGTTTTGGAAAGACTCAGATCATTCTTTTCAAATATTTCACAGCTCCCTGTAGTACTGTTGTGTTTGATGAGCATTTTGAAGGTGCTGACACTGAGACCAGTGTCACCTTCACATGTACTCATACCTTTTATATCTCATACCAGAATAAAGAATTCATGGAGCTCTTCTGTCTTGTAAATTATGAACTTCATCAAGGTATTATGCCACTGAGGAGGAAAAGATCAGCCAAAGCCAAAGGGTCTATGAAAGACTTCAGGGTTTTTTTTAGAGAACAAAAAAGGGGCAGGTAGAATTTCATACCACCATACCAGAACGTAAGAGCCAATACATCCCCTTGTGACAGGAACATGCCAGAATTGTTCTTAAAAGTACAGCTTGACATGTGTGGGAAGATACCTGGCAGGATGATGGTGAATAGCTGAGGATGGAGGAAAAAACATAGAATTCAGACCTTTCCTGTTCCAGCCTTTTAAGGTGATTTTCCTCTTTTCAACAAGTGCTGGAAAACAAAGAGAAGAAATGAAAAACTACACAATATTTTTGGTGTCATGAATTTTAATGTACTCCACTTTGTATTAGAAAAAAAATGCCCCCAAATATAAATGCTGATATATTCTGATTGCCAGAAAATAAAAGCGTTAAAATTACCAATGTGGGAATGGAAAGACAAACTTAGTCTCTTTTTTTCATCCCATGGGAACATGGGGGGTGGCTGCAGTGTCCCAGATGACAGTCCTTCTAAAGCCAGGGTCCTGTCTCTGATGAGGTGTGCCAGAACTATTTCATATTTTTGCAGAAAATATTTTAGAAACTGGCTTTGGGCTCACACATTAAAACAGCAGTGTGCTTTCTCCAAGAGAAGCTGAGCCCAGCAATAGCCTGTAAATCAATGGTCTTCATCTGTTCCTTTCTAGGCAGTCTTGCTACCACAGTTTCATCTCTTTTAATTGAGCTTCTACTTTGTTTCTACCAAGCACAAAACAGGTTTTCAAAAGGCATCAGGATCACAATCCTTAAGCCAAATTACTGTCACCAGAGGAAAGTGTAGGTCAGATTATTATGCTGACCTACATTCTTCTCTGGCTTCACAGCAAAGTACTTTTCTGTTCAAGTGCTGCCTGTGCAATACTGGCAGCACTGCTGTAGTGGCTTTATCTGTGTGTGCTCAACATGTCAAACGTACTTCTAGGCTACTGTGGAAGAAATGACAAGGGAATTCCCAGGTTGGTTTAAATTTGATTCTGGAGAGAAATTACTGCAACTGTGAAGGACTCCTAGAAAGCCTAAAAGCATCAGGAACTAAGCAATAGAAAACATGTGGAGGAAGAAGCATTCCTTGGTCAGAGAAGACTCATTATTTCCTCAACTCATCTTTGCTTAACAAGAGGCATCTGACCTGATTGTTGAGTAAAGCTGCATCTCTTAAGAGCAGAGGGAGCTTACACTCAGCTACACATGGAATTCAATTTAGCATATTTTCTGGGCTGTAGATGTTGCACTGCTGTTTGCCCGGATGAAGTCAGAGCTGTGCAGCTGTTGCATCACAGACCTTATACTGATAACAAGTAACAGTCTGCAGTAAAGTTAGAAATTGCCAAAATGCCTCAGCTGGGCTGCTTTGCCTTTGGCAATTGCTGATCTGCTGATATCACAAGTTCCCTAGGGATTATTCAATTTCACTGTTGTCGGGTTTGTATTTGGGGTCTTTTGTATGTTTGTTTAAAAAAAGTGGAAGAAGAGTAAATAGCAGGCAAATCTGTAATAAAAATCAAAGCAATCCATCTGAGTGATCCAAAATTAACTTCAAGTGAATCACATCAGGTATTTAAAATGCATGTTTAAATTTTAGAACAGAATATTTTCTGTGATTTCTGTAATTTCAAATGAAATTTAGAATTGTATTCTAGGATGGAATGAAAACTAATATTAAAACAATATGATTTAAAAAAAACCCCTCAATTCCTGCAGGGCTTTAAATACAACTATATGGTTGAAGCAAGGATATTTATATTCTGCCTCATATGTCAAACTTAGTGATATAGAAACAAAACACTACACAATTAGTGGTCTTGGATTAGCACCACCAGAAGCCATGTGGAAATTACTGTTATTACTCAAACCGTGTCTTGGCAGGCAAGGACTTTTCCATAAGACCAGCAGTGTTGTCATGTAAAATAAAAAAGGTAGCTTTGGAAGAGAAAAACGTTGCATGTAACCATAATGTTTTCCCGGTTCTGACCAAAAGTTTGGTTCATTAACATGAGTGGGTTGTGCTACCTCCCTTTTCAGAGCCTCTTGAATGATTCAGCCTGAATGCAGGGAAGAGTATCAGGATCATTTAGGAATTTGAACCAACTGTTTAGAAGGGAGACGATTTCTAACAAGCAGTGCTTACTTTAGCTTCTGAATACAGATCTGAGCTGACACCAGAACATTTGGAATGAATTCCTTCAAACAGAGTTGGGATTCCTCACAGGAAATGCAAGGCCTGGTAAAGGATAGGGTTTCCAGTGCACAGAGTATTGCTCTTGTAACACTGGCAATTCTGCAGTGGGGAACTCTTGCCTTATTACAGATGCATTTCTCTGGTGCCTTTCAGAATCCTTGCTCTAGCCAGCTAAGTGTGTATTTACCTGGTCACTGCTTTCATTACCAAGTTGCAGAGCATTTTGGGAACTAAATCTCACACCTGTACTCAACAGCTGGAGTGGTGTGTTGTGTGGTGCTGCCAACTCAGTGGGCACAAATAAGCAGCTGAAAGCCGATTGCCATCTTGGAGAGAATATAATATCCCCACAGATCATTGGAGAGACACAATTTAAGAATGACTGCAAAGACAACCTGCTCAAAGTGTCTCATTCCCTCTTTATACCTGCCTCCCAATATGTAGGATTTCCCACAAATAAATGTCTGGAATGAAATCCAGAATCCATGAACCATGGAAAGTAGATATCCTCAAGCTGAAATAATATCTGGGAAGATGGATGAACTGTTATGAGCAAAGGGTGTGAAAAAAATTCCAAAGCCCCTGAACTAAAAAAAAAATCCCAACTTAGAATTAGGCATGTGCTTGATTTTGTAGTTATTGTGAGGACAACTCATTTCTTTAAGCTGGGAAACTGTTTGTGAAGTGGAATGGCAACCTCAGTCCCTGCTGAAGACTAGATTTAAGCTCACAGGTGTGGGGTAAAGCTGCCAGCTTCAAATCCTATCAGCAGGTTTGACCACATGCCTTACAGGCAGCAAAAGCTATTTGGGAAGGAAAAATCCTGTTTTACCCATATGCAAAGATATTATTAATTACCATTAATTTCTGGAACATCCCATATAGCGCTCTGGATGTTCCAGAAATTAATGGTAATTATTAGTATTATTAGAAAAGACAATATATTTTCATGCATTTTATGCCAACAGGATGTTGGTTTGGGTCACATTGAATAGTATCTCACCATTAACTGGTGATGTTTATGTATGCACATATCTGCTTAAATACACTTAGGAGACACAGAAAGTAGAAGAGTCAGGCACGTTTTTCTTTTCAAACAACAGGAGAGCTTTACAGCTCTCAGCTTTACTCCATCTGGTGCTGTGTTCACAGAATCTACAAATTAGTTTTCACATTACAAACAATCCTTTCTGATTTAGTGATACAGGCTGAGATGGTTAATTTATTAAAAGGTGTTGAGGCTCATGTTTGTCTCCACAATTAATTCATTGAAGCAAAGTCAGTTGTTTATCATTGAGAAAACTGGTGATGCAGAAATGAGCATGGCAGGGAGTACATCAGTTGAGTGCCTGATAAAATCATCACAGCAAAACCATTTTGGCAGCCTACAGCTCTTTTATAAACAATGACTTCAGTAAAGAAATGGAGCTTACTTTTAGGTAGCTGATTACTCCTGATGCAGCACTTAAGTCCAGAAGTAGGTCTTGGGAGCAAGGGTGAGCAGAAGGCTTCAACAGCAGCACAGCCCAGCACTTTAGGAATAAAGCCACCTGCAGGACTGTGATACAGAGACAGGCTGGTTTGGTTTTTCAAGTTCTTATACACACCCCTTTTGATGGCAGTGATAACATATAGCATAGCATAGCCCAGAGACAGGGGGAGAAACATTCTCAAGTACAGAAAGTTTATCCTGTATTGGTTTTTTTCCTCTTTGTCTAAATCCTCTTTGTTGATTTATGCAAGCGTGGCTTATGGACCACCTAAGCAAACCTGCTGTTTAAGCACTTAACTAAGGAGAGTCTCAGTCCTTCTGTGGCCTTAGCATGTAAGAAGGGCTATCAAATTCTGTTTAGAGCTTTCAAAGCCCAGGAAGTGGTGTTCTCACTGCTTGCATCTGGCAAAGACCAGGACGCAGAAAAGTAACTGGATTAAAGTTACACAGCAAACCACTGTGGGTGTTAGAAAATGAACAGCACTCACCTGAGGTGAGACATCTCTGCCTGAGCACCATGCCACTTAGACCCACAAAAGCCTGCTGGGTTCTAGCCCAGATGCAGCTGCTTTTAGGTCTGAAATGTCATTAAGACATTTGAATAGGATTCATGGATAGGATGCTTGGCTTGATTAGAAGCAAGAGATCAGAGACACTAGAGGTAGTGAGAATGAATTGGTGAATTAAAATCATATATCTAACGTAATATGACACGTTCAAAAAAATATAAAATAGGAACAGTTTTGATTTTTGTGCCCCAGAGCTCTATCTTCATTAGCAGTCTCTTGAGATGCCTGCATACACAGCAAGAGCAATAAATTTAGGCACGTATCACTCCAAGTGGAGGCATTTCTTTGCTCCATTACGCCCTGACCAGGTGCCTCATGAGCTTCACCATGCTTCTGTCACGTGCATCTCGTGCCAGTGGTGTGACATGGCTGTGGGGAGAAGCAGCTCTGATGCAAGGTGATGTTGCGTGGTGTGAATCCAAGGAGAGGTGACTCAGAGGGAGTGCCACATTTTACCTCCCCAGCACAATAGGGGCCATGCCAAGAAACACTGCAAATGGAGCTGGTTGAGGGCCACCCGGGTGCAGTGTCCCAGCCAGCCACTTCAGAACAGCACACTGTCCAGAACAATGACCCCTTGTTACACAAGATGATGGCTGACAAACGTGACTAAAGCCTACAGGCTCCCTTTTGGCAAAGCTTTAGCCCTAGAGGACCCTCCTTCCTTCTCCCACTGCAGTCTCCATTGCTCTCCTACAACTGACTAACTTCTCTACTCTGTGCTTCTTTTTAAATTTCTTTCTCTGCTTACCTTTCTTCTGTCTTTCTCTCTTCACATTTCTTTCGAAATGGTAAAATGATGGGATTTGCTTCTACCGGTAGGGGAAACGCACATATACTGTGGCACTTCCATTGCAGGAAGATCTTTCCAGAAACTCAGTTTGCAGTCTGTGAGACCAAACATTCAAGGTTGTGCAACAGCTTATCACCTTGTCCAAAGCAACCGTCTGATTTCTTGTAATGTGGCTTTTGCAGTGATAAAGCAGCATATAAACTGTGGGATAATCCAGACAGGAAATTGTTCATAACCTTGTAAACATCAATAACTGTATAAATAAGGAGTTTCTGCATGGTACAGAATGGATCTCAAAGGCTGTATGAACAAAATGTAGGGGTATAGGTATAACCCTAAGAAATGAGCCATAAAAAAGAGATTTCCTCTCCTTTCTCTGCTACTCCATACAGATATTTAAATAAAATTCTCATTTCTTAAGGATGTGGGAAAAGACTTCTCTTTTGATACAGTCTTCTAGATGTGCTTCTGCACTTGTGAATTCTCAAGTCAGCCCCAGTCCATGGTGTGTACTTGGTTTTGCACAGAAGTCACCTGAGCCTTAGTGTCCAGCTTATGAACAAAGGCCTGCAGGTTTAAATAAATTTGACTAAACTCTTGAGATTAGCAGGAAGAAGTTATCATTGGATTAGTCCATGACACAAACTTTCACAGTTTTTAATAAAATTGTCAATCACAGAGCTTCTCAGACTGCTTGGAGAAGTATTGCTGGGGTGTGCAAATGGTTGCTGAAGAATTCCACAGTGAGATGTCTCTGATTCAGATACATCTTTGATTTTGATTTGCAAAAATGGACTTTGTTCACAGTCTATTAAACTGGCTTCATCTGATATTTCCTAGTTTATAACCTGCTATTATTTTTTATCGCTCACCATCATAAGAGTGACCCGAGACTTTGACTTATATGATGTAGAAAGTGTGGGGATGATAATACCATAAATACTGATGTAGTTTCTTTTCTTTCAGCTACAGAAGCGGAGAAACCTGATTAACCCTGTTGCCTCCATTCAGAGCTCACCAACACCAAACAATTCAAGGTCAGTCATAGCAGAGAGTGTCATGAACACACTGCATCACATCTTCACCCCTACACATGTAAATCCTCTAAATAAGAGTCATGCCACACTCAGCATTTATCAGGCTTTTGCTGACTTCCGTAGCAGCTTCTCCCACAAGTTTTCTACCCCCTGAAAAGGTACAGATTTTCCTTTTTTTTTTTTTTTTTGGTGCAGTCCCACACAGAAGCAGTGCTACTGACTAGAGACAGGAGAGTCCATAAGTGAAAAGAAAGCAGGAACATGTATAAACAAGGCTGCATCGTAAAACAAGTTCCCAGGTCTCCTCTGAGATACCATTCCCTTGCATCCTAAAGATTGTCTACGCCAGACAGGGTGGGGCTGGAGAATGATGGAACCACTGGCATTCTCCTTGGCTTTGTGTGGAACGATCACTGTATGTTAAAGATTCAAACGCTGCACATTTTCTGCTCTCAGGAATTCTTGTGAGAAGAGAGTGTTGAATGTTTTTAGTATTAAAATTAAAACTGGTGACAGAAAGAAACACTGAGAAAAACAAAGCCTGACTAGAGCCTTGGTGGTGAAGAATAGGCAGCACTTGAGCTTTTTTAGTTTGTCTGGCAACAGCTGCTTACATTTGTAGCTGGAGATGGATCAGAAAGGAAACTTTGGCTCTCCAGCCAGCCCAACAGCATGGTTTTGACTTTTCTACAGAAAAAGATGCTTTGCTGGATTCACTTTGACACCAAAAAGACTTTGTTCACTTTTTAACTCAAGAAATTTGATTTATTACATTATGGGAGAACTAATTTTCTCTCTTGCCTTCTACTTGGCAGAAAGGAAGCAGGGCCATAGACTTTCCACAGGCACTGGTCTCTTAACCCAAAATCCAGTTCACCTGGATGTGAAATGGTTTTAATTTTAGATCCCACTCTTCTTCTAACTACATTAGCCACCTCCCAGTTTTAGATGCTGTGAGTGGGCAGCTGCTCCAACAAACAAAAGTATGTAAATATATCCCTGCTAAGGAGTATCAGGTGGAGTGACAGCCATTTTTCTCATGTCACCAGAAATGAGGGCCAAAATGCTTTGCACAACCTTCTGTTATTTTTTAAAGGGGAAGAAAAATCAAGGGTGTGTCTTTGACCTTTGAAATATGATGGGAATTCCCCTACAGATTAAGGTCAGAGGAGTTAGGAAACAATAGAGTTGATCAATCTGAGACAGCTCAAGGGTTAGAAAACAGTAGGAGAGATCAACTTAGTGCTGTAAAAATTATCACCATTTAAAAATATCTTTCATCTCTTCATTTACAAGGCCCATAAAAAAGGCAAAATATAAGTGCCTATTTCTCTCAGAAGTCTAGATGGCCAATATTCAAGAAGATGTCTATCTACACAGGAGATCATAGAATTATTTAGGCTGGAAAAGACCTCTAAGATCATCAAGTCCAACTGTTAACCTAGCACTGCCATGTCCAGCATTAAACCACGTCCCTAAACACCACATCTTCAGCTCTTATAAATACCTCCAGCGATGGTGATGCAATCACATACCTGGGCAGCCTGTTCCAATTCTTGACAGCCAGTGAAGAAAATCTCAGTGAAGAATTTTTTCCCAATATACAATCTAAACTTCCCTTGGTGCAACTTGAGGTCGTTTCCTCTCATCCTGTCACTTGTTTCTCGGGAGAAGAGACTGACACCCACCTCACTACAACCTCTATGTGAAAGTAAGGATCTTGGGTACAAGCAAGTAAAGCAAGGATCCAAAGGTAAAGAATCTCATATTTATTCTGACTTGGGGACCATAATCTGTATGCATTTGGTGCTATTCATCATTTGATGTTCCCTAAAAATGTTTTCACTTTCCTGTTTAAAAAGTGTGGGACAATATGAAAGGCTGATTTAGAGATGCGTACACACAATAGGTTTCTTGGTTTAACCAATCTGTCTGTGTCTTAGAAAAATACATTTAATCATTCTTAAGTTGAGGCCAAATTTTTTGTTCCTACTCACCAGAGCCTAGAAGAGCATGATGCATGAAAATGGGGTTTTAGGTGAGTCTGAACAAAGCTATACCTTTCTTTACACTTTGCAGATTCCATAGCTTTGTCTGTAGTTTGAGTCCCCCTTGTCATAAAGCCCATGCTCCCATCCTTGGAAGCGTTCATGGCTAGGTTGGATGGGGCCCTGAGCAACCTGGTCTGAGGGGCAGTTTGCCCTGTGGCAGGTTTGGCTGAAGCCCTCTGTGCTAGGCAAGTTTTGGAGACATTGTTGGGTTTGCATGCCTCCAGCACGGTCCATGAGTAAGGATGACTCTGGGTCCTAGTGAGGATAGGCAGAATACTTGGAAATATTTTGGTGGCTGGAAAACAAAACCAGCAGAAATTGTGGTACTTATCCCTGCTGATCCCAGTTTTATCCCCTCCCCTCTCGTAATCTGGGTTACGTGCTAACGTAAAAAAAAAAAAGCAAAGATCCTTTTTTTCCATCTGTTGCCAGAAAGCTCAGTGTCATGTAAACTGACCTGTGACCAAAAAATTCTGCTGGTAACAGCAGGCTCAGAGCCAGGTGAGGCTGTAGGCATCTGTGTGATTTTCCTGTTTCTATACCCCCATTATTCCCTGAAACTGGCAAGATAGAAGAGAACACCAGGTGCACTCCAGAACCTTCAACCAGACCATGAGGTCTCTCTTGATTGGCCTCAGACTTCTTATGGGACTTCATCACTGCCCACTGGGAAAAGACAGTAGTGGATAATATCCAGAGGGCTGTAACAAACTGGAGAGTTTCTTGGTACCACGTGGTATGTTAGTTCATGGGCATTCAGGCCCAGTGACAAAACATGCAAAGCTAAAATGAGCTACCATGAATGTGATCAGCCTCATGCAGAGTTCATGTGCATCCTCCCTGAACACACCCACCCCTCACACACACCCACACACCCCAAATCGTGAGAAGCTGCTGGAAAATCTGTAAAAATACTCCCAGATGCACCATCCCTGACAGCCTCAGGTTTAAACAATATAGCTCTCAAGCGAGAAACTTGAGATTAAAATATAAACATGAGTGAGAAATGGTGCCAAGCTTGGGGGGATTAAGGGAGTCAGTGAAAGATGAAACTTCAGAAAGTGTTTGAACCTGTTTCAAAATCCTTGAAACTCAAATGCACAGAAAAGTAATCTCTTAGCTGCTACGCAAACCCGTGTATGTCTTTGCCACTGCCTGCAAAGGCAGCTCATATGTTTTAGTGACCAGGAACGCAAATATGTCTTAACCACAGACCTCTGAACTGTTCCAGCTAAATGAACTCTTCCCTCTGTCCATGGATGAGAAACACAAGGTCTCTCTTACAAGCACAAAATCTTTCTTAGGCTTTTCTCTTGATACTAATCTAACCCATGAAATGTTCACGACTTGAGGCACAAGAAACAGAGGGAAAATACTCATGACAGCCTTAGTTAGAAAACTCAGTTATGAAAATTACTAAATCCTGCAAGACTCTGTGATCACCAAGGGACTTGCAAATGAATGGAACTAAACAAGTAACCAGTCAGATTTCTACAAGTTTTTTGTCACCTCCCTTGGATAGAAGGGCAAAATGTTCACTGATCCTGACTGAAATTCATCTGGAGGACACAACAGGAAAAGAGCAACGGTTCTGCCCGAATTAGGCTGTCTAGATGGTGGGTCACATAAGTAGGCCTGTTTTCACTGGAAGACTTTCTTCTTCCAAAAGCAGTACACCATTAACACTGCACACTAATTCCTTGGAAGAAAGTGTTGCTTCAGAAGACCTTTCAAACTATGTTCAGGAAGCTCAGAGGGATGTGTGTTTTGTTTGGAACACAGAGAAGGACAACTCAAAGTACAGCCTGGAGACCCCTGAGAGCAGCCAGCAACCAGGACACCAGTGCCTGACTTCTTGTCTTGCCAAGCATTTCTTTGTAGAAATGCACACGCTCGACCTTTTGCTTTGGTTTAAGCCTGAAAATTGGGGTAGCAGTAATTTGTTCTGTAAAGAAGCATAGTGGGAGTCCACGACTATTTGGAAAGGTCACTTAAGGCTGTTTTTCTCTTTCATTTTGTTGAATTTCTCCATGAAATGACCTTGAAAGCTACCAGTGCAGCAGTCAGCTGAAACTAACCCTTAACTAGACAGTTTCCAGAAAAAAAATGAACATTTCTGTGTCTGCTGTTCCTCAGGAATGTTGGGCATTACAGAAATCTTAATGCTGCCGATGTTGTTGGCTCAAACAATGCTTTTGACATTTCAGGAATAGAGCATGAGGGATTAACATATAAATGCACATTGTTATACATGAAGAACAATTTTTAACCCTTCACATATCCTGAAAGAACATTTGCATGGTCTGGGTGAGCAGGGAAGAGGCACTGGGGAAGGGGCATTTGGCTTTCCTTTTGCATTCACAAAGGATTCACATCTGAAGTTCTTCATTCACCTCACAGTCTGAAAGGATCAGAATGCAAGACTATATGACTAGAGCTCTGCAAAAAATTGACAGAAGATAGAAAGACAGCTGGGGTAGGATAAATTACGCTTGTTAAAAGAAAGCTAAATGTCATCATTTTACTTTTGAGGATTGGGCTATAGTGATTTAAGGCTATGTGACAGCACTGAATTGGAGGTCTAACTTCCTTTAGGATATACATAACAACTTCACACACCTCACTAATTCATGTCCACTTTCCTAAATAGACAGATGACAGTCAGAGGTCAGCCAGAAAGCCAGGGAATAGCACTGGGAGCTAGCAAGTACAGTGTTAGTTTTTGCAACAATTTCTATGTTTTTCTTTTTTCATGAACTCAGCTAGGATTACACATGCTATACTCCTCCTATTACCATGCATTAATTTTCTGTTATGCTGGCTTGCAGATCTCTCCCACACCAACTCTTAGTGAAGTTTAGGAGGCATGTCCTCACTGCACATTGAATTCTTTTTACAACACTGAAATACTGTCAGGTCTTAACATGCTCAGGCTGTACCAAGGCCAAGTCAGATAGGAATCAGTTGTCATGCTTGGAGAACATTTGCTCTAATATGCGTCTGTACATTTCTGTAAGGGAAGAGCTGCCAGGGAGGTGCCCTGGGAGGGCAGAGGCAGCGAGCAATGGAGAGCTGCCATTCTGTATGCATGCCAAACCCCTAGAAAATGAGGAAAGCGTTGGGGTCTGCAATGGTGCTTTCAAACCTTCAGTTTTCCCTTTGGGATAACCAAGAGTCTGCATTACAACAGCATCAGCTATCGTGTAGATTAGACAGCATATGAGAGTGGGATACAGTTGTTATCAGATAGTGCTTCTGCAATGTTCAACAGCGTAAGTTGACCACTTGTCCTTCTTGCTTCAGTTTTTAGTCCCCAGTTAATGTTATTCTTTGTTTTTTTCCCTTGTAAAACTGTGAACATTACCTTTTGGAAGGAATCTCTAGCATTTAATGGACTTCTAATGGGCAATTCGGTTTTCAAATAAGAACAGTCCCTTTATTTGTAAATTGTGCCTAGAAAAAGTCTTCAGTACCTAGTGTGGCTGCAGTCCCCCCTCATTTAGACACATGATGAGGTACATTTTAGAGTGTCATTGCCATTTAGATAAATCAACTCCTTTAAGACATATGCATTATTAAGTATAGAAAGGCAGGTATCGTCTAAGTGGGTCATCTGTCATTTCAATATTTTTCTTGAAATAAAAACAGTAACCAGCCATGACCTATAGTTTTCAGAGGGGAATATGTTTGTAAACCTCAACAGAAAGCAGGTTTGGATACCTCAATTTGCTTAAAAGTCATGTTTATAATCACGTATAGAACAAGGATAAAATATGGAGAGTTATCAATGGCAAAGGCTCCTTTCTGCTCATTCAGGATGTTGCTAAGTGTTCTAGAGATCCAAGGATTTGAATACCCTCCATTAAAATTCTGTCATCCATCTCCCTCTCTCTCTCTCTCTCTCTCTCTCTCTCTCTATCTATCTATCTGCCAATGCATTTAACAACTTCACAAAATGGAACTCTGATCTGAAACTTGTCATGCATCTTAATCAATTAGCTACAAATGGCTGCAACTGACTGTCTGCAGTAGCTTTACATGAAACCTGTAGAGTCATTTTGCAACCATCCCTCTTATTAGCTCATTATGGAAAAAAAATCCCAAAAAACCCCCAGAAGAATAAGAGTGTGGTCAAGGAAAGAATTATCTATCTTGTGGCAATGAGAAATCTCAAACTCAATTTGGAGAGAGAATTTTCAATAAAGAACACAATAAGCAAGCAGTCTGTGTTCATTGAAATCATAACATAATTGCATACAAATTTTGAAGCCTGAAGTTTTAAACCAAAATGTACCTATCTTAAACTTATGAAGCGTTTAACTGCAGAGTGGGAAAAGGTAACTCCTTGTTTAAATTCTATTTCTGTTTAAAAATAAAACTAATCAAGAAGAGAATGTCTCTGGGAGGACATGTACATGTCTTGAACCCACATTTACCTGCAAAAAAGCAAGATGACTACATTAAACATAGACAGGCAGGCATGGGTCTCAGGCTGAAACAGGGAACAGGCTGGACTGATCAAATACTTTCAGCAAGCGAGTGAATTCTTCCTTCTCTTAGCATTGGCTCCAGGTCTGAGTTCACTATTACCTCTGGAAATTTCTCTTTGAATATGCAGTTGCTGCTTGGCAGATGTGGTGTAAGCTACATGGGCAAGTGTAGGGGCCCTGTATCCTGCCTTCCCAAGCAGGTCAGCGCTGTCAGTGAGGAATGTAGCTCATAGGTTAACCACCATCTTCATGGCTCCTTGTTGAGACAAAAGATCCAAGTTACTAGGAAGAGGTTAAGAATTTTTTTTTAGATACTCATTGCATTTTTTTGTAAGTACTTGAATGCAGTGCTGGTGAGGAATCTGCCGGGGCAGCATTTTTTCCACCAGAAAATTCCCTTTTGTCAAAAATTGTAATATTTTGTGAAAATATATCAACTTCAAAAGATTATTACAGGAAATGACATTCTTGGTCAAAACAGACTGTGACGAATTCTACCTGATTCAAATACATGAAGCTAAGTGGTAATAGCAGGATGGCCAAGCAGCTTCTTAGAGCAGAAGACGTCCAAGATTATAACCCAAGTAAGAGAATACTTTATCCATTGAACTGTGATTTGCCAGTTAAAAAACAACCAAAAAAAAAAAGAAAAAAAAAAAAAGGAGGTCTTGGTTCTTTAGTGAAGGAATACACAAGTGCAAAAGAAACATCCCTAAACCAAATTAGAGACTGGATTTTAAAGGACTGCATACGTCTGTTGTTAGAACTGGGAAAACACAGAAGTGCTTGTTTCCTTGTGCAATTGTTACTATTGTGTAAGTGGTTTCCAGCATGGTAAACAGCAAAGGTAAGATGGTGAGATACAGATAGCTTGGAGAAACATGTTTTTATTTGTCAACACCATTCTGGTGAGTGCAACTACAAATAGATTTGATACTGTATGTGCAGTGTTGGGTATCATTAATATTTATGAGCAAATCCAAGAGTGTGTAGCACCATTAGCCCTTTTATCAAGGCCAACCTTCTTAACTCTGTATTTGTCTAAATATTGTCTGTATAATATTCTCTTCTACATGAAAGAGCATTGTGCTGGGTTTGGCTGGGATAGAGTTAATTTTCTTCATAGGAGCTGGCACGGGACTAAGTTTGGATTTGTGCTGGAAACAGTTGTGACAACACAAGGATGTTCTCCTCACTGCTGAGCAGTGCTTACCCAGGGCCAGGGGCTTTTCTGCTCCTCCCCCCACCCTACACCACACACGAGTGGTCTGGGGGTGCACAAGGACCTAGGAGAGGATGCAGCCAGGACAGCTGACCCCACCTTTGGTCAGGTTCCAAATCGTACGTCATGCTCACACGTGAATCCACAAAAAGATGAAGGAAGGGGGGCATGTTCAGAGTTATGGTGTTTGTCTTCCCAAGCAGTTGTTACACAGCCCTGCTTTCTTGGGAACGGCCAAGCACCTGCCTGCAGATGGGAAGTGGTGAATGAATTCCTTGTCTTATTTTGCTTGCGTGTGCAGCTTTTGCTTTACCTATTAAACTGCGTTTATTGCAGTCAATGAGTTTTCTCACTTTTCCCACCAAGGAGGAATAAGCAAGTGGCTGGACAGAGTCCAAGACAGCTAAATGCTGTTAAAATCAAAGTGAGGAAAATAAACTGACCCCAATTGAGGAAAAAATTTAAGAAACTTGGTACAGCCTGCTTCTAATGTAATTTGCAAACCTGATGATTCTGAAGTTTCTTTTCAGGTGACCCTTGGATCTTCACTATTGTGCAAACTTTAAATGGTGTTTGCTCGAGATTAAAGTCTGAAACTACTGCTAGATGTTTTCTCTTTTCCAAATTACAGAATCAGTGGAATTGACTTTACTTCTAACTCATCCCTTAATTCTAATGAATGTTGCACTTATTTCTTCTGAATTGTATACCAAGTAGCTGCTTGATATCCTTTTGCTGCTATGTTGAATACTCTTGCAGAAATACTCTGCAATCACTAGACAGATCCATTCATTGCAAAACAAGCAGATGAGCTAATGGCTCACATCTGGCTTCTTGTCGTTGCACTCTTGTTGCCTAAGAGAAGTTGTGTGTGTCTAAGTTCATGTGCATCTTTTCTGTCTGCCTCCTTGGACCTTTTTTAGCTATTGACCAGCTCTAACTTGACACATGAGTACGAGTACCAAGAACATCACAGGTTCAATGGAAATGGTCAGGTGAGAAAAGGGGAGACTTTTTTTTAAAAAAAAACCCAAACATGTCATACCTGGATCTGATTCTGCTTAAGAATTCAGATCAAAATTGTCCTAAAACTTCAAGCTTCTCCAGACTCACACACTCATTTTTATGTCATGTGATGAGCTGCACAGATTACATACATTGAGACAGATCTGATATTCCATGAAGAGTAAATCAGGGATTCCCAGAGCTGTACAAAGTGAGTTAGATGCAACAGTCATTCCTTTGTTCTTTGCCAGATGATGATAAAGAAAAGATCAGGAGAATCACTGCTTTTAATTTTGACCTGTTTTCCACCAGATGGTGCTCCTGCCCTTGTCCTGAGGTTGCTTTCTATGGAGTAATACCTGTGTGTATCAGACCCTCTGCATCTGTCTCTACCCACCCTGTACACCTGGATGCACTGCTCTGGGTGTCTCCCTCTGGCCAACACCGCTTTCCCAGCTCTGACCTGCAGCTGTGCTTCACAGGATGTTTGGGGTATGTTTGGTTCTTCAAAGCCTTCTGCATTATGAAACTGCGATATTGCGGCTGAGTCCAATCACGTTGCGTCAGTAGAGCCCAGTGCTTTGTTACCACCATTCACATTCACCTTTGTGGCACTGTCTGAGACAAGCAAAGCAAGAAATGGGTGCAATTCCACACACTGGCATGACTGTTATTGGCCATGATGTATCAATCAAGCGTGGGATTATGACCCGTGATGGAATGTGTTAGCTGTTTGGAAATCGTGGATTGGTTTCTCCAGACTAGGTCTGTATCAGTGTAAACAAGTGGATGACAATACCAAATTAAAAACAAAGGCTGAGTCAAGCAGGAAACATCACTGATTCTACAGTGTCTGCAGCCTGTGTTTTCCAGTGCACTTGCTGCTCTTACCTTGACACTGCTCCCTGCGGAGGGTTTGATCTTGCACCAGTCAGAGCCAGGGGACTTTGGCTCACCCAGAGCAGATCACCAAAGTACTCTTGTAACTTCCACTTTTGTCTAGGACCAAGAAGACAGCCAGAAAAAGATGTTGTAAAAGCTTTTTTATCTCTACTAAAAGTATAAGAAGTTTAGACCATGTCCCATTACTTTTTCTCTGCCATTTTAGATGTATGGAGTGACTCTGCACAGAGTAGTAAAGGCACTGACCCACAAGTAATGCTCCTGGGACCTGACAAGCCTCCAGCCACTGGATGCTTAGTGGACACAGCAGAGCCAGCTGCAGCCCTGTCCCTCAGCTGTCAGTATCCTCAACCTGCTCACACCCTCCATAGTCCTCCCCCCTGCCTTTTTCATGGATGTGCTATTAAGGAAACCCCTGAAATAACTGTACATATACTTCGCTGTAAGGCTTTCCCTTAATTTCTTTCTCCCTCTCAGTATATTTATCCTACTGTCAGTCCCCACCCTACCTCCCACTCCCCCATGATGGTGCATTATTGGTTTTGTGGAGGAGATAGGCTTACCAGATGTGTCAGGAAGGGATGGGTGGGGGTTCCAACATCTGATATAAATAGATGCTGAACAGGAGGAGTTCGTTTTCTGCAGGGCTTTTGTCCTTTGCTCGCTCTTTGTTACTGGGCTAGGAAGGAGGCAGGTAAGAGATTGTAGTGACAGAGCTGCTCCTTTTCACAGGAAGTTCTTGAAGTGTTTTATGAGACTGAGAACTATCACTGCCCCCTTCACCTCTTCCTGAACTGAGACAGACACTTGCCCAGGCTGCACAGTGAGTCACTGCTGAATGGGTATACCTTGGCTTTAGCTTGCAATTCCATAATGTATTTTAGGGACTCTGTAACAACAGATGATTTAAAAGAGAACTAAAATGAGTAAAGGAAACCTCAGTGAAACCAGATGACTATAACAAACCTAAGCATTGTTAACTGCTGCATCCTATTCTCTCCTGCTGGATGTTGCTAACTCACCTAAGTCCTTACATCCATAGATCAAAAGCCAGCTTAAAAACAGTTAGAACTTCTGCTAAAAGCTGAACTAAAATTCCATTCTACTTCTTTCTCTTTTTTTCCCCACTGTTTAGTGGGGAAAAAAAAAACTTTTCAATGTGAAAATTTTACTTTCCTTTTTTTTTTTTTTTTAAGATTACATGTTTTTTCATTACCTGTTTGTCTTATTTACATGCAATTGTAGATATTTAATTTTAATAGCAAAAGCATTATACTTTACTCACTGTCAAGCAACGGAGTCCTAGAAACAGCTTCTTCACAGTCTGCCCGTGTGCAGGAATGGTGACTGATTGCACAGCCCTTGAGACTCATCCTAAGCTTAATTTTCCTTGATGTCTTGGTGATGCATCAGATCATGTCATCTGTTGTGAGGTTTGTATGCCCCACATTTTCAAATGCCTGGATGCTCTAACCTTCATTGTCAGATCCACTTTTAAGCTAACAGGAGCAAAGATATACTCACACAGTTATTATTAATGATACAGCCATTGCATGTCTTTGTGCCAAATATTTCAAGGATTAATGACAGTAAAGGTTATGGCTCAAGATCAGTGTGTTAGTATGGATTGGAAAGCCTATTTCACTTTGGTCTTTTTCTACCTAGAAGTTTGCTTCATTTCAGAAATAATTCATAGGAGTGTTCTCATCTTCACTCTCCAGCTGCCTTAATAGTATGATGCATTTATAGGAGAAGGAAAATTATTAGAAGAATTTATGCTCTCATCTGATTCACTACCCAAGAGAAAAAAACAAAAAACCCTTAAGGGTTTTTGTGGCTAAAGGTATTCCTTCTTTCCCATTCAGAATGGCTTGATTCACATGTCTTTGGGAATGATTTTTGCCAGAGGACAAATTGAGTATTGAGTGGTTGGTGTGAAAACTGATTTAGAATCAGTCACAATTCTGATGAGGATGGGACAACAGGATTGCAGGAAATACTTGTTTGTGATGCAAGAATGCAAATTGTGCAGCGTGTGTGCAGAAGAATTAATCCAACAAAAAGGGGTTTTATCTCAAGATACAGTTTAAGACTGTGCTGCCCTTCCTCGGATATTTTAATTACAGGTGGAGAGAGATAAGGTAGCACTCAAAGTGACAGCAAGCTAATACAATGCTTTGTATTGAGAGCAAAGGAATGAATGGCTTTCTCATTACCAATTTCAGGCATGGGCAGGCAGAAGAAAAGGCAATGTTAAGATCTGGAACATGTCTAGTGATCCTGCTTCCTCCCTGCACCAGCCAAATGGGGACACTTGAAGCCTAACTCCATTGCTGGGCTGGAGCAATTTAGACTCTTGATGCTTAATAATTATTAATGGGCTAAAAGTTAAAGAGAGAAACAGTTTTTGATGTTTCAGAGACTCACATAATACAATGAAAATAGTCTTCCACTGACGAAGAGAGTGGCAGGTTAACCTAACATCTTAGTTCTATCTCAACACTGAAATCAGCAGGCTACAGAAGCTAGGGCTGGAGTGGGGTGAAGCAGGACCCTCTGAGGAAGGAGAGGACTCTGCCTCCAAAAGATTACCAAGGAACAGCTGTGACTCAGAGCTGAAGTGACAAAAGAAGAATGTGTTCTCCAGAAGGCCTCCAGCTATGCAGCTCAGATGGGCAGAGCTCCTGGCATGGAGCCATGGTATTGATTGCTGGTGTCCTTAAAGCTGATGGCACACACCTTCTGACTTTGTCCCCTGCATTTAGATTTGGGTGTTAGGTGTTAGGAAGCTCTTTTCTTGCTCTTGGTTTTTTTTTTTTTTCTTCATTTTCTTTTCATAGACACTACAGTAAACATTCAGTTTGTTTAGCAAAAAGAGCTCAGTGTCTAGACCAAGCTCTTATTCATCACTAAAATCCTCACAAAAGACTTCCAAAGGCAGTGTAGAAAGCACTCTGCAGCACTGGCAGTGACAGTGCCCCTTGGCACCCACTGGGACATTAAAGTTCCTATGGCTGAAGCATCTTTTAGAGGCTATGAGCATTTCCTGGGGAACTACATCTAGCTGAAGATCTCTCAACCACATCCCTTTTTCTCTCGAGGACATAGGAAGAGCACACCAAAACTGCCCTGCACATTAGTGAAGCAATGATGAGTTTCTCCGTGTCTTTCTCAAGGGAACTTTGAAGTCATTCAAAGAGCTTTGGGAATGTGTATTTTAATAACAACCCAGGACCGTACTTGCTGGCCTTTGCATTTGGCTTTGCCATTTTGTTTACTATAGAGTTTGTGAAATAGGGACAAGCCATAAACATCCACCTAGCTGCACTTCTGCAATGACATGCTCTGACATGCACGAGTATTTTCAGTGGTAGTGTTCCTGCAGCCTTCTTCTTTGTGGGTTTTCAAGTCATCCAGTTAGGGAGAAAAACAACCATAACATGTTACTGAGGTCACAGATGAATAAGACATTATGAATAGTCATGCTGGAAACAAAAGCTTTGGTGAATACTTGGTGAGAACTGTGGGGGTTGACAAAAGTTTGCAGAGCAATTCAAATTAATGAAACACATGGAAAAATGTTACCTTGTGGATAATTTCCAGGCTAAAAGAGTTTTTGAATAAACTGTTCGATGTTGGGATTTCACTTGCCCTTATTTTCATCTGAGTTGTGAATCATCTGATCATCGGCTTGAAGGTAAATCATTAAGTAAAAAAATTTAGGGAGCGGGGGGGAGAGGAGGGGGTGGCAATCAATGTGTCAAGTTTACCCTATGTCCCAGAGCAGTGAATAATTGCTGTTACTGTAGCAACTGATGGCTTAATGCCTAAGCTTAAACTTCTCCCCAGCAGTGTCAGATAGTCTGAGTGGGTCATAAATAAATGTGACTATATATATCATTTTTGCATCAGAAACTTTGCCAACAGATAAAATACTTTTCTTTCTCATGCCATTTTAAAAGTGAGCATATACTAACATGCCCACATAATAACAACTTGCCCATTTGTGACAAAGTTTTTCTCCATATCACATCTTACTGCCAACAGTAACAGTCAACAACTTCCTTCATGAACTGCTGCGATTTTATCTGGAAGTTTCAATTAGATGCGTGCTTGTAAACTTTTCTCAACTATAGACTGTGAACATTTATACATTTATTCTCCCAGCAGCTGTGTAAAATGATACAGTGCTTTACAGCTCTGCACCTGAAAGATAAATATCATATAACCTGCCTTCGATGTTGCAGAAAGTCTCCCGTAGAAAGAGAAAAACATTCCAGATTTCCTAAGATCAGCTCCAGAGCCGTATGTACATAATCTTCCAAGCTAAACATCAACTCTGCGGTCATGGGTCCAGACATATCGGTCCTTAATATGTTAAATGGGAGAAACATGCTGGCCCAAAAGGACAGGGTGAAGTTGAGTGTTAGAATATTTACTTTTCTCAATCTTACGTAATCTTAGCATGTTAATCTGTTTTTCCCTACCTCTGAGGTAGATTTTATAGATTTTTCTCAAGTGATGCAACATACTTCAAGTTCACTTCGGCCATTCAGTCACTTGTTTCCCCTTTCTTCCACAAAATAAGAGAAGGTTTGCCACCCGCCAGGAAATTTCCAGTGAAAGGACAAAATTGGTAGCAGCAATCAGCTGAAAGTAAGAATGTGCTTATTACATGAAAGTGCATGCTTAGCAATTAAAATTTTCTTAAACAACATTGTAGTTGTTTTTGTGCTTTATGTACAGTATTAAAAATAAGATAGTCTACCACATGTAATTTATGAAAGCAGCTAATAATGAGTTCATTATTGCATAGCAAGACAATGTTGCAGTCGTGGTTACAGGCCTACCCAAAGTCTTTGATCTTCTGGTTCATTAATGTATAAATGAAAAGACCTTAGCTAATTATCTCAGTAACTGGTCTCACTCAGGTCTCAGTCAGTTCTTATTCAAGGGCTTACTCTTTCATTTTCCATCCTCTATGCAGGGAGTGAGTCACCTGAGTCATGATTTATTGTCCTTTCGTATAGGAGATTTGTTATTTTCATACCTATGTCCAAGGGACTCATCTGTCTATAAAATTTGCAGTTGAAACAATTTGAAAAATGCCAGGTGATGTAGCTATTTGCAGTGACACCACTGGGTATTAGTAAAGAGGAGCTGATTTTAAATAGGCAACCCAAGAGTTGAGCCAGCCCCAGGGCTGAACTGAGTATCATCAGAGTACTCTTTGGGCTCCTTCCTCTGCTCCCAGGCAAGCAGGTTGTGAAACCCATGACTGGGAATGAGAGTCCATGTTAACAGGGCATTTAAAAAATCCAGTGAAGGTGAATTTTTGAATCTGCTAGCCTGGCTACTAACAGTGTACTCTGTCAGAAGTGAACAGCAAATAATTCTTTCTAACAGCTTTCAGCTCTCTACACAAAAGCATGGTATAGTTTAAAGCTTTTGTTCACTTTCAAATATTGCAAATGGTCACTTCTATTCAGATAAATTTCAGTCAAAATTATATATATATATATAAAGTATGTATATTTATAAAATAGAAATTCATTCTGAATTTTAAATTATTGAAATCTGATCTTGATGGGGATTCTAAAATGTGTTCTTCATTTTATACACAGATTGTGGTTTTCAACTTGTATCTCAAAGAACAGTAATAGTTACCAAATGGTGCTTCACAGATCATTGCCAGTCTCTCTCCCCTTCTTCCCCCATCTTTTTCATTATTTTAATAATGACAGTTCAGTGACAGAAACATTATGTTCCTGCCTTAGAAGTTGCATACCAAATTATTTTTATTATTATGCCAGGATTCTATTACACACCCTGCATTCCTTATTATTATAAACAAATCACATTCCATGAAGAATTATGTCATTAGAAACTCACATCAAATTCATATGTTACAGTATTTATATGATGAATGTTTGGAATAGTAGGATGGCTGATATGCCTTCGAAGTATAATTTCTTTTTTGTTGTATCTTTCAATGAATCCATGCATGAACATATCATGGCTTACCTGCCTCCACTGCCATTGATTTTCCAGGGATGAGACCTGGTGCTGGGAATGGAATCTGTTTTATGCAACTATGCTATGTGGAGAGAAATGTTGAAGGTAATATTTAACAATGGTTGGACTCACATATAATTAACCATTATTTTCAGGGGAATTTGCTTCTGTTATTTTTTTACTGCACACAATTGCACATGAACAGGCGGCTGCTTTCTTTCAACTTGCATCCTTATGGACAATGGATTTTATGGTGCCTTGGTGCCTCTACCTACCAGTATTATTGGAGATGTGAAAAGAGATATGGGGTACAGTTTAGAAGATTAAGTGACATGGTGAGAGGACTATGACAGTGGATTATAACTGGAGTGTATTTTTCAACATCATCAGGGCAAAACTGAGCCAGATAAGCTTCTGGCCAGAATGTGATAAATCTCTGAAGAGTCTGTAAAGGAGGAGGTACGAGCACCATCCTGAGGAACGTTTAAAACTAGTCTAGATGATAGACTGGTTACAATGATAGTTATAACAGTAGTTTCAATTCATGAAATACACTTGATTGACCAAGAAACTGCTTTAAAAGGACAAAAAAGCCCTAAAGCCTGTAGCAACCTGGTTTGATCACTTACCTGGCTTTGGATTGACAGGAGGCTAAACTAGACATGTTCTGAGGTCCCTTAGAGTTTGAAGTGTCCTATGAAATCACAGAATGGTTAAGGTCAGAATGGACCACTGCAGGCCATCTATACATATAAAAAGCAAATAAATACAATCAAATGTATGGTGGAGAAAAAAAAAAATGGAAAGTGACTGTACCATTTCCTATGAAGTTGAAACTTCTCTTTGTTTTTTCCCCCTTTTTTCTTCCTCTTTCCTTTTCTTCTCCACTCCACTTCTTCTTTTGTAAATTGTGGGCATACTAACATATTTTCCTGTGTTTCCCATGTTGTGATCCAAGAACATGCTTTTTGTGCTCTTTCTGTCCATATGCAAGAATGCTCAGATCTACAGATCTTGTGCCTATCCCCCATTTAGATTAGACCATCAAGACCATTAACTAAATTATGTACTTGGCAGAAAGAACAGAATATCCAATCTATTTTAGTAGCAATGGTGCAATCTCCTAGTACAGAAATTGACTGAAATTCTGTGTCTATTCTTTCCTCCAGATCTGGCAGCCCCAGTAGGTTTTTTCCTCAGGTACACTCTGGAGAGGCATTTCTACAATGTGTATTTGTGTGGGGGATGCATGATAAAGCCACCTGTCTCCTTAATCTGTGGGGGACTGATTCCCACCACTGGGGTGATTGCAAGAGGCATTGCTGCCTGTTAATATGTCTGCATGTAAGTAGAAGGATCTCCTGCAGGGCATGAGACCAGTGATGGAGTTTCCTGGAGATCACAACTCCAGCTCCAAGGCTTTGGTTGTCTTAGGGAGCAGTTCAAGGACAGATTCACTCCTTTGAAATTTAGGGCTGTTTTGCTGTGGGTCACTGAGCCCAGTTTGCAAGCCACAGAATAAATCCTATTAAAGTCACTACAATTCTTCTCATTCTTTCCTCCCACAGATGCAGAATGCCAGCTGCTAAAAGCCATTTCAGAAAGGGCATGGGAGAAACCTGGGAGAAGGTTTTTCTTTCTAAATAAATCAAGTCATTAATTCTGACTAATGCAATGTTGCGTAGTAGCCCTATACAGGGGTGATGAGGTGCCAGCTCATGTCAGTGTGCCTCACTGCAGTGCCTGTGATACTGTTCACATGGTCACCTTCCAGACTGAGTAGTCTGGTTTGTAAGAGGCAGATGAAGCTCCTCAGTGCAAACACCCACAGAACTGAATTACATTGGCCCCTCGTCCTGGAAAAAGTGATATACGTGTGCTTTAATCTGGGAACGACGTGCCAGACGTAAGGATAAGAAATGTGAAATCTTTGCTGAGTAAAAGGCATCTGGAAAATATTAGGAGTATCAGACATGAACAGCCCACCTCAAATACTAATGCAGCAGAACTCCAAGGATAAAGGCTGAACTTCTGTGCCCCTCAGGTTTAATTAGCATGGTAAGTGCTAGTACAATAGCCTGGTACATAGTCTGGTATATCCAAGTTCTCCCTTTATGGCATCACTAATAAATTCTGCAGAGTCTTCATCTCTAGACATAACCACTGAAACTTGGAAAGCCTCATGAACAGAAATGTGTTCATCTTTATAATGTTACATCTTTATAGTGTTTCAAGAAGGGTGCTTCCTTAGCATCATGTCTGAGAAACCTCGAGAGGCAAATTGCTGAAAGATTCTGACAGAACCCAGAGGAATAACCCAGGCCTCTGAAGTCCTCTCTCTTTCCTGCTTAGAAAAAGTCTCTCTCCACAGTGCAAGTTTTGTAGTGGGAACCATGTGACTTCTAATGAGGTCAGTGTTAAATATTTGCTTATTGTATCCCCCATCTTCCTTAGAACGACATTTCCCCTGGTCACGCATGCATCAGACATGCATATTCCGTGGCAGATAGTGTGCTAACTAACTCCCCTTCCAACTAGAGGATGTGGAGAAAACTCTTCAGACATATAAGGATACAGCACATGCATCCAGTGGAAGATTTTCTTTTAAATGTTATTAAAGTGAAAGCATAGTAAGGAAGGGGTGCATTGTCTCAATTTCATTATACAAACAAATAAAAGTACTTGCAGTTCCATGGAATTTTAACACAGTTAATCATAAACTTGATATTTGCATCTCACAGGCACTGAACATTGTGTAGTTACTGGAACTGGGATAAACTGGTTTCGAAAGATTTGCCTGCTATAGCTATGTTCAAGGGTTAACCCTCACTCCCCTGCTCAGATGTTGGCAAAGGAAATCCTCTCATAATCACAAAGATTGGAAGTTAGCCTATGAATTGTTCACATCTCTATCTTGCAGGTAGCTGCTTGCTTTGAGATGCCCTCAAAAGATCTGTTCTGGTATGACTCCTAAGGCTAACTTGAACCATGAAGGGTTGGGTTTTTATAGTCCTTTGTACCTATATAGTTCTTAGACCCCCTTTCATTCATTTCTGTGAAGCTATTCCAACTTCACCTAATGGCAAATATATCCATTGCCTGACTCAGTGCTGAAATCTTGGAGTCTTCTTTAATACCCTTTCCCAAACGCATGAATGTACTCTTTTAAATTCACTCAGCTCACATTTATACACCAAGACAGATACGTGCACAAGAAGTTTCTCAGTTTATCCCCTCTGCAGTCATTCAGGCATGCAATGCTCACTCACATGCACGCAGACGTGCATGAAAATGCACTCATCCCGAATCCTGCTCTTCAATGTCACAAAGAGTGAGAAGCTCACATTGAAGATCTCGGGCACCCACATATTCATGCTGTCGTGGGTCTTTTCTGGGCATACTCCCATTTGAGCAATCCAGGGGAGTAGCAGTGCTACCACAGATCCCTCATAACTAGTCAAATCTGTAATCTCTCAGTCAGTTGCTCTGCACCTCAATTTGTCTGTCTCTGTATTCTCAGTTAGGACGTGTGTTGTGCCATCCTGACCTTAAACTGCTTTTGATCTAAATCTGGACATGGGTAATTGTGTCCAGGGTTGTCCTTGACTCCTCATCTCTGTTTCATTTTCCCATGCTGTATGTATTGCAAGGGTGACTGCCTTGCAAGTAGCTCATTACAGTGTGAACAATTCCCATCTTTTCATGTAATTGGCCCTGCCATTCCTTTTCAATCTGATTTTATTGGCTCCTAATGTGTTCTTGTGGCATCTTGTCCTTATTTTTTAATTTTCTCCTTTCCCAGCACATAACAGAAACTATGCATGCCCCTTATAGGTCTCTTCTAGAGATTAGAGACCTACAACCCAAATTTGCTAATCTAGAGATTAGCTCAACATAAATTCTCTTCTCTGAACAGTTTTTAAGTTTGGGAATATTCAAACCATTTAGATTTTAAGAGACTCCATAGGGCTTTTAGGGAATCCAGCACTCTTAAAGTGGGAAAAGTTTAATTTGGTAAGACATGCTGCATCCTAAGAATCAGCACTCTGTGTCTGGGAGCCATTTATCTACTTGCAGGTTTCCTAAAATGTTTGATATATTCTGTATATAGTGAAATACAGTTACTACTTACAGTGCTTACTCCTACTTTCCTTACAATTGTACTACAATGTAAACATAATGACACAAGACCTATTCTAAGTTCTATAGCTGTGCTCCAGTTCCTATCTCTGTGGTCCTAGCACAAACCTTTAATTTCTACATGCACCAAATTTTGTGAGTGAGAGATGCAACACCCAGGAATGGTTATGCCTCTCCTGATTCCTTGTGGCTTTTTCATGTCCTGGTTTATTAATGTAACAGCAGAATTCAAGGCCTACTAAAACTTTATCTCACGATATCTGTGCTCCACTCTTTTTTAATCTTTGTGCATTACTTTGTGTTTGCTTTCTTTATGTTCTCATAATTTTGCTTTGGTTCTGGCAGCTTCAAAGTGTTTGCTAAGAGATTCAAACCACAACAGATAGAAAAGACCCATTAGGTCATTTTGCCCTGCTTGTTGTTTAACACCCTCTATTGCATAGTTATGAAGTTTTCCTCTGAGACATTACTGCACAGTCAGTATTGCCTCATAATAAATTAAATCTTTTGGAGTCCTGAAAAGGCAGTATACACAGCTATATAAAAATACTATTAGATATACACTGTCAAAATCTCACAGAAATCCAGGGGACTGTGTCAGCTGATATGGGCAAAAGATAGTCTTATAAATAGTTTCTTACTAATTGATAGTGTGGACTCCTTACAAATTTTTAACATTTTTCCTTCAAATCAGAAGCAAAACGTAACTGATGCTGCTCTGCATTTAATGGCCTCCTCATTGCTACATATCTTTTTATTTGTCATAGACATTATTTATTAATATTAATCTTTGTCTCCCTATTTCTCATATAAGTTTATTCCCAATGGTTTGTGCAACAATGGTGCATTGAGTTGGTTTGACCTGCACACTGAGGAAACTAAAACAAATAAATAATTAATTAAAAGCTTATATTATCTCTAGGATTTGCATTTCTTTCTTTCAGTGTTTGTATAAGCAATTTGTGTTTGCCCTGACAGTCCATTATGGCCACTTATTCCACCCTTATCTTTTCCATGGAAAACTTAGTATGTTATTTATATAGTTTTTTTCTTTCTACCCTATCCCCATTCTATTTCTCAGGACAGATGTCTAAGTTTTTTTTCTTACGAATCTCTCCCTCAGAGCATAGACAGTTTTGCAGTGAACCTTGCAAGGTTTCTTACGTAACTATTTGTCTGCAAGTCCTGCAATTAAGGGATGCACACTTGATTTTGCCTTTTCTGTACCTTTAGACTGACATGATGAGAGAAACCACTGCAATGTTTTCAGGGAAAAAAATCCAACTCTTGATCTGAGATGTGTGGCAAGAAGACCAAAGGGTCAAGGTGGCGGGGGTCCTCTCCAGGAATAGGAGAAGTGGTGCTTAAATGGTATTTTCTGGTTGGCAGATGGATTTCTGGGAAAGGAATTTGAGGGTGTTTGTTTTATCCCTTTGCTTATCAGGTATCCAGTACCCCTTTTGAGGCATATCTGGATTTTCAGGATACATCCTTTTCCCGGGGACAACATACAGAACCAAGGAACTTTGTTACTCAACGATTTTCAGTTTATCAGATCAACTAACAGAAAGTTGGGGTCTGTTTGATGACTATTATGTGTGTGAAGAAAAGAAATACTGTAGAAATACTAAAATTTGTAGCTTCATTGGTTTAAAATTTGAATCTTCACAGAATTGTCTGCAAAGCTCATATTTTGTTGTGACCATTGCCAACCTCCTTATCATTAGTTTCTTTACTTATAATTTTTCTAGACATTGATTGGCAGAACTGTAATGGATTTTTCTTGAGATTGATTACGTTTGGAAAAATGCAGACAAAATGCTTGGGCTGTTTTATTGACTCAGGCCAATATTTGGTAATATTTAAAGAAAATTCCATTTTTTCCTTCTTTTCTGGGTGAAAAGGAGTCTGATTTACAGAACTGCTGAGTACTAAGATCTGAAATGAGAATGAATGGTAGCTGTGCTTTCAGTACTTTACATAACTATAGAATACTAAGTGTTTTAAATACATTGTGCTCAGGCAGCTCAAAATGGATTAATAAACACCTTTGTCTTGATCTTTTTAGGATTCTCCATTAAATTAGGGACAATAAATTATTACTTTCTCACACCACTAGGGATTCATAAAGATTTTTGTGCTAATACTGTAATGTTAGTGCTAATGCATTAGTACAATGTAATACACTAATCTACATATATTAAATGTTTATTTACATTGTAAGTACATGTGTAACTATAATACCTAAAATACCATGAGGATGAACAGCATAAGAAAACTCATGAGGAAATGAACAGAAGTTTTCAGCTCAAGTTTGATTCATGTCTAGCAAATACAGCTCAGGGCCACTCCCTGTATGCATAGTATTGGGTAGCTTCCCTTTGAATGAGTACCCCCTAGTCTGTGCCTAAGTACTGCGCCTCCCAAGCTGTCACAATGTTAATAATGTTCTCTTAATTCTGCTCCCTGTGTACAGTTTCTAGGTTTTGAATAAGTGGCGTGCAGAGATGGCTGTTTCAGCATTGGGCTGCTTCGGCACAGCCTGTGGGTTAATCCCATGAACGAAGCCTTTAGCTCCCCCCTACAGACCTCTGCCAGGTGCACTGAGAGTAGCTGCTGGACCAAATGGAGGACTCATTGGAAAATTTACTTTTTCAAGTTGGTGGATGTACAGGAATAGCCTTTTTTATTTGCTAGGAAAGCCTTGTGAAGCCAGGAAGTGGAGAACACTTGCTGCAAAAGAAAGCTGAGGGAACGAGGCTCTGCCTCATGAATCCATCACGTGGATTATGATTTGAGGGGAGAGCAGTGGATGTTGTCTCCCTGGACTTCAGCAAGGCTTTCAACACAACATCAATATGTCTCCCACAATATCCTCATAGGCAAACTCAGGAAATGTGGACTGGCTGAGTGAACAGTGAAGTGGGTTGATTCCAGAGTGTCGTGATCAGCAGCACAGGGTCTGGTTGGAGCCCTGTCACTGGTGGTGCCCCCCAGGGTTCAATACCAGGCCCAGTCTTGTTTACCTAATTCATCAATACTTGGCTGAAGGGGCAGAGGCCTCCTCAGCAAGTTCCCTGCTGACTCAAAGCCAGGAGGAGTGGCCCATACCCCAGAGGGCTGTGCAGCCCTTCAGAAGGGCCTCGACAGGTTGGAGAGATGGGCAGAGAGGGACCTTCTGAAATTCAACAAAGGCAGGTGCAGGGTCCTGCTCCTGGGGAGGAATAACCCCCTGCACCAGCACAGGCTGAGGGCTGAGCTCCTGGAAAGCAGCTCTGTGGAGAAGGACCTGTGGGTCGTGGTGGAAAACAAGCTGACCATGGCCAGCAGTGGCCAAGAAGGCCAATGGGATCCTGGGGTGCATTAGAACAGCATTGCCAGCAGGTCGAGGGAAATGATCCTGCCCCTCTACTCAGCCCTGGTGAGGCACATCTGGAGTGCTGTGTCCAGTTCTGGGCTCCTCAGGGCAAGAGAGACTTGGAGCTCCTGGAGCAGGTCCAGCAGAGGGCTACAGAGGTGATTAAGGAACTGGGGCTTGTCACTTACGAGGAAAGGCTGAGGCAGTCTGGCCTGTTCAGCCTTGAGAAGAGATGAATGAGAGGGGACCTTATCAATGTCTGTAAGTATGTGACAGGAGGTGTCAGAGGAGGGAGCCAGGCCTTTCTCAGTGGTGCCAAGCAATAGGAGGAGAGGCAGTGGGCAGAAACAGATGCACAGAAGCTCCACCTGAATACGAGGAAGAACTTCGTTACTGTGCAGGCGAACGAGCACTGGAACAGATAGCCCAGAGAGGGTGTGGAGTCTCCCTCACTGGAGATACTCAGGATCTTTCTAGACACAGTCCTGTGCCATGTGCTCTGGGATGGCCCTAAAGGCTGAACCAGAAGACCCACTGTGACCCCTTCCAAGCTTGCCCATTTCATGATTCTGTGATTTGTCAATAAGCTTTAAACTGGCTAACTTTGGTTGGATTTTATTTGGAATGATAAATAGTACACTATTAACTTGACAGCCTGTTGTAATCAATCTGTGCTTCAAACATAAATGTTCCTGAGCTTTCCAAAGAAAAAGCAGTAATATTTCTTACTATAAATACAAAGTACAGCACTTAGCCTTTTTGAATTTGTCAGAAAAACATATACTAGTATGGATGACAATTACTCAAAATCTTGTTGCAAAGCAAATGTCCATGATGGAAAATTTCAATTTAGCCAAAGAGCTAAAGGCTAAAATTTAGCAAACTGTGAAGAAAAAATTACAAGGTTTTGCAAGCCTAAGTAATGGGCAACCTTAGTAATAGGTGGCATTTGCCTATAACATAGAACACAGCTTGGAAATAGTATCTGTCCTATTTCTTCTGGCTTTTCTAGTGATGTTTTTACAGAAAGTGTATTATTTTCCATCAAAGTTTATGAATCACTTCTGATTTTGTTGCAGCAGAATGAAGGCAGGAATCTCATACTCTGTACTCTCAAATTGCTTGGCATGTCTAACCTACATATCAGCTTTATAACCCACCTTTTGATATTCCACTGGAATTTAACAAATGAAGCAGAGATTAATATTAATGAAAAAATATAAATTACCATACATTTGTTGTCTGTTTTCATCAGGTGTCAGACATTAGAGTAAGAGACGCCAATTTAAGAATCTAGACAGATTTAGGTAATTTCCTTGATGCTTGATGGCTATAATTAAATTAATTCTGGGAATCTGCACTGGCACTTTTGCCATACTGTGATTGTGGCCTCCAAGTTCCTAGTTATAAAGTTTTTAATGTTTTCTCTGCCACCTAGAACTGTGTGGGGACCAAATTCATGTTAATTTTGTGGCTGCAGTGCTAAAGAAGGACATGCAGAGGGAAAGGCCTGACTGTCTCCGAAAGCCACCCGTAATCCTCTCTGTGCTGAACCACATGTAAGTGTCAATAAGCATACTTGGGAGCATGGGGGCAGCATAGTTGGCCAGGTAGGGCAGTAAATTTAGGGAGCCACCCTGTGTGGCACCCTGCCTTTGAAAATAGCACAGTAATAAATAATGCATGCTGGTGTGCCGACCAAGCTAGCTTCACCCTGTCCAGACCTGTTGGTACAATGTGCTTTTTTGTCTGTCTGGAAGTATTCTACGTCTTAGCAACCAAAGCTGTCTTTGCCCTTAGGAGCTGAAACAGAAAAGGCCAACAGTCACACAAACAGAAAGTGACATTCCAGTCTCAGCACCACATTGGAACCCTTTTTCTTCTGCTTTTGTTGATGTCCTTTCCAGCAATAGGAAAATTCTGCTTTCCCTGTCTATGTTGAGATCCAATGGTGACATTCTCCTCTGGTGCTTCTGCAGCATATAGATGAGATGTATTTCAGTGTGATTCTTTAATCTCCCATGTTTTGCTCAGTGGAACAACATAAGACTTGAGTTTCTTCCTAAAGGTATCCTTCCTGGGAAGGAAAGTGCTCTTTACTGCTTGCTAGTTCTTTGCTTCTTAGCTTTTCCTGCTCTGGACTGATCATTCATGCTGATATTATGCTAAGGCATTATTTTGATGATGAAAGCTATAAATACTCACAAAGTCATGACCTGGTACGTAAATACTTGAACTCGGTGACATGAATGCTTGCAGAAATCTTGTAAGTGCTAGGCCTATCAAAATAGTTGCCTAGCTGTCTGCAGGGACAACCTCAACCCTTGGTGTTGTCACTGCAAGACAACAAAGCTCTCCAAGATGGGTATTTACAGTCTTCCGTCTTCCTCAAGGACAACTTTTTTTGAATCGATGGAAGCCATGGAACTTGACCTAACCTGGGTGAGAAATAATTGAATCTTCCCAAGCAATACTTGTACACAGGTGCACCTTATCTTTGTGAACAAAAGGAACTTAGTTTTTAATTGGTGTTAGTGTGGATGATAGGAACAAAGGTGACATTCCTTGAGTCTGAGATCTATTATTTATCTTGAAATCAGGTTCAGCATAAATAATATTTGTGAAATATTTCCCCTACATTGACAATGAGCCTTGATTAATAATTAATAGTATCTCTGGATGTTGAAGGACAATTCATTTCCCGTGCTTGGTAAATCTAGCACTGAGAACTCTTGTCAGCATCTGTCAGGGGAAGATTTATAATGAGACTTGGGATCAAAAATGAGCAAAGACTAGAAAATTCACTTCACACAGACCACTGAACAGTCACTGAATAATAATATTTAGCATTTCTTGTTTTATGTATACAAATTATTGAAACCTCAGAACCTTCCCACATTTTAGTGCATTTTTAACTGTTTCCATGTTGGTGCCTTTTTTGACTAGAGAAATAATGAGAAACAGATGAGGCTTCCTATTTTCATTTGGGCACCTGGTTTCCTGCTCAGGTTCATGGTTGCAGGCTGGAGGAGTAACTCACACATGGTCAAGGAAAACTTTGGACTGAGCACGTCTACTGATTCTCTGCCCTGCTAACCTGCATACAGCTGAACTTTCATACTCAACCCCATATACCCATACACTGATGATTTTTTCCCTCATTTTGTTTCTTACCTACTCTCAAATACCCAGAGAGGCTGAAAGACCAATTAACCCACCTTTCATGCATTTTTCAGAATTCTCAGTGTATAAAAGAAAGGATTGAGCTCATCACATGGGCTCACCCAGTCTACCTCCCTGCCAGCACAGGGTTATTCCACACCATGCATCTCCTAATGTTATTTCCAGACTAATTTTAATTTAGGACATTCCTGCTTTTCACTTCTCCCCATTCTAATTATGATCTCTCTATCTACCTGAAATAACCTCCATTTAAAAAATAAAATAAAAATGAAGGGATGGTCTTAAAAAAACAGCTACAAAGAAATCAATCCCTCATCCATTACCAGGTTTTTCTTTTGTTCTGGAGCCACGCGTGTAACCCGGTTAGACCTGTTCTCTTTGAATGCCGAGGACTGAGCTGGCCTTATGCAAACGCTCTCAACCTCATCTTGGTTGTTGTCGTTGCAGATCCAATCAAATGAACAGGAAGTGACCTAAGGAATTCCCCTATTGGCTGCTTGAGTGTTCAGCAAAATGTTTTAAAATTAGTATCACATCCATTTATCTTCACTCCTGGGAGTCTTTAGTTGACATAACCTAGTACCTGTGCTTGCCCAACCTACTGTTCTGTAGACAGTTTTCCCATTGCCTCAGTTCAGGATTTCCACTCCAGAATCTGCAGCTAAATGAGGTAAGGTGTTTGGGGTATTTTTTTTTTTTTTCTTAAATGCACTTCCTTTAAAATAACACCAGTGAAAATAATTTTAAAAAGAAAAAAAATTGTCTGCTGGACTCCTGGCCACCATACCAAGTCTCTCCCTTCCCACTTTGGAACAGCAGCTAAGCTCATTTAATCAAAAGGCTTTTTAATATTGCAATAAAGATTTCTGCTTTCTTGGTTTGAACTTGTATCTTCTATCTAAGTATTTCTGTTGTGTTTATGTTTGAGTGGGGCCAGATCCTGAGAATATTTTCTATTATGACGTATCTAATAATATTCCGGGTCCTAAACCTGCTACTTTTGTCAACAGAGTTGTCATCTGTTCAGTAAGACAAGGGGTGAAAAAGTGGACTTTCTCAAAGCTATTGAGAGTGCTTGAACTGGGATAGACTCCACAATGACCATGTTTCGGTTCATTTTAGTGATGTGGATGTTGATGGACATAGTGTTTGTAACAAAAAACCCTAAAGTACATTTATAATTTGGCTTGCTTTCAGCCTCAAGGCAATTTCTTGGCAGTTGTGTGGTGGAGGAGGTTCTGCTGATCTTAGTTCTGTCTAAGCAAAAGCTGCACAGAACCCAGCTCAGGCACTGGGTAGGTAAATATAGTGTGAGGCCCGCAGTGTCTTTGCTTGTTTAATTTGTTTCTGTTCCAAAGGTAATTTTATTTTAATAGAACCAGAACTGGCCCCTTAAGGTATAGACACAGTTGTTTAAGTAGTTGTAGAAGAGAATGTAAAGAAAAAGTTGCTCCAAATCTGTGTTGATTTTGTAAAATATGTGTAATGGACATAGTGACAAATGTTTGCATTTCACCCCGTGAGACATTTTAGGCACATACTTGTGTATATATTGTTGTAGAGTTATTCAATTATATCACTAATGTGTTTTTTGATTACTTCATCTAAAGGTATGTGTTGTGTTTGTTTCTAAAGTACATTCAACTATCCTTTCTTTCCCACCTTTGCCATTTTTTAGAACCAAACAACTATTAGAATTAAACAAGCTCATAATGACATAAATGTACCTTGAGGTAAAAGTTTCATTTAGTCATTTTATTTATACTTGTCTCACTTGATGCCGTGTTAAACAGATCTAACATGCACCAGTATTTCCTGCAATTTGTGAAAACTTCAGTGAAATTAGAAATGCGCTCCTTTAAGTTTTGCTTTGATAGGAAATTTGCAGGGTGTAGTTTAAGCCAGTTGTCTGACATCTATTTTGCACTGTAGAAAATACCAGAGCTGGAAAATATAGCAGTTTTGTATTTAATGTAAATGCAGAAACTAAAGAAAATGGCTGCAATTAAAACTAGAAAAACAACAGGATTAAGGTGTTTCACTTACAAATATCACAGTGACAGTTTAATTCCTGCCCCATACAATTTTCAAAATCAAATGATTGTTGCAGTAACAACATAGGACTTGCCAGAATTTTTCAGAGATAATTATGTAACTTCAAGTAGAGCTTATCTTTTAGAAAACTTCCAATTTTGAAAAAAAAAGTCCAGAAGTCCAGTGATGGGAAATGCCCCAGAATGTTTTTAAGTGCCCCAGCAATTAAATACCATTCTTCTAAAAATATTTTATCTCATTTTCAGTCTGACATGGTCTTGCTTTAACATTCAGCCACCAGATTTTGTTGTCTTTTGATGGTTATTGAGAAGCTGTCCTGGGTAGGAAATTTCCATTCCTTGTGTAGTTAGCTGGGGACAAGTCCTTTCTTAGCCTAGTCTCTGCTAATTGTGGTAGTCTGAGCTCCAAAGCCTGTTCCTTTTCATGGAGAAACTTGCAGTACAGTGAAGGATCTCAACCTGTTTCACTGTAAGCTTTTCCATCCTTTAATCACTTCAATGCTCTCCTCTAATTTTTCAACATTAGCTGTGAAATTTGGATGTCAGGATGGATCAGAGTCTGCGGAGTGCCAAACAGAGATATTATGAGTCAATATACTGGGAATTCCAGTTCAGGGGTTTATGAAGTGTGCCCAAGGCTTCCTTAGAGCCGCCATCCTCCAGACACCCTTCTCCCCCTTGAGCACTGGTCCTGTATGCAGAGACGAGGTTATCATTAGCAGAGTCAATGTTTCCTTGCATTTAGCATTTCTGTTTTTTTTCCTACTCCAAGTCTTACTTTTAAAGCCTATAACAATGGTAAAAATACATATTTTCCCAAGTCCTGATAATAAAGGTTCTCATATCAGATCAGAATATCTCTTTGCTTGCCCCAGCACAAGTTAGGTCACGCTTCACAGTGACCTGTAGAGTGACAACCATATATTTACCCCAGTCTTGGTGAGATCAGGTAGTAGAATGTGGTCTGTTTTACACGGGATATTATTACCCTCTTGTCACCTGAGAGAATATGATGTGGTATTGCCATAGTAATTTCTTATTACTTTAGATATTCTCAGGGTGTTGTGGGTTTTCAGCAGTGGTGGAAACAGACAATAGGACAGTGGGACGAGTGAAAAATGAAATAATTTGGCTCCCACTCAACTTCCTTAATTTTTTTTCATTCCCAATGAATTTTCTTGTTAATATCTGTACTTGGTCTGTCTGGGAAGTGCAAGGTAGCAAATTGAAGTGGAGAGAGATCAAACTAAAAAAAAAAAGAAAAATCATCCAGAAACACAGATAGAGAGAGGTTTGAGAGGAAAAAGAAAGATTTCTGTAGGTGTGTCTGTGTTTGGACAGGAGTGATATGTTAGTCTGTTTTGTGTCCCACAGAAACTTGCACCAAACTCCCCTGTGAGGATGGAATTCTACACCTGCTGAAGAAGTGTGTATTTATGTACAATTCTCACAGAAAAGGATTAATGATTTTATTGACTCAGAAAACTCAGAGAACTGCCCACGAGCCATGACACCTTTCCAGAATCGGTGCTTAGCCTTCCTTCCTTGTTCGCCCCTTCCATGCTTTTTATAAATACGTTTAACTTACCAACAAGACCAAACCAGGAAAACTTCTCACTAACCATAATGTAGCCTGGATCTGTTCTGTGGAGTCTACAGTCACACGCTTTCTGTTGCTGTTAACTTGTTCAGATTCAATCCTCACAAAATTGTCTGATCTCTTTCTGCAATACTATGAATACCATCTCTGTGAACTGGGGCAATGACCTACTGTACAGAGAGACAGGTTGGAAAGTGGGTGCTCCAGGACCTGTCTGGCTTATAAATTTGTCAGTGTGCTGAGATCAAGATACACATAGAGATGAATGACCCTTTCTTAATCTGAGGGCAATGTGCCCACCCTTTATAGGATTTTCTGTTTTACAGGGCTCTCTTTCTCATCAGCCTTCCTACAGTTGTAAAGTAGGTATTCTTGCTGGGGTGTAGGCATTCCTGCAACCAGCAGCACATAAAAAGAAAACAGCCACAAACTTAGTTGTCATTTGTCATTACTAATGACACACAATATTAGGATGTGGTAGAACAAAGTGTAAAGGCTTTGCTGTCCGCAAGGAAATGAACAGAAACCCTATTTTCGTAGCTAGCATAGTTTGTGATGTTTAATGAAGTAAAGTCTATGTCCCATCTCACAGCTTCACTACTACTGAATTTCAGCCATAAACTCATGGAATTTTCTTCCTAATAATAAGTGCCTTGTGAGCACTGGGGAAGTTCAACATCATCTTCAGCAAAGTGCTCTGGCTTCAGCCGCTCAGCCAGTGTCCAAGGGCACTTCAAGATCTATGACCACAAATGGCTGCATCTCTCCCTCACTGTCCCTTCCTCAGCACACTGCAGCTTACATGTATTATGGTCTCTGATGATCCCAGGAAGTATTTCAGTAAGTTTTCAAGAAAAGGGTACATTGTAAACTTTGTAACAGTGGAACTCATGAGTAACAGTGCTGATTGAAAGGCTAAGCAAAGAAGGATTTGTTCTCACAGCTGTATACAAAAAAAGAGTAAGTATTAATTTTGTTTTTGAGGAAGTCATCAGGAGTCTTAGTATGAGAGCTCCTTTGAGCTCTACTGGGGATGCAGTTTGTACGGAATCCCTCACTGAATACTTAGAATATTTGGGGCATTTGTTCGTCACTGGTCTGCAGACGGGTGAGAATGAGTAAACATGGAGTCATGTAGCCAGTGGAGCAATCGACTGGCATTTGGCATTTTGCATGTCTCCCTCTGAGGAAGAGCCCTCAAAGGCTGCCTTTCCAAAAGCTGACATTGCACATGGTTATCGTTACCTATTCCTCTGCTGATCTTGTGAAATGTGCTTCACAGGAAAGAGAATGAGATCTAGTAGACAGAACTGCCAACTGGAGCTGGGTAATCACTGGTTATAGACCAATGACATGGGGTAATAAAGAGAATTGCTTTGTGGTGGTGAAAAGAAAGTAATTTTACCTAAAGGAGACACAAAAACATGGAATAAAGCTTCCTGCCTATTATGGAGGAAGGATACAGACATAAACATTTGAAATATTTTCTCAACTCACAATCAGATGTAGCCAGAATAGTCTCCTGAGCCCCTGTAAGTCTGTGAGGTTTAAGGAACTATGTGTAAAAATATATTCTATTGCCTAAATTAGTAGTGCCATCACAAGAAGAATTGGTTTTGTTTTTTTAAAAAGATTCCAGGTTTTCTTTCATTTAGCAGTGAGCAGTTAACTAACTTATGTTGCTATATTGTTAAAGAACCCTTGTAAAACTGCCCAAGATGCTATGGTCAGGAATCAGACTAAGTCCATGATATAGTGATTACCCCCAAACTTTCTTAATGATTTTTACTGCAACATGTAATTATTATTACACAATAGTTTAAAAGCTTGCATCTTGATGATGCACTTTCAAAGTATGCTTGGTTAAGCAATTGTCTCATAGATTGGAGGGGCTTTATCAGGGAGTCAAATTCTGACACACTCAAGGGTGCTGTTCTCATCTCTTTTGCAGTGAGATCTAATATAGTACTCACATAAAAGACTCTTAATATTCCCAGGCACCTGCCCTGACAGAGGAAGATGAAAAAGTTTTAGAAGACTGAATTAATAGGTGATTAGATGACTAAGATACCCTTATAGACTTACCAAAATTGGAATGTACAAAATGAAGTAGATACAGTTTTTTCTACATTTAGTGACTTACAGCTATCCTTACCCTCTCTAAGACTCTTAATGATGGAGCTGTAATACTTTGTAACAGCAGGTAGAAACTTCCTTTCCTTCTTTAAAATCTTAAATGATTAAATGTATTTGGACGAGAGTCAATCCTGTAAATTTCTTTGTCTGCCAGCTGCTGATTCTAACAGTCGCAACAAACACCTTGCTCTAAGTACATGGAATTATAGATTCATTTAGGCTGGAAAAGATCTCTAAGATCATTGAGTCTAACCATTAGCTCAGCACTGCTGAGCCTAGCACTAAACCAAGTCCCTAAGTGCCATATCTACGTGTATTTTAAATATCTCCAGGTGTGGAGACCCTGCCACTTCCATGGGCAGCCTGTTCTAATGCTTGCTAACCTTTTCAGTGAAGAAATGTTTCCTAATATTCAATTAAAACTCCCCTGGTGCAACTGTAGACCACATTCTCTCATGCTGTCACTTGTCACCTGAGAAAAGAGACTGACACCCAGACTCCTTTCGGGTAGTTGCGGAGAGTGACAAAGTCTCCTCTGAGCCTTCTTCTCTACAGGCTAAAAAACCCAAATTCCCTCAGATGCTCCTCATAAGACTTGCAAATCCCTGATCTCCTTCAGAGGCTTTCTTCCCATAACTTTTAAAAGAGGAATTCAATTATTTTTTTCCCAATTTCAGTCAATTCTGTTTTCTAATCTGCATAGCTCCTTGATTTAATCCTTTAAAATGCACGGCTATTGGTATTTGGCATGTCTGTTGTGTCAGTAGGTATAACTGAGTGACTGGCATTGTCTTGTAGCGAGTGAGGGGCTGTTCATGGCAGGAGTCCTAGACAGAGCTGCTTTCTACTTCCATGCCTGCAGGTTTTGCCCTGTGCTGCAGTAGGTTTTTTTTGCATGGCCTGAGAGCTAGGGTGCCCAGGGCTGCCCTTGCCCAAACCATGGACTATAAGTAGCAGATCAAAGCATCAGTCTTCCTTATGCTATGAAACATCTTCAATCTTTAAAAATCTAATGAAGATTTAATCATTAAAGATAAAAAGAAAAGAAGAAAAAACTGCTCAGCACTTGCAAATATAAGGACCTCTGATAAGACTCCTTTCTCAGAACATTGTTAAAATAAGTATAATTCCATGGTAAAAAACCCACTTTTGAGGAAGATAGTTGTTTGAAATAGTCTGGAAATATTTTCTTCGATTTTGTTGAGGAAATCTCTTCCAGTTACATTGATGACTGAGATACATAGTACAGGGGAGCAAAAAGAACTGGAGGAAGCAAAGTTTTTTTTCCGATTTCTGACTCCTCTAGCCTCTCTCCCAGAGACCAGCTACATACTCTGCAGTTGCTGTAAGACGTGGCATTCTTGTGCCACAGATAGATACTTGAAGATGATATTTAACTCTGTTTTACTGGTTACAGGATTATGATGTATTGAAGAAAAATTACTTGTGCTGGTCAGTCAGTCTGACTAACTAAAAGACAAAAAATTAAAGAGAGAGGGAAAAAAAGGAAAGAAAAATATAAAAAAGAAAACTAAAAGAAATAAGCAGGAAGATGAAGAATAAAGGTGTTCAGTGAAAAAGAATGAACAGGATCACAAACTTCACATCCTGGTTTGGTTTTGAGGCTGCCTGCATTTCAGGATTAGCATGGTTGGGCTCTGCAGAGGGTTCCCTGGTCACCATATGCACAACAGCCATGTTAGGCAAGTTTATTGCTCCCAGCGCAGCTGCTCTGGGGTGATTTTACTGCCTGTGTACCTGAGTTTTATGCTTCACATTTCTGTCTTTCACAAACAGTCCCACATAATAGAGTTGCACATTTGATCCTTGAACAACTTGAATATACGTTTTTACATGTCAGTTGATTCTTTACTGCCAGGGAACTTTCTTTTAAAAATTCCTTTCTTTCATTGTGATTAAAAGAGAAAATAAAAATAACCCAAAACCCAACCAACAAAAAGAATCTTAAACCACAGAAGCAAATCAAACCCAACTAACCAACGAAAAAACTCAAACAAACAAACAAGCAAACAAAAAGGAAGGAAAAAAACCCTGTAGAAATAGCCACAGTTCCACAGAACAGAAATTTTGAATTTCAGCCAGCTCTGCTTAGGAATTCCTAGCTCATTTTCAGGATCATACATAGGTCAAGGGCAGATTTTTGATTTAATACTTCAAGTGTAGGTTTAATTGTTTGGCTAACTTATCATTCAAATCTCTACTAGTCACATAATAGCCATGATGCATAGAAGAATCTTGTTTTCAGTCTGAACAGGTCTTTTTTTTTCTTGAGAATTCTTTCTCTTGTTTAATACCTTCTCTCTGCCCTCAAAAAAACCGCATTCAACCTAACTCATCTGCATGTTGAAAGATTTCCCAGAGACGTGATGCAATGGAGCTTGAGCTGGAAGATCTGAGTTGGACTGACTCTCCATTGACTTGTTACGTGACTTAAGTGAATAAATTCAGCTCAGTGTTTCAGTTTTCTTATTTGTAATGGGGATGCAATGCTGGTTCCTTCCTTCATTTCTGTGTTTTGTGCTATTTACTGCCCTTGCTGTGTGTGCAGACTCTTCCTTCCCTGCTCTGTGGTTGTCAGTGTTTCAGTCCTTCCATCACCATAGATGCTATTAGAGTAGATGAGCCCTGCAGGCTTAATTTTCAGAAGAACTTAAAAGTAGCTGAGTTCCCAGCTGAGTACCTACTTCCCATGGACTCAGTGTTATTTTTTTTTCCTGTGAAACAGTAAATTAAGAGATGGAGTGTGTGTGGGTTCATATGGGAAAGCAAACCCTCCCAGTCTTTCAGGTTTTCTTTATCTCTCAAGAAAGTTCCTTTACTGTTTACACTTAACTTGCTGCTTTTTCCTAGTAATTTTTGAACCACCGTGTCTTAGCTGCTTTTTCTTTGTGTATTTTGCACAATACTTCTTCTAACTTTAGTCTTAGAACAGAGCGTTGCTCTGTTCCATTGATGGAAAAGAATAGTATTGAGTATTGTCTTTTCTGACACCAGGTTTTTCCGTAGCAAAGGACTATGTGTGAAACAGGAGAGAGTTCACGTAAGAATTGAAAGAGCACATTTGTACAAAACCCAATGGGAAAAGCTCTACCGTCAAACCAGCCCCGGCTGTTAAGGCAGATGCCTGGCTTTGCTTTTTTTGTTTATATTCCAACAAATCAAAGCTGACCTGTGTTGTTATCAGAGTAGAGCAGCAGGTGCAAAAAAATAACTCTGCTGCCAACTCAAACGAAAGGGTAAGACTAATACCCTCTGGGAGGTATTGAGGAGATAACAGAGAGCCATGCCAGCAACTGAATTAACGGCTCTATTTACGGTGGGTTTTACTTAATAACCTGCTCCTAACACTGACACATAAATACTCCATTGTATTGTTTAACGCAACCACTGGAGAAATCAATGGAAACAGGATGGGCAGCTCTTGCTGTGCCAGGTGAGAAGGAGCGACGCCACAGAAGCGTTGCTCTTCTAACCACAGGCAGGAGGGAGACAAGAAAGGTGGGAAGGTGTTCTTGGCTTTTACAGAAGTGGGGAGACATCGCTTCCCACAACTTCTTGACTTACCTGTAGAAAGTGGCTACAGAGCAAGGAAACCTCATTCCCCCATTTTCTGTTTGCTTTTAATAAAGGCAGTGAGCATAAACAGGGGGTGGCATATATGCAAAGTACTGTCCCAGTGCCATGTGGCTCTGGGAGGCTCAGAGTCCTGGGAGCACGGGGGAAGCGAGCCTGCTGCTACACCAGCGGTAAAGCAGACAGCCCTTGTGCAGCCACTGGAGTGGGATGCCAGGGAAGTGATCTTGCAATCTCTTACTCTTTTCTCAACAAATACAATATGAAGAAACCCCATGGATTCAGTGGGGCTCCAAGTAAATGTTTACCAAACTCACACAAATGTGAAAGACTGAGTGGTAGCAAAAGTAATGGTCTGGCAGCAGCTTTCTGAAACAGGGTCAGTGGGCTCCACTGGGCTCTTTCAGTGACAGCCATCCATGTGGGGACAACTTCCTTGGCAGACAGAGATTCACCTTGGGATACTTGGTAGTCTGGGGAGGAATGCAGAGCAACAGGCGTCCTGGATGGAGCTGCCGCATAGGTGGGATCAGCAAGTCCCAGCTTGGTACTAGGGAATGTGGTAGAGGAGTTAATAGTGAAAGAAACCCCCTCTGTCAGCTCTGAAGAATGACTCTTCCCACCATGAACCCCACATTGCCTCTGCTACATCTCCTCTTTGAAATATGCTTTTCCTATCCCATCAGCAAAAAAGTGTGATTACATTGTGGTTAGTCAGGCACTGGGTTGTAACATGGTATAAGTACTTCTATCAGCTAGGTTGGATCCCCAGAAAGCTGCATAGTTTAGCATAAAATTCTTTGTGCTTAATTTCCAGCTTCTCTGCCCTAGTTAATTTGTGCTGTGGCCCTCACGTATTTAATGAAGAAGCACAATCAGTTTGCTGATTGAATGAATCAATTAACGTAAAAAGTAGTAGTCCAATGGGAACATTTGCACATTCCCCAAGACACTTTGCTGTTTTGGTTCCCCATCCCAAGTTCCTTATTCTGTTTGCTTCTTACTCGGAAACTAGCCCTTAAGAGGAACCTTGCAGTTTCCAGGTAGATGCCCTTTATTAAAACAAAATATATGAAACAGAGTTTACAAAAAGGAAAAGAGAAAAAACACAGTTGCTTTCTTTTTTTTTTTAAAGTAGGCAAATTAGTGGTTGTTACTGTTGAAAACCAGACTAGTCCCATAACAAAAGAGAAGTGTTGGTGGTGATAGTGGTTAAAGTGAACTTCCACATGAAATACTGGCTGCTGCTGCAGCATATATCTGAGTGGCTGTTATGTCAGCAACAAGTCAGCATCTAATGAGAGCCAAACATGAATACAAACACAATTATTACTGTTATTATTGTCATTATTCACTAACAACTGAACAGTCACACAGGCTATATTAGCAGTATGGAAAACATTTCCCTCAATACACAGTTAGTCTTTAAAGCAATGCAAAGAGAAGTTGTCGTGGAAGGTAGAGGGAAGTGGTTGGTGAACCAGAGCCAAGGGAAAAGGAGAAGGTGTTAGAACATGATGGTAATATTTTGTTAGCTGATGAGGTTCATGCGTAATTATAGACGTGTGGCTTGTCAAGTTACAGGGCCATCTAGAGTGCTTTTTGGCCATTTGTATATTTAGTGTATTGTAAGCAAAAGAAAGGTGTTTAGCAAAAGGAGATTAGGGAGATGAGCTGGCTCCTGGTTAGAGGAAGGATGTACCAGAGAGATAGGAAGGACATGAAAGGAGGTGGGGAGTTGTTCCATGAGGTGTGGTATTAAGTGCTGAAAGAAGAATAAAGAGCAAAGGCAGTTTTTCCCATTATTGTGTTTCCAAGACTCTCTATCCCTGAGGCTAGCCTGATGAATCTATGGCAAATGACTTCTAAATATTCAGGAAAAAATGGTTGACCCAAATTATCATGAACTTGCTGAGGTGGTGCAGACAGTAATGAAAGCATTGGTATATACCAGTCAAAGCCAACTCTGAAAAATAAAAAAGAAAATAGCCCACTTTTTTTGGCCAGTTTTTACGGAATCTATGTACTTGTTCCAAACATTCTAAGAATGCATTACTGCAAATATAATCCAAACATCTATCATGAGAAATAGATTTTTTTCTTGACTCACTTTTGTATCAGCTCTGTGATAGCAATTTCACTAATATGTCATGGATGTGTGCACAGAACTTCTGCAAAAAGGAGAATGAGGTTTTTGACAGTAAAATAAATGATGATATTATTCTTTTCATATTGAAAAACTAGTGGCATGGCAAGAAGGTGCACATCTAGCCTGTGATGTGACAGGAAAGCATGGATCTGAAACACCAGATCCTTGTTAAGTGACAGGTTCCAATTCACTGTTTTCTGTGCTAAAGTAACATGACAGTTGGGAAATTTGAAGTACAAACCCTTGGTAGTTAACACTGTCAGACACATCTATGCCTCAAGGACTCTCCATTCACAATCTGCCTTCTGTTTGCTTCTGATTTAGAAAAACAAACAAACAAAAAACCTCCTCTTTTACAATTCTTCCTTTTATTTTCATTTTACTAATGAGTACCTTGAAAATTGAAGTCAGTTCATATGAAGATTATTGGGGAGAAAAAGGGGTCAAAGAAAAACAACCTATGAAGCTTTGCATATCATCAAGTAATTTTTTTTCCTTGCATTCATAAAGTGAACTTTGTTCTCTCTCAAAAAGGAAACTGAACTATGGTTTTGTCTTTAAATTACATCGTTAAAAGAGAGATAAGAACCAAACCCAAACCCTGGAGCAGAGGGATAGCTGAGATACAGATCTAGATCCTAACTTTTCTACCCAAGGTTCTCTTTAGTTAAAATATATATGCAAGATTTTGAAGCATCCATATGAACATGTTTAAACAACCACCACATATCTCTTACAAAAGTTGCCTTGTAGTGCATCATGAAAATAAGATCTTTAGTAATAAAATATTCCAATCAAGCTTTATTTGATTTTGTTTATCATGATCCTATCTGTAATGTAGGTATATGTTAAACACTCCTTTCCTATTCATCTTCCTTTTTCTGGTCTTTCAGTTTACCTTCATGTATACATTTAATGTACAAGGTTCAAAGAAAACAAAAGAATAAACCAAAGTCTTCCTTTCCAAAAGCCCACAATGGTAAATGATCAAGGTCTCAATATAGTCTCTGAAAGCTCACCAAGAGCTCACCAGTTTTGCACATGTAAAGGTGGGTTTATGCATATGAACCACAGCTCTATACTCCAAAAACACATAAGCATGGAATCATGCACTTCAGAGAGGTGTAGCAGGAAATAAGATTAGCCCTGAAGACCCAAACTGGAATCCTGAATACTACAAATTTTGGAGATTATTTAGAAAATTTTCTTATAAAAATGATTCCTTGAACTTTATAGTCATAATGTGATTCAGTAAACAGATTTTGTTACTATGGCCCAAAGGCACATGAGATGGACTAAAAATGAAATGCATCAAATGCTCGGTATGTTTTACAACAAATACTGAGTGTGATCAGAGTGTTTCTTCATATGAACTTTCTTCAAAGCTTTCTAAGAGTTTTTCAGTTCTCTTAGTGAGTCTTGAGATTATCATCAAACAGGTCAAGCTGCATAGACTGTCACCTGAATGGTACCTTGCAGCAAAGTGGTCGAAAGTTGAGCTTTTTGTTGTGAAGCAGATGCCTGTGTGTAATCAGCCTGCAGATGAGTTGTTTCTTTTGAGGCTTCTCTCTGCTCTGTAGGCACTATAGGTATGGAAACAAGGAAGTGTGCACTGGCTACAACTGAATCTACATGGCCAGAAGAGATGCTAACACACTGCAGAATAGGTCACATCTGAAAGTGAGCCATGGCAAGGATGATACCTTATGTGGGAGTCTAGCACAGACACCAGGCATGAACCTGAGACCTTTGCAAATTAGACAGATAAAGATCACAGGGCAATCTTTGGGTCATCCATAGCTGTATGTATAGACACACTGGCTCAGACTAGGACCCTGGAGCCCTGGTAGTAATGCACATTAAATGAGAGGGAATGAAAAACCCTGTAACAGATGACCCAAAGCTCACAGTAACATGCAAACAGGCTTTCAACATTCACATATTCAGTTTATGCCTGCCCTTACCACCACTGGAGATGTAAAACAGCTGGTTGGAATGCAAAGCAGCTAATTGATCATATACATTACAAGTACAAGGCATTTATGTTTCTGAAGCAACCGTATGTGTAAAACAAGTCCACGTGCTATGTCGTACATGTCCTTTGTGACGTCTTGAAAACTCTGCCCATTTAGTAGTCTTTTGATTTTTCAAGAAAAGGATTGAAAATCCAGATTTTGTTACTCTTCAGTTGCAATTATCACTTGGTGTTATTTATTTTAGATTACTGTGTAAGTCTTTGACTGCTATCCAAGATGCAGTAATGATCTAAAATATTTAACATACTCTGTAGATACTTGTTCCATAAACTCCAAGCCCTCAAAAGCAGGGATTGTGTCTTCACTGTGTACATAACACACTTCAAAGAAAATAGGCCCAGGTGAAATCTGCATTTGAAGTTCAGCCATGATGGTAAAAGGGGAAAAATGGGGAAGAATCCCATAGGTAAATATGCCAAAAGAGATCCACCCTTTTGGACACGCCAGGAGGAGCTGCACTGAGCTTGTCTCAGCTAGAAGTCACTCTTAAACTTTGCATAGCTTACAGGTGGAGTCATGGCTCAGTAGTTTGTTTCAGTCTGTTTTGCCCTAGATGTCGTTGCTGAGTTCTGTGCAGAGTGCATGGCTTTACCAGCGGGAGGGCTAGGGGCCCCTTCCCCTATGGACCCCTTTCTCTTATGGGCTCCCTTTCCACACCCCCTTAGTTCACTTCAGAGTTGTGTCCATGAGCAACTACACAAATTGGTATCAGAAGAATCACTCTGGTTGTTGGGATTCAGTTGCTTTCTCTGTACTTCTTATTCGCCTTTCCTGTGTTCCGAATTTTCATGTCATTTAATATAAGATGTTCTTGAAAGATTCTGGTTCAAAGAAAGGAGAAACTCTTTATATGGATGTTAAGATTCATTGGGTTGAATGTGGAAATGGGGATCGGAGTAATTTATTTTCAGAGCACACCTGTAGTGCAATAAAATAATTCGCATAGAGTGCACTATACAGTGTTCAAGGTTCAAGGATTTGTAAATATGTTTTTCTGTAATGCTGGATTTGCTCCACAGGCAGGACATGGCTCCTTGCTCTTTCCATTACCACTGTTTACTCAGAGTGGTCAGGTGGTCATGTAAGAGAAGAAGAGCAGAGCAAAAGACCTCCTGCTACTGCCAAGTTGCTTGGTTGTGGCTCAGCCAAAGCTCCTTTGGACTCCAGTGGAGAGCTTTTACTAAGAGAGGCCTTGAGGGTTTGGTCTTAAAATACCACCTGATATAATGAATGTTGGTGAAAGATTTTTTTTTTTAAATGCATTAATCCCTTCTAATAGGACTCTCTCTAGAAAGAACTTTGCTGAACACCAAGTGCACGACTATATTTAATTGTGCTGGCTGAGTGTTAAAGTGTTATTTGCGTGGTGTTATAACTCCAGAGATGACACCTCTTCAGGGGAGAAGAATGGGACCGTGTGTACAGACACCTGCCATGCACAGACATAGCCATGTATGTGTGTATGTCTATAAAAATACGTGATTATATACTCAAATGATACTTCATCTGTGCTTTCATTTATAATGCACCATGTCATAGTAGAGGGACAGATATCAAGATTTTTTATACTATTTTCCAAAATATCAGCTCAGCTAGAATCCCTTTTAATATGGTTTCCAGAGGAAATGAGGCTTTTGTGGTAATTCTGTGTTTTGGCTTTTACATTTGGCCTGTAACAATCTTTGAGTTTCATCACCAATTTTAATTAAATTTGATATGGGGGTAGAAGTCCCAGAGATATGAAGTTTTTACAAGATTAATGCAAACTGGCTGCCAAGTAAAGAAGGAAAATCCATTAATACTCGATCTGAAAGAAAGAGTGACGCTTGAGCTCACTGCTTTGAGACAATGAGATATTATGAATGCCCCAACCGTGGGAAAAACTTCAATCAGCACTCACATCTTACTAGACACTAGAGAATCCAACCACAAGATACACATTCATAGGAAACCAGGCTTCATTAGTTCCACGATTCACTTTGATACATGGAATATAATTAAAAGAAAACTGAACATCTTATGTGTCCTTCCCCTTGAGGTTTCACACCCTTCAACCCGGTTTGTCTGTACACCGGGGAGATTTGAGCATTTGGCCCTGGACTAATAAGGAACACGCTGCTTCCAGTATCCTGACTCAAAATCTTTTCAACTATGGGTTGAGCCACTGCTATAAGCATAAACCTTCCATGAATTTTCAGCAAAGAAAGGCATATACAGGATGACATGAAGAAAATCCCAGTTTAGTTTTCATACAGAAAATTTTGTTGAGCATAATGCTGTATGCTTCCGAGCAAAGGTGTGGAAGTTGTTAGTAGGACTTTGTAATCCTCCTGAACAAAGTGCTAGAAGGATTTCCAAATAAGGAACACCCTTGCATTAAGATAAAGGAGGTGACCTGAAAATTTTCAAGACACCAAAAAACCTGTTCCTTGAGTAATACGCCGAACTTTGGCAAAGTTTAGGTTAAAGCTAAATCCAGTCCTCCTTCTGTGATTTATGTCTTATTGTAAATTGTCCCTATTAGGCACAATTGTTCCTACAGGTGATACTAGAAATTAATTAAGTTATTGAGGTTGAGATAATTTATTTAGCTTCCAAAACTGGAATGACTAATTGATTAAATTGTAAAGCAAGTTCCATGGACATTATTTGAAAATAATATTAATGTTGTTCAGGGATACGGTGAAGAGCAACTCTTTGCTAGACTGCGACAGGGAGAGGACATTTTAAAGGAAAATAACCAAAATCCAGATCTTGGGAAGAGGCTGTCAGAGTTCTTCTTTTCAGATCTCTAATGGGCATTGGTTTAGTTGCTACTGGAATGGAAAAACTATGCAAGACACATGATTTGGTTTATTTAACTATCCATAGCTTCAGTTGCCGAATCAAAGTGTCATAGGCTCTTTTGGTTTGGAAATTCCCCTGATTAGTTATGAAGAAGAAAAAATTAACTGAATTTTCAGGACAAAATTACACAGAAATAATTTCATATGCACATGTTTTCCTGGATATACTTGTAAGCCTTTTGCACAAGTTATGAAATCTGTGTAGAATTCCAGCAACTACAGAAGTTGTGGAATACAAAACCACATAACACAGTACTTTTAATTCTGAGATAGCTTCTGTAAATGTGACTTTAGATCAATGGATTTTATTTATATATATGTATTATATGAAGTACATATTATAATTTTTTAAAAATATGTGAATTCAGCAAACTAAGTTTCTAAGTGTGTTTTCCTAATCCTCAAGTTTTATTATTTTCCAGAATAGCTAGTATTCTACCTCACCTCTATTTGATACTGTAATAAGGTCTTTTTCATTAATATTTCATTCATTCATACCTAATTGTCTTTAATGATTTAAACCAAATTTAAAGAAATAACTTGATACATCATCAACCTGTACAGCCTCAGAGGTATATGTATTGACTGTCAGACATACATGATTGCTTAAAAGTTCTTACACATCAAGCATATAATTTATATATGTTATAGGCTGAACATCTTTATAGTAATGAGATTGAATTAAAATGCTTCCTCACACCTTCTCACTCACGATACTAAGTCACTTGGCTTTTACACAGGGCTGAAAAATGTCTTCTAACTTGTACAAATGTACTTCCTGATGTGATAATCATCCTTCATTTGGTCAGAATGGGACAAGAAGTATCTCTCTCAATTGTTAATGTTTTATAATCCCATATACCTACTATGAGAAATTAAATCCTCCTTGCTAGTGGCCACTAGATCACAGATTGGCTAGAATTAAAAGCGGAAAGTGACTGAGAAATCATCCATGGTTTGATTTTGCCATTTTGTGTAGCTACCAAAAAAAAAAAAAACCCAACAAAAAAAACCCCAAAAACAAAAAACAAAAAAAAAGGAAAGAAAAAAAAGCCCTAAACGAGTTTATACTGTAAAGCACCATTCCCTGTGATAAACTTCCTTAAACTTCCTGAGGCTTTGGCTTTTTAAACAATTGTGAGTAACCTCTCTCTCTCCCTTCCCCTCTCTAAATACTTAGTGGGGTAGAGGGGTGGGGGGGGTGGGGAGGGAAGAAATAGATATTTTTAAGTTTTAAGTTACATGATTTATTTTAAATGACAGAGGAAAATACCAATCCAGGTCATTTTCAGACTGCTCCTTTAAAACCAAGGCTGTCAGTGTTTCTATTGACTCCTCTTTTACCAAAAAGGTTGCTGGCATGAGCTTGTGGGGGGTAGAGGTATGCTCTCAGCAGATGTTTTTTCACTGGCCTCAGTGGATAAACAGCCAAGACCAGTGACTTTACCCTTCACAAGTCCATTTTGTATTTCATAACCTTTTTAATTCTAGGGTGAAGTCTAGTTGCATGCACATGCCATCCTGATGTCTAATGTTTTGTTTTTACAGACTTTGCGGCTTTCAATATTTTTGAACAGGGGTTTGGTTTTCTTTTTTTTTCCCTGTGTCTATAAGAATTACAATCCAAAGCCTTTGTAATGTTTAGCAAATTACTTCCCCAATCTCCTCAATCATATTGTTGGTTAAAATGTACATTTTTAAACTTTACAACTTCACACCACTGAAAGATAATGTAAAACATCAAGAATACCCATCACTGGGGAATTTTGTATACTTTCATTGGAATGATTAAGCATGGGACAAATGCAACATTTTTCTAGAATGTCATACAAGTAGGGTTTTTTTTTTAAGTATAAAAAAGTAAAGGACAATTTTACTCATGGTGCTAATACTAACATACATGGAAAGTTTGCTTAAAAGAGGGAATGCTGTCTTGGGGATGGTGTCACTCCAAAATATTGATTCTATTACAACAATGGCTGTCTCATTTACAAGATCTTTGACCATCTGATTTTTTTGGTGGGTTGAAATGTATGATCTGTGATATTTGTTACCAAGAAGTGTTATAGACACTGCTGACACAGATCAGATAAGAAACTGGGTCAGCTGACAAGATATTCCCTGTAAGGCTACCTCCCTGTAACACTGTGTGTATCCTTCTGTGTGAAGGATTTTCTGAGCACAGCTTGTAGTCTACTGTATAGTTTCATTTGCAATTATTGGAAAGTTCTTTCTTTCTCCTAAAAAAAAAGAGAAGAAAAAGGAAGAACATGTTTAACTCACATTTCTCTTTAAAGCAGGAAAAAAAAAAGTAAAACTATTTAGTATTTCATTTCTCAAAGCTTGGCAGTTTTCATGTATTGCTCTGTCAGGAGCCTTGTCTTTTAATTCGGCTTCTTTTCTGATTACAGATTATTCATTTATGGATGGGCAGCTGTAGAAACTTGCTTCTTGCGTATGCAAATTAATCATGGTAATGTTTATCATAAGGAGATTTTGTAGCAGTGGAAAAGGGGTTGTGTCAACATGTTCTTGATTTCAGTTGTATCTTCTACAAATGGAATTGGCCTCCTTGCTTCACCTTCAGTGGATTTCTTTTTTTCTTTTTGCCATTTACCTCTTGGACTAGACACTGCTCACTAAGCAAGCTGATTGATTTACTTACAGATCATGATTTTGGAAGGAGCTGGCAGGATGAGTATCAATTCCAGCAGCAATCTACTCCACCAGCAGCCTTCCTGGACAGATGGATATTCCACATGCAATGGTAGGAGGAATTCAACTGCTCTGAGCTGTATTCTTTTTGGGGAAGCCAGGGGAAGGGGGTTGCTACACCTTTAAGCATGAACAAGTATTATTTTTCAGTAGTACTAATTTACTGGAGTTTCACTTCTGGTAAAAAAAAAATTCATTTGTTACTTCATTTGTAAAAAGCTGAACTTGCAAAAGGGGCCAGTTTATTGTTCATTTCCTTACTGGCTCTCCTTAAAATTTAATGGTGTTGAAAGTGCCAGAAGTTCTCTCTTCTCAGTCCAGAATTCTTTCTCTCGTACCTTTACCCCTCGTGCTTCCTCTGAACCAACATTACTGTTTAATGCTAATCACCCCTCTGGCTTTCCAGGGGAATAGTATTTTTGCTCCTTTGCTGTATTTGCTTTTTCAGCTCAATTTACTAGATAGCTTTCTAATTGTACTGGCATTAGAGCACTAGGTAGCTTGTGGCTTCTGATTTTTTCTCTTTTTTTCTTCTTACTGTTTTCTGCTTATGTATGTGTGTGTATAAAAATGTATTCATATATATTCTCTCTGTATAAATATATATATAAACCTATATCTCTATAGGTGCTTGACATAATTTTAGAATTCTTTTCATTATTCAGTGGACAGGTGAAACTTAAAATCTAAGCAGATAATCACATGCTGCTCTTGTCCTTCTGATCCAAATAATGCTACAACAAAACTTACAATTAAAGTTCCCACTTAATGAAATGCTTATTCTTTTCTATGTGTATTTTCTAAATACACAGGAATACATCAAAATTTGCTTAATAAATATGCCTGTCTATAACAGTGTCATACAGAAAAAAAGTCATGTCTGAGTTTCACTCTTCCACAGGATTTCATGAAGGGAAATGGTGGGGGTCTATATCAAATTTCCAGGGTGAAACTCCTCAGGATTCACTTATGTTTTAGAAGGACAGGAAGCTCAAAGCTCAAACCAGCCTGTGCAGTAATTGACCACTTCACTTTTACCTAAGCTACTTTCTCCTCTCACTAAAGTATCTTTGCTAACATTAGGATTCTAGTGGCCTTTGAAATCACTTTGCTCTTCTGAAGTGATAAGAATACAAATCAACCTCCTTTTCAGGGAATATTTGACAGCTCCAGTAAGGCTTTTTTCTCTGACATACCACAATTTTAATAATTTCCACACTCATTCCCCAAATCTTTCAACGGGAGGATGAGGAACAGTCCTGCAAACTCCCTAAGTTACTTACACAAGCCTTGTTGGCTAATATTGATAAAGAAAACTAAATAACTGTGGGGATTGTTTTTGTGTTACCTGGAAACTGTGTCCTGTACCTCAGCTGAAGAGACCTGAGGTCTAGTGCACCTGAATTAAAGTGATTTCCTAAAACATGCCAATTTGGGCGCTTGTGGTCCACTGTTGTCAGTATTTCTCACTGTGTGGTTAATTTTTTTCTGGAGGAGACTAGGAGCAGACTGGTGCCATATCCTGGAGCGAGGTCCCTGCAGAGCTAGGCCATGGCAGTCTCTCCTTCTGTAATCTCTCATCCCCTCAGCCTTAAACCCTTCTTGCACTTGTGAACATTTTATCTCACCGTCACCTCTGTCTGGCGTAGTCCGTTTTCCTCCTTTCCCAGGGAATAAATTGCACTGAACTCTGTGAGGACAGACCAAAGCAGTCCTGCCTTTGCTCTTATCTTACATCATGATCCTACCCCATGTACAATTTCTTCCATTTGCACATGCAAATTATTGTCGTGCAATGACATACAGTTGAGAGCAGTTTAAGAGATTGCCAAGAAAAGACTCAGACATTCTAACAAGAAAATTAGACAGCTTCCATAGCTAAAAATGAGTTTTACAACTACATTCAGAAACCATCTTACATGACTACAGCAATAACCTGCACCATCAGAATGCCATCTCTGTCATGAAACCATGGCCCACAGTGTTACGCTTTTACTGTGGAGCAGCATGAGAGTGCTTTTAACCTTCCTTTTTCTAACCCCACAATATTTAGCCCCTACTAAGTTCTTACTCAAAGAAAGTTTCCATGTCACCTTATGAGAGTTTTGCAAGGCTTTTCCATCATTTTCTGATGCCATAAAATCATTTTCCCACACATCCATTTTCAACAGTATTTCTGCAAAGTATCTTCCCTCAGAGAATTTTGGTGTATTTAGCCAACATTAGTAAGTTAATTCCTGCAAATCAATCAGCCAAGACGTGTGTAATGAAATAATGCCCAGTTTTTAGTTGGAAAACTAATGCCAAAACCCCTACAGTATCTTCTCCAGCAATAGCTACTGAGCCAATGTTAAGGACTGAGGAAAGTGTCTAGATCTGCAGACTTCCAAGACGTGCAGTTTAGCTATAGATCTTATTGTAGATGACTATTATGCTATCAGAGACAGTAAATATTTTTTTTCTTTTCCAGTATCCAGTAGCTTCTATGGAACCCAGTGGCACGAAATACACCCGCAGTACTGGACTAAGTTTCAAGTCTGGGAGTGGCTGCAGCACCTCCTTGATACCAACCAACTGGATGCCAACTGCATACCTTTCCAGGAGTTTGATATCAATGGGGAACATCTGTGTAGTATGAGCCTGCAGGAATTCACTCAGGCAGCTGGGACAGCAGGACAACTGCTTTACAGCAACCTCCAGCACCTAAAATGGAATGGTAAATAGATATTAGAGAGACACATGTACATTGGTCTGAATTCTGAGATCTTCAGAAGTCATTTAGGTTCCCCAGAAGCCTGCCTGGAAGATTACATTTGCTATGGTTATTATTCTGCTTATAGCTCATTTACAGTATTGCTAAATTTCTTGGATATGACTGAAGGCAGAAATCTGAAGGATGAAGAGGAGAGGGAATGTTTCCCACTCCAAAATCAACCCTCTGGCTCAGGTGTAGAAGTTACTGCTTGGAGCTAATACATTTGATTCCTCTGTGCTCATTCTCATACCTCCTATCTGCCAATTTTCTTTCTTGCAGGTCAGTGTGGAAGTGACATGTACCAATCTCATAATGTCATTGTGAAGACAGAGCAAACAGGTGAGTAGCAGTTGGGTAAATTGTCGTTTGAAAAGGGGGGACCTCTCTTCAAAGGGAGACAAATCAAAGTGACATTAAATAAAATGGAAAGTGTATCATGCAGAATTTAAGAAGTAATACAAATGTCAGTCAATGCCTGCTTCTGAAGTTTCAGGTTATACCACATGCATGTGGCCACTTTTCCTGGGAGACCTCTGCAGTATCAGCAGTCTACACTGATGTTCAGAGTTGGAATTGTTTGAGGTGCTCCATGGAGGCAACTTTGTAGAGGACTTCATTGTATGCTTCATTCAGCAGATTTAAAAACAACTATTTTAACAATATGGTCCCTTAGAAAGAAAGGGAAGAAAGAAAGGAAGAAAAAATGTTTTGTTGTGAAGTGCTGTGAATGTTTGAAACACGAGGAGATTTCCAAAAACCAGTTTGGAGAGAAAACAAAATGTTACATTTTAATTTCTTCACAGGTTTCAACGAAACTGAAATTCAGGCAGTAGTTTGGTTTGATCAAATCTGCATTTTTGCTGTTGCAATTCTTTTTCTGAGTGTGTTTATAGCTAGATCCCTTTCCTCCCAGGGCTTTGTTTAACTGAGAAAAGAACTTCAGCTTGATTCAACCGTCGACTTCAGGCACAATTATTTTCCTTGTTCCTTTGCCAGATCACGCCTGTCCATATCCACACACTCTCTATCCCACTAGTCCCAGCCTCTTTGTATGTAGGTGTGACCATGAGCCACGTTTTGATATCTGCTGGCAGAACAAATACAGATCTGTTGCATGTGGCATCTCCAACAAATACTGTCAGCCTGTTTATCCACCTAACCTGTTGGAGCCCAGCTCTCCAGCCAGGAACATTACCCACATGCTCCTTGCAGCAGGCAAGGATTGCAGTCTGCAATCCACTCCTGGCCTGTGCCTGCGTGGTGTGGGAGATGGGCATAAGGCAGTCTTGCTGCTTTCCATAGAGGTAACTCCAGTAATCCTTTAAGTCCTGATTTATGAGATCCTGGTATAATATTATTTCCTCCTCCTACTAGAGATGGGGGCAAAGTACCTCAGCTGCACATCTTGGAAAGGACTAACTGATGGGATAATTCTCTTGGATGTGCTGTATCAGGAGTGGCCTGGTGGGGCTCAGGTGGTGCCAGCCATGGCCAGTGGGAGTGGGTTAAGTTTCTGCGTGTGGGAGAGCAAGAATTTTGGATTAGGGCTGCTGGGAAAGCTACTCCTTGTGAGGCAGCAGGGACAGGGCTGGTGGTTTTGAGGGGAAGCCCAGCTCACTCCAGTAAACCATCACAGCTGCAAAGACACGGGTACTGGAAAAGGCCAAAATGGGAAGGTGAACACTGTCCCCATGTTCTGGCTGAGTAAGGCCTGTTTTCAGAGGCAACATTAGGCAGATCAGGTGTCCAAGCAAGCAAAGGGTGTGTGCTATTATAAGAACGCAAGCTCTGGGTGCCCAAACATGCAGCTATTAGTTAGCATGCCTGCTAAATTCCTATGTCATAAGCGGTAACTTGGCCAAACATGATTATTTAGCTGTAACTCATTTTGGGGTTTTTGATTTCATTTATATGAACATGAAAAAAATTAGGTTTAACCTAGATTTGAACCTTTTATCTCATCCCTTCTGACCTGGTTTCAAAAGAAAAAGATTTTTAAACCTTCTGACCTTAAAAATGCACTGTGAAGGAAGTAATTTCCAGACCAGTGTACAGGTCATAAAGACAATACTTCTGTTCTGTTTATATTGATCCATATGACCAGAAGGTTGCTAAAAATTATTCCTCTTTAATCATGATGGTTTTTTTTAAGTTAAGGATGGGGACTTAGTGTGCCTGGAATAAAATGGCCCTTCATCTAGGATTAGGCTTTGATGTTTCTCACTATGTGCTTAAACATGAAGCTGTGTTTCAGAGAGGACTTTCGAGTTCTACCATTATAGAAATAAATACTCTTCATAAGCATCCTTCTGTTTTACTAGATATTTGAGAACACTTTCATCTCAGTGGCTCCAACGCACTGTCATAATCATCAGGGGCTGAGAATTCAGGACTGGATTGGGTAGAATTAGAGTTGATCTGGCATAGGAAACCTCCTCCAAGGCCAGGCATAAATGATATACTAGTCAGGAAAAGGAAGAGCATACTACATTATTTCTAAAAGTCAGTACTTTGTGTAAATACATTTGCCTGAATATGCAAAACTCCATGCATAATTTGAGTGAAAGGAAATAATTTTGTACATAGCCCCTTCACTTCTTGGTTCCCTTGACAGCATATTTTGTTTGGTTTTTTGGTGGGTTTTTGGGTTTTTTGGGGGGGTGGGTCATGGGGTTTTCTTCATGTTTTAAATTATTTCAGTACTCAATATTTACCTCTAGGCTAAAAAATGTTCTTTTAGTGATCCAATTTTCCTTTTGGTCCTTTACCTTCAGATCCATCATTAATGGTGTCCTGGAAAGAAGAGAATTATCTTTATGACAGTGGCTATGGTAGCACAGTAGGTAACTAACATCACAATACTTCATGCATTCTGAGATGGCTTTATTGTCGTCTGAGGCTATTAGTTTAAATGTCTTCTTTTTAATTCCCAGAGTTATTGGACAGTAAAACATTCTGTCGTGCTCAGATTTCTATGATGACACCTAGTCACCAATCTTCTGGTAAGAAACTTGTAATTATATTTTTAATTGTTTGTCACTTGTCCCAGAGCTACCGACATGTAATAGTCTCTATGGTCTTCTGTTGTAGGATTGCATCTGAGCCTCCAGTAATTTTAAACCAAGCAATGATGATTCTGACAGATTTATTAGCTGTCATTATTACAATAGCTTTCTTTAAAGAAATGCTTCTGTCTTCCCTCTGTCAAGAGAAAGATGATCAAATGATCTGTAATCTCCACATATCTTTTAAAGTGACTGAGTCAAAGGGGTAAACATTAGTGTCAGAGAGACAAGACATTCCAGCTACGCCACGCTTTTCTGTGGTGTGGCACATGGGGCAAACAAGTGCCCCATTCCTCCCCAAAGCGGCCGTGTTTCCCCGGTGAGCCCGTGATTCATGCTGAGTAGCTTGCTGGGTTTGGGGCCAGGCTCGGGTTGGCCTGGGGCAGCTGTAGGGCAGACACTGAGCCCTGTGCCCAAATGCGCCGGCACAAGGGCTTCCTCCTGCAGCCTCTCTCAGCTGGCAGCGGGGTGCTCCCTGAGCCCCCCTTTCCGTGAGGGAGAGTTCAAATCTCCTGCTAAAGGGCAGGAGACAGAGCAAACCTGTTTGCTGTAGTGCCGGGTCGAAGTGCAGTCTGATCACACGTGCCGAAGGCCCTGTGGGCCCTGCCCCGGGGACTGACGGCAGGACGGAGGCGGGAGAGCACGGCAGTGGGAAAAGAGTAAAGCAGAAATGGCAGGGGAATGAGAAGGCAGGGAGGGAAAGGTGGGTTGTTCTTAGGAGGCCATTAAGCAGAGATCTGAGGGAGAAGGCAGTGGAAGTCCTGGGAGGATGAGAAAGGAGAGCACGTTGCTGTAGACGCAGCCTTGCACTGGGGCAGCCCTGTGCTTCTGCATGTGGGCAGTGGCCCCAGCGCCCGTGCCTGCCGGCCCCTGCTCCTGCAGCGTCCTGAGCTGGATTTGCCCAGTGACATAAAGTTTGAACTAATGCACTCAGCTACGAATTAAAAAAAAAAAAAAGAAAAAAAAAAAGAAAAAAAAAAGAGAGAGAGAGAAAACTTGACCAGAAGAAGAAAACTACCAAACCTTAAAAAACCCCACCAAACGCCCTGTTTGCTTTCTCCACCACCTCCACCCACTCTCACAAGATGGCTACCAGGATTTCAGGGCTCTCTGACAGGGCTGGGGACCTGTCCAGATCCTGGCATGGTGTGTTTATCTGCTGACTGCTTAAGCCTAGAGCTAGGGTGGCATGCCAAGGGCACAGCCTCCTGTAAAAACTAAATTTGTATATCCCGTAAAAAAAATGGCTCATTCCTGAATCATATGCAAATAATGTGTAACCTTTTGTCAAAAGTTTTGCAAGACGGCTTTGTTGAAACTGCATCATAACTCTTTTCATCTGTCAGGCCCCAGCCTCCTAACATGGCATGTTTGAAACTAGTCTCCACGTAGGAGCTGTGGCAGAGCGGGAGGCTATTTACACAGCTGAAATCCAGAATAAATCACTGGCTAGGCAGAAGACAACTGAACTTCCAAGAATAAATTTCCAGCTAAGTGGAGCATAACAAACATTTGCAAGCGAATTGTGGGATTTTAAAATGAGAAGGATTTATATGAGGGCAAATAAAGAACTGGGTCCTGCAGTCGTTACCTGGAGTTCCCACAGGCTTTTAATAACATATGGGGAATCATAATCTGAGGAAAGGCAGTGAAATAAGCCTCATTTTCCTTCCCCCACACCACACCCCCCTCCAAGCTGAGTGAGGTTCAGGCTAGTTCCTGCTCTTTGAGAGTGGGAAGGCAAAATGACTCAGAGCACGTTTGCTGCTTGGGGGTCAAGGACGGTAATTTATCAGACTTAGAATAGCAGAGGTTAGGCCTATCCCCACGGTCTTGTTCAGTTTATGTTTCCAGTTATGTATGAATAAAGTAAGTGTGTGAATAACTTTGCATCTACCTTTTCACATGCAGTTATTGCAGTAGCTTGTGCAAATCTGACAAGTTTCTATGCAAATAAATATTTCCTGTGAGTCATTTTCCCATGCAAATGCCTGGTTTCCATGAAAAGTATGATAATTGGGCATTCATAGAAGCTGGGAAAACATGCGTGGGACCTTAAGCTTTGCTTTATGGGATTCAGGGACAAGGTATGCTGAAAAGCAAACACAGAAGGGGCTCCCTCTCAGGTCTATCCCACAGATTTTGTGAGACTTAGAGCAATCAGATGAAAGCTATTCATTAAGTACAAGAGCAGAGCCAGGCTGTGGTGGTTTGGGGGCGGGAGGGTTGAACGTGCAGACTGTGAGGTAGGTTACAGTCATGAACAGGCAGAACTTCTTTTTTTTCATTTCTGAAGAAATGCTTGTGCCAGAAACCCTATTCTCCTCTGGCTGGCTGCAGGTGATAAAGTACCATTGATGAGAATTGGCTTGTTTCTATGGCTCTGAGCCACAGAAAAATATATGCTTGTCCTGCTGCCAAAAACTTCTACCAGCGCAGCCCCTTTCCCCCACCCTGCCCCCCTAAACAACAGCACTTTGCCAGTTCATTATGTTTTAGTCAGGTAGGTGTTCTGTGCATTGGTACCAGCACATATATTTCCCATTAGATCATCTCTTCAGAAACAAATAAGCCCCCAAAGATACGTGCTTCAGCAAAGACTAAGATAATGGGACAATTCAGGATTCCTTTTACAGATGTGATCATCCTATTTTTCTCTCTCTCACACACAACATGAGGTGAGGTATTTGTTAATCAAATTTAGCTTTCAAAAGCCAAATGTTTACGTCTGCATTCATTCTTTATTCATCAATGGTCTCTTTGAGAAGTGTGCTGATTAACATATAGTACAGAAAACAAAACTCTCCCTCCTCACTTAGATTACCTTCCGAAAAGTGATTATCTTTAGAAGAGATATTTTTTCTTTTTTGTGGTTTTATTTCTTTCAACCTGCTAGTCAATGGAAAGCCTTTAATCAAATTTACAAATAGGCTTCATTTTTCTTCTCTGCAGACTCTTCAGATGCAAAAAAATCGCAAGATCATACCCCAAAGTCCCACACCAAGAAGCACAGTAAGTCAACATCCATGGTTGATGGTTGGTTAGTTGATTGAAGGAAAAAGAAACAAATGAAAATCAGAGAGAAGAGGAATAATTTTGAACACGAAACTCATTAAATCATTTTTCTGATTGAATTCTGAAAGGATCTATCTAGTACTGCTTGTTTACATCATTTTTGGACTCACTATTGTTAAATTTTTCAAATTGTTTTTATCAGTGAGGGCCTATGGAGAAGCAGCTTCCTCTGCCCATGTTGAGCTGGGCTGGTGGAGTGGAGTAGAGGAATGATGAGGAGACCCAGGATTAAATCAGGAGGGCCTGTGCGTGGGCACAGTCGTGCTCGTGCCTGTGCCTGCCAGGTGCAGCACACACCACAGACCCTGCTCAGCATCTCCTTGCAGCACTTCTCACGCACGACATCACAAGCAAGCACCTGTGCCTCAGTCTTGCCACCTTCTTATCCCCTGATATGACAGTCTTTCCACTCTCCTCATCTACATTTTCTGCTAGTTTTCATTCAGCCTGACTCTGAAGACAGCATACCATAATTGTGATTTCTGTACATAGTTCCATTAATGTACTTTACCGAGATATTTTAATGCTGAAAATATCCTATGTATGTCCTTTTCCATCCTATTTAATTCTCTGATTATAATAGGAAAGCTTAATATTGGTCTTTCACTGCATTTTGTGGTATTTGGGTTCATCCTGTTTCAGTATGACCTCCAGATTTTGTCTCTTCCTGACTCTTCTTACTCTTGTTCTGTCACTTTGCCCCAACAGAACTCCTGCACTTTATATCTGTACAAAGATACCTGGGTGGTGTTTTCTTTCTCTGTGTGTCTATAAAAAGGCTGTTCATGAAAGGATTAGATAGGACTGGTCTGAAGAAAGACCTGTGAAGAAGTGAGGTCTGTCAGCTGGTTCAGCTTGGAGAAGGCTGAAGGTTGACACATCCCCGTCTCCAGCTTCCTCTGGGAGGGCAGTGGAGAGGGAGGTGCTGTCCTCCTCTGTCTAGTGACCTGTGATAGGACATGAGGAAATGGAGTGAAGGTGTGCCAGGGAAAGTTTAGACTGCACAATAGAGAAGGTTCTTCACCCAGAGGGTGGTCAGCCACTGGAACAGGCTCCCCAGGAAAGGGGTCACAGCACCAAGCCTGACAAAGTTCAAGGAACGTCTGGACAATGCTCTTAGTTATGTGGTTTAGATCTAGGATTTCCTGCGAGGAGCAGGGAGTAAGACTTGATGATTTTTATAGGTCCTTCCCAACTTGAGATATTCTGTGATTCTAACATCTCATTAGTCACAGCCTGGGCATATAAAACAGGTGACATTGGAAGTCTGGGCTAATCCCCTTCATTTCCTTCAGTACTGCTCTGTGTCATGATGATAAGTTACTGATGTCCAGAGAGGCTAGGTCCACCACATTTTAATGGGTCCAGAAAACAATTATAATAATACAGAAAAATATTGGATTACTTGACTGAAATCTAATTCTCCTTATACTGCACTGTATACCATTTTCAAGTTACCTTTGCATCTTTGACTAGCTTGTTTCCTTCTTAATTTGGTCTAATTGCATGCTTTTGAAGTCAGACCAAAGGACTGCTGTCTTTCTGGCTCACCTTGTCACTGTGTTTGTTATTCTTCATTTGTAAACTACTTCATCTGACTTGATGGATTTATTTAATTTTTTTTTTTGACCTGGACTTTCTGGTGCTATCTTTATAGTAACTGTGAGACATATTTGTGCTTAAACTGAGAGGTCTACCTGTTGAACTTGGAGATCTGTTTTTGTCTTTTCTACACCATGGTCAAACTTTTTGGTTCCCTTTTTACATACAGTTTTGGCTGGCCAGTTTTGCCACTGTCCTTCTATCCACTCTGCACCTTCTTACTTAACTCATTCATGCAGAATGGCAGTTCACCTCCCCTGCCTTCTCTGTCTTTTAAATGCATGGAGAGTCGGTGCCTGCTTCACGGTAATCTCAGCTGTTTCATGTGCCACACAATAATATCAGGTTACATGCTGTGCTGTAGACAGGGATCTGGAGAAATGGGCAAATGAGATGAGGGGAAGGCTTAAACATGTTCTCTTTAGGGCAGAAACAGTGCCAAAGGCAGAAGGAAGCAGTGGGTGGTTTGGACTCTGCTTCCCCTGGTTGCTGGGGCTCCTACCTGCCTGCCACAGGGCTCAGACTGCCTGAGGCTGACGCTTATCTGCAGTCGAAAGGCTGCTGGTGTTTTTCACCTGTATATCTCTGAGGTGGGGGTCTTGTGCTCCAGAAACTATGGCCTGAGTGTTCACCCTCTGTAGATGACATAAAAGTTGCAAGCATAGCCCAGAGAGTTCTTGAGACACTCCTTCCTGCCCTCTTTCCTTTTTCAGACCCTCGAGGAACTCATCTTTGGGAATTTATTCGAGATATTCTTCTCAATCCTGAGAAAAACCCAGGATTAATCAAGTGGGAAGACCGGTCAGAAGGTGTCTTCAGATTTTTAAAATCTGAAGCTGTGGCTCAGCTGTGGGGAAAGAAGAAAAACAACAGCAGCATGACTTATGAGAAACTCAGCCGAGCCATGAGGTGAGCTGGATGTTGCTGAGGAAGACTGTGGCACATACACAGACCAACTGCCTGGAGAATTTGTCTGACTTTTAAAAATGATTTGTCAACAGCTGAAGTTGTTTTCTTTGACAGTCTCTCACACTGGTTTTGAGATTGCAGCATTGTGTTCTTTTCTTCTCCACTTTCTGTGGATATGCATATATCTTATATGATATATATATAACACAAATAATTGTTTATATATATATAAATTCTGTTTTGCTCCATCCAAACAATCAATGTAGGAAGAGAATATGGTTGCAGAAATCTAGGAATGTTGAAATGGCCTAGTAATGGCTGGAGACCTTGTTATTTCCAGCAACATTCCGAAACTAGGCATACCCCACATCCATTGTCTTACTGTAGGTGTTAGGATTTTCTTTCCTCTTTGATTATTCATTTTGAGAATTTTTCCATAATCTCTGAAACTTCAAAATGTATTTTTAAAGGGGTGCTGAGGTTCTTTACTGGTCTGATTTTCAGATCCTGGTTTATCTGGAAAAAAACCCCCTGTGAAATCTCATCAGAGTGTGTGATAAATCTAGCAATATGCTTTGACCTGAATCACGGCGAAATTCAAACTCAGGAGCTAATTAATATAAAGGAAAAAGAAAAGATCCATTTTTCTTTCTCTGTCATTCAATTATAATGATCTTAGATATTATATGCATATCTCAATAGAAAATAAAGACTTTTTAAGCTAGCTAAGGGGTTGTCAAGCTGGCAGTGGCCTTTTAGGACCATAGGTGAATTTACTCTTATATCTTTTTCTGTTTTTATTTTAACAGATACTATTACAAAAGAGAAATCCTTGAGCGTGTGGATGGTCGGAGATTAGTATATAAATTTGGAAAGAATGCCCGTGGTTGGAGAGAAAATGAAAATTAAATATATCAAGAAATAACATTTAAAACATATGGATGTAAATATTCAAAGACTATTTTCTTATATTTATGTATCAAACTGGGGTGAAAAAACAATTCTGCTTCTGTCGGGAAGAAAGAACATTATCATTATTGGTGTTAAAATTATTTTATTTGAAGTATGTCCTGTATGGGGAAAAAATGTACACAGTTTTCTGTGATATAAGTTAACATTATAGAATTATGATTATTTTTTCCTTCTTGTGAAGTTTTCCTCATTTTTTTTCTTAAATCATACAGGCATAATGTGATTTATGAGTCAGTAAAGAAAGGGAAGGAGCTAAATATTAGGGCATTTAGGGAGTATGATAATCCACTTTGGAAGGCAACAATAAGTGGAGGAAAAAGTAAAGCATCTCTGAGCCAAGTAGCCTTCTTCTATAGACAGATGGTTTATAGCTTTCCTTGGCCAATACCACTTGTTCCTTCCCTCCTCTGATTTCTGAGTGTTTTAATACTTTGCTGGCTTTCAGCTGCTTTTCTTGAATTAGACAGTGGGTTCCTCTTCAGCTGACTTATCCCAGCCACAAGAACAGTGGCTCTGCAAGGTGGCTGTCAGCATTTATTTGGAGAACCCATACTACCTCCACCACTGAGACCTTCTTTCGTGGGCAGACATTTAGGACCAGACTTACCTAATGCTCAGTGTCCTCCCTAACCTTCAAAGAGCATTCAGCTTACCCCAGGAGAAAAGCTATTTTTTTGTTAACTAATGTCTTTGGGGTGAACTGCTGGAAGAGTGTCAATCTTGGGGACCAAAAGCTGTTGAAGGAAGATTGTTTTCTGACTGGGCAAACTTATTAAAAGGCACTGGTTTCCCAGTAGGAATGTTAATAGTCCTCTCACCCTTTTACACTTCTAATTAAAGCTTTCAAATCTGTGCCATATGGAGCAGTGAGGAGGTGGGCAAGCAGAACATTTATTAATCCCCTGGCATGAGGAAGCAGTCTCCCCAGTCACTTCAAGCTGTGTGGTCCTCCTGGAAAGTCAAGTCTCACTTGGACAGATACTTTCAAAAAATCTTTGAGAAATGCAAAGCTAAACTGTGTGTAAAATATTAGTTCCCTTTGCTTTCCGCAAGTCTAACTCTATACTGTACTTGTATTTGTCATTTGTGCTTGGCATTCTTAGTTGGAGGAAAAACCCCATCAACATAAAGACACTGAGATTTTAGGGACATTCAGATCTGGGTCAGTATTTTGGGTTCACATCTAGCAGCACTATGCAGACACTGAGCATTCATCAGCAGCTTTTCCTTTCTCCAACTCACAAATGCTTTGTGCCAGCACTGAGCATATGCAGAATGTAGGGAAATAAAAACTAGAGGAGGCAGCACTTCACCGGGTCACTGAGTACGTGAGATGTGGGAGTCGAGAAACAGGATTGTCTTGGTGATGTTAACAGAGGTGAAACCAAGATCAATTTCAAATCACTTTTTCAGGGATGGGAGTTTGGAAGACAATAACAGGGACTGAGAAGCCCAAGATTAAAAAAAGAAAAAGAAAAAAAAAAGGAAAATTAAGAATATTAAATCCATCCAATATCTATTTCCTGAGGCATCCCCTGGGTTTGGATCCGTATTAGCTTCAAATACAGCAAGATACAGCTGGAGGTTGCAGGATATTCCATTTTTGTTTGTCTTGAAAGGAAATAGAGATGAAACCAAGAGACAGCAGAAGTATCAATATGAAGGGTATAAAACGTGCTTAGCAACAGTTTGTAGGCAAACATGAGATCCTAATTCGTTATCTACACATGTAGGGCATGTTAAACAATAACACCACCTCCTACACTGTGTATGCCAGAGCTGTCACCATCAATTACCCATACATGACAATTTTTACTTTTCATAACCTGGGTGGAGAGAGCTTCATCTTATTTACAAATCAAATAATAAGCCTTGTACTTCAAAGCATTTTTTCTCTCAGTCTATCTCTCTTTGGGTTTTTTTGTTCAGCTGTCTTTGCTAGCCTTGCTTGCTTTTGCAAAACTCAGTTTCCTTTTTAAGCTTAATTTGCTACGTTTCACTTCCTTACCATCATTTTGTAGTTCATATAACAAGAATCAGGCCACCAGATGAGAAGAGCACTTTCACTTTGCTCCTAAAACCATTTCTCTCCCCTACCTGATGGTTATTTGTAGCCCTTTGCTCTATGCTCTTCACACCACCTCCACACCTTGGGTGAAAATCTGAGATCAGTGGCACCATCAAAAATCTGCAATGTAGTTGTACCTTATCTCAGGTTAACGTGTATCTTAAAGCAATGGATTGTAATACTTCATGAATTTGCTTTCCACCTGATCTTCCACAAAATTTCTTGGGAGATAAAATGAACCTGTGATATATACGTGTCACCACTTGGTTGCTGAGCAGCAGCTAAACCTGCTTTTAAAGGTTTTGAAAGATAAAACTGTACTTAGAAGCATACTGTATAAATTGAGAGAGTAGTTTACATTGGGGTGCAGTATAAATGGTCTTCCACTGTCACATCTTTCAGCACGTGGAAATCATGGAAGTTTCTCTTTCCACCCTGCAGAACTTTGCAGTGTAGTAAGTACTTGTCATTCAGCATTACAATAGCACAAAGTTGGAATAGAAGCCAGCCAACATTTACTCTGTTTTACAAATATATTAACCTTTGCCTAAGACAAACACAAAGGACTGTTTAAAATTACAGTTCTTGCCAAGGACAGATGCAACCAACCAAAGAGAGTCTTTTTACCAGATCTAAGCAAACGGAGAAAATGAAGAGATGAATTTTTATGTAAATTGCTATTTAAACAAAAAGCATTTCTGATTGCTCTTTTATTTTGTATTTCAGAGGCTGAGCAATCATATTTTTAGATGTATCCTTTAAGTTAGCAGCTGCTGAACGGGTAGCACCATGTGTATAGATTTTTATTGTACCATAATTTTTCATATGTATAAAGCTCTAGATAGGAAAGTATATTGTATTTATACAGTTACATGCAAATCACAATGTCAAAGGGTTGGCATGAGCACTCTCAATATTTTCTGCACAAAATTAGAGCAACTTGCTCTAAAAACATCCTGAGAAACTGTATGTAGGCTGTTGAACTACATAGACATTAAAATGTTTAGTTACATTTTCATCTTTCTTTCTGCAGCACATTGCATAATTCCTGCTTGCTTCTCACAGCATCGTCTTCAATGTCTACGTGTGGAAACAATTCCAAGTTAGATGTTTCACTATTGCCATTGTAAATCTCAGCTTGGAGACAATGTATTCACAAAATGGTTCTAAAGACTGTTTCTATTTTTGTGAATATGATATAAATTCAAATAAAACACTCATGAAAGAAATTATTTGATTAATGTTTATCTTCCCTTTTTTATGTCTTGTGATTGGAAGTGACTAATGTGAATTCTTTCAGTACTGAAGAATATTTCAATACTGATAAAAGGACTGCTGTAACTACAACACAATCCAATTGCTGAAATTTACTAATATGTTGAATACCCGATCTATTGTGAAGATACTGGGTTTCCAAACCTGTTTTATGTCTCACAGGCCTCACCGAAATAATGGATTATGTCAACACAGCTAGATTGCCTTTCTTGTTTGGCTGCTAAACTTAACAAAGGCCTTACTTCAGCACTGATTTAACTTCAAGGTGTTTTGAAGTGTGTGCAAGGGCTAGGCTGATTAAGGATGCCATTACTCACACTGAGCATTTCCTTTACTGAATCAAAGCAGCTAAAACGATGAAATCTTGTCCTTCATGTTATTTTTCCATCTAAGTGGCGGCTATAAAAAGGGGACATCTCTCCTGATTTACTCTGCAGCTTGAGGTAAAAAAGTGAGAACGCCTACAATTAAAAGCAAGTCAAGGCAGACTCCTGGGGCATTTGCAGTCCGGGGGCTGTGGCTGTGCCAGGTGGGTGCGAGGGTGCCGTGTGTGGCCTGCGAGGGGCCACCCTGTAGCCCCTGTGGTGTCCTGCTGGGTGTCCCGGGCTGGCAGCATGAGGTGGTGCAGAGCAGCCAGTCTGACACAGAGAGCTGAGCCTGCTGCTGTGCCAGCACGTCTGGAGTTGGGCTGGAATCTCAACCAGGAGCTTCACTGCAATAGGACAAGCCACACCACCATGCTCTATAATCTGCAAGCGTGCATAATTTTAAGCAAGTGAGTGGCTCCCCCGCCACTGAAATGATGCATATGGATGTTTGAGGATGGTGGCTCTAGAAGTGTTCAGTCTATATTGAATCAGCCTATATTTGAACCTGTAATTTATGTCCACATAAATAGAAGAATGGGTTTGAATTTTGAACACAGGTACAAACCCCATGTTTAGCATGCAAAATCAGTGTCCCAAAAGAGTGGTCATAGTTTGAGAACTTGGGAGTCCCAAACTAGGTTTCAAAAGGAATTGGAACTAGATTTCAGGCAAGTTCAGACTGAGATTTAAATAAGCACAGCTGTTTTTTCAGTAAATGGTTGGGGCTTTTGTTTCAAGCAAGCTGAGGCCAATATTTGAGACAAACACAGATGAGAATAGCGTTTGGAAATTCACAAATAAGTGCACACTTAATAAACTCTCCCCCCCTGCCCCCCAAAAAAACCCCAACAAAAAAAAACAAACCAAAAAACTCAAGCAAACCAAAACTCTTCTTTGGTTGTCACTTAAAATTAAGGAAAACTTCAGCTTTCAGCTGCAGTCTATGGCCATATGAAATAAAAATTCAAGGCAAAATTATGTTTACAAATTCTATGTAAATTGAGAATAAATAAGAGAAGTGCTGTAAACAGAGTCTTAACATGATAAAAATTTGGGTGCATGTCTACATCAAGGATGCTTCAGGTAAGTGAAATCTGGTACTAGCAAAAAAAAAAAAGTGATTAAGATTTACCAATACTAGTAGCTTTCAATAAATGGGTCAGTTACAATAATTTGAAAGATAGGTTATCTATCTGGATTTTCAGTATTTTCTCCCTTGCTGATGAAGATTTGCACAATGCAGTCTAAGTCCTAAACTTTGTGCAAGCCAAGAATTTTTTCCAGCAACCACCCTTTCCCCAAATATTTAGCTCCTTCAGTCACCTGAGTGTTAGAGAAAATAATAGGGAAAGAAACAAATAAGCAGGAGGAAGAGACTGAGTCGATGACCAGGTCTTAATGCACCAAAAGTTCTGTGTGGAAATGCAAAGGCTGTATGTGCAAAAAAATTTAATAACATGCAAGTCAGTCTATTTATAGTCTTTCCATCAGAGGTTGGTTGCAAAAATTAAACATAAATTAGTGTTTACAAGTTTAATTATAACTTTTAGAAGAACAAGAAATTATAGCAATATTCCTGTGTGTACTGTATCATCTTGTGTACCAGAAAAAATTTAATTATGAAAAATGACTGAAGCATTATTTCTGCTGAAGAATTTCTCCCCTCTGTATTCAGTATGTTGTGATACTGTCATTGCTTTCATCTTGGTTTGAAATTCAGCAATAAGATTCAATCTCAACGCGGGGAGTGAAGAAGGAGATGGATGATCTGTATTGTTGTAGCAGGTATTTCAAAGCAAATAGGCAAACTGTAGCTTCTTCTTTCTAAAGTTTTGGTTCCTTACTTAGGATTTATACTGTCCCTGGGAACAAGATGTGAAGTTGGGGATAAATACCAGTATCAGTGACACATCTTGTGAATTTTGCAGAGGAGCCTCCCTGTCTCTCTGTAGGAGTGGTGAAGAGACCTTCAGAGCATGAAGATTGTGAAAGCCCCCTTCTTATACCTGAGTATGTTGAGAGGCTGAATACAACACCTTAAAAACTGCTTTCTGAAGCTCCTGTCTGTTTTGAAAGCTTTGGACAATAAGGCAGCCTTCAGCATTGCATGGCAAGGGGATTATTGTACTTCACAGCTCACTAGGGAACGGCAGGATGGCCTCATAGCAACCATAGGTGAGCAGTGCTGTGTTTGAATCCATGCTGCAGCCTCTGCAGGAGGAGACTGCAGGGCTCACTCTGTGCTGAGGTCTAGTGCCACTGTACACCTTCATCTGCGTTTCTCAGATGTGCCAAGGCAAAGGGAGGCTGGAGAATTTTAAGAATGCATCCCAAATGCTTTTGTGAGCACTGCAGAAAGGTCAGAGGATTACTGGCACTGCTGAATTTCCTGGAGGTGATGCCGCCATGAGGATGCTAAGACACAGCTGCCAGCTGGAGATACTGAAGTGGTCTGGGAGCAGGGACTGTCCCTTCTTCAAGTTTTGCTAGTTTTGCTCTCTATTTGTCAGCTTCTGTCTCCATTTTTTTCTCACATCCCCTTTTCCCAAGTAGTGTGGTTGTAACATCACTGGCTGTACCCATGGAAAATGCTCTTTCCCTGGAAGGGGATGTAAAGTTTTTGTCTTCTGAGTTGGCTTTCATGGGCTAAGACCAAACCCTTTGGCTCTAGTTCACATCTTTATAGGCTACTAATTTGCCAAGGTGGGGAAATTCAAAAGTGCAACCCAAGTCTGTAACCAGGGGCTCTCTTAGGGAGTCGCTGAAGTTCAGAGAGGATGGAGGCTCACACCACAGGTCTGATCTTGCCCAGCCTCCTGTGGACTACGGTACTTCTCAACACAGTCATCCCATGAAGCCTGTGCCCAAACACTGACAGAAGGAGAAACAACATTCGCCACCAAATTCACACAAACTGGAATCTTATGCTGTCTAAGATCCCTGTATTTTCAAAGAAAGCTTAAATAGACAGACAATTAAAGAAAAAAAAAAAGAGAAGAGATCACCTTGAATTTCATCCTGCTCATACCAGATAGAATCACAATGTCTCAGGTAATTAGCTTTGCCTGAGATGTTGATCGCTCATATTAGGAGTATATAAAATCTAAGAGTTGTGATGTGAGGCAACCTGTAACTCTCCATGCATCCTTCTAGAATTCCCTCTGTACTCCTATATCTCTCTCTGAATCATACCTCCTCTACTGGGGAAAGGCTCACCAGAGCTTATCAGATTCAATTACTGCTGTTTCATATCAATGTTCTCATGTGAAATCAGAATACAAATAAGCCAAGACTACCTCCATACCCCCAAACAATTACAAATGCCGATGATTCACCAGTTATTCATGCCAAACCAATATTTTTCAGTATTTTATAGTTCATGAGTGAAACATTTCAGCATGTTCAGACTGAAATCACTGGCATGCCAGGAGGTGTTTCATGGAGACGGGCATGCTGCATGGGGACACATGGCATACCCAGCAGCTGTCATGCAATCACATTTGTCTTATGGACACGTTTTACTTTTCCAGTAGGTTTGGAGGTGAAGGGTTAATAAAAGTTATATTTACTTTCAAGAAAGTTTAGAGTTAGATGATAAAGCTCATCCAATTTTTTACTTTGCTGCCACTGGAAGACACACACACACATGCACACTTTGCCCTCTTACTTCCCCAAACTTTTCATCTGATGTAATTTTTAAATACACGTAGAATGAAAAATTATGTGGTGGTGNACACACACACACACACACACACTTTGCCCTCTTACTTCCCTAAACTTTTCATCTGATGTAATTTTTAAATACACGTAGAATGAAAAATTATGTGGTGGTGATAAAACATCTTTTTTTTTTTTTTTTTTCTAGTGTGTAGAAAGAATTTAATTCACTCTGCATGGATAACCCATTTGTTTATACTCAGGTTAAGAACAAAGCCAGCTAATAAGCTTTGCTGTCACCTTAAATAAATGGTTTCACAAGATAATAACTCCATGCAGCTACGCCCAAGGGTCATCAGCATTTTTAAAGACTCTTGATGTTTCAGAAAAAGAAGTCACACTGTAAAAGCCAGCAACACTGTGGGAGAGCTATTAAAAACTGATATTTTGTTTGGATATCAAGGTTAAGAGTTACTGTGGACCTGCGGCCACAGAGGCTTTAAGTAGACCCCCCACCCCAAAAAGGGTGTACACCAGCAAGCCTTTCCTCAGCTTGGAGGAAGGCAAGGCTGGAAATTGAGCCTTATCACAAACATAAGTCCCAGCTCATCCACCACGTGAAACACCTTGAGCTTGATTGCAGATAATAGCCATAGCCTGTTCAAGCTGACTTGAAATCCTGCTGAAAGGGCAGCTCTGGCTCCCTTGTGTTGTTTCTCTGTGCCTGTTTGTTGCCTAGTGTTTGTACCAGCACTGCCAGATCCAGAAGTTATTCTGAAATGAAAAAGGGTAAGTCTTTTTGTTAGATCTCGGTATGCTGAGGCCACAGGATCATTAGTCCCAACTCAAGGGAGCAATTGGAGCCCTGCAGTCAGAGGAACAGGAGTGGGAGATGACTTCCTACCCCTTTAGCAACTCTTTCAGTTAGATCACTGTAAGCCAATTTGCAAAACCTCAAGTGATCACCTGCTTCATGGAGAAACCTCCTGTGCATGTGTGTGAGAACCTAGGATGTGTATAAAGATATAAATTAGCAACACCTTTCTTTTAATTTTGTATGTTAATAAGATAATTTTGTGTTTTACTTTTGTGATGATGTTTCTCTGGCCTTAAGAGTGTTTTTGTATGCTTAGCAAAGCACAAATCTCCAGGGACCAGTGAGACTGGGATATGAAACTCTCTTAACACAAAATGTGGCAATCCAGGGGTATTGCAAACTTCCTCTGCCAAGCAACACAGCTGAGTTTTCTGGGGAGTCAGTAACACAGGGCATTCGTTTGAGAAAGATACCTCCTACTAGTGAGTGTCCTCACAGGATGGTGAGGAGGTCACATGAGTCACAAGGACCTCTGAAACTCTGACATACATGCCTGGGGAGTAAGGGAAGAAAGGGGGTAAAAACTACTGATAAATGGGCTGGGGGTGGGGGGGGTGGTGTTTTTTATTTGTATCACCAAGATAAAGAGATATAAGTGGTGGCATATAATTTTAAAAAGGAGAAACTGGAAAGATGAATTTTGGGAATAACTTCTTGACTGTGCAACTTGTCCTTCTGAAGGGCAGGTTGAGTAACTGGAGGTGCTTGGTCTGCAGAGCTGCTCCGTGCTCACTGTGCTGCAGTGCACAATCAGAATTAAAAACTATTATAACTGTTATGACTGAAATTGCACTGTGATTCATCAAGTTCTTTTGAACTCTGGATGCTGCATTTGCCTATTAATATCTCTCCTAAGGGAAGTGGTTGAGGCCCCATCACTGAGTACCAGTAGGGCCTGATTTTCAGAGGCAGTGAGCAATCACTTATCCGTGAAAAACCAAGATGGAAAATAAACTGCATGTAACAATCTGGTGCCAGCAGAGGGATAGGATAGCTTTGACCTGTTATGTGTTTTTTCAGTTTCAAACTTTTGGGATTGCGTTATTTGTGTTCACCTGATATACTAGTAAATATAATTTTTTTTTTTAAATACTCTGTAATCAACCCACACAGCTCAGCTCCTCTGCCAGTTCCCACACCTTCTTTCCTCAGCCCATTGAAAATGCTTGGTTGAAAAAAAAACCCTAAGAAACCACAAGTGGAGTGGATCATCACACCCCTGCAAAGGCTTGGTTGAAGAAAATTAATTTCTCTTGGCTAGATTATTCCCAGGGTTTACACGTCTGCCCAAAGGAGCAAGGCAGAAAAATGCATCTCCTACCTAATGCTGAGCAGCAACTACACATTTGGTTTTGGGTGTCATGTCCAGGCCAGGCATCAGTTCTGCACACACGAGCATGGACACAGAGGATGTGGAGACATAGCAATGCTTCTCTGCCTCAGGTGGTGGACAAGGGGAGGTGGGAACTGCCCTGTGAATAGATGCTGCTACTTCCTTCCAGGAAAATTTAGGAAAGAAAATACGACTCCAAGTAAGTTTATGGGTTTATTTGAAGCAAGAAAGCTACAAGTATCCTTTTATATCCTGCTTAAGGAGCTTGAGGTACTAAGAGGTCTATGGTCCAAATGCTTGGGTAGCAGAAGGTGAATCTCATAGCTGGGGAGGCCAAGATACTGCAGTAACAGTGCCCATCCTCCCTTTCCTGCTGTGTCCTGGTGAGAAGGCAGGTATGTGCACTGCAGTGGAAAGGGATAGCAGTTCAAGTTTTACTATCTTGAGATGTTCTGTAGTATGTTGGTTTTTATCTACCAAATGCAATAAAGCATAAATCCTAACTATGAGCTGGATCATTCCCTGCATGTGGAAATGTACCCATGAGTCACACACGTGTTCGTACATGAGTGGGTTCTCAGATAAATTGTCCTATATATGGAGTCCAAACTTGCCAATCACTTCAGGATGTGTCCTCTCATTTTCGCACTGGCAAAGTCTGATTTTTTTTTCCTCTGGCTATTGTTTTGAGATAATGGAGTTGGAGGCTACATTCTTCTTTCCTTTAGTGTAATTGTAAATGTGTTTCTCCTAAATTCTGCTTTTGATAAACAGGGTGATGTGCTCATACCTCTGTGAAGTGCTGTGTGCTCATTTAAGGGACCTAAGCTCTGTGCTTATTAAGGGACTTTGTTGTGTGCGCAGGAATAGAAAAAGAACTGTTTTGGTTTCGGTCACTTGGAGGGATCTTGTAGTGGATGGTGTCAATCATTCCAGACAGACTCTGCAGTTCATCACTGTGCCATGTTGCATTCAGACACAAATCTTTCTCAGTGCTTCAGGTGATTGCAGCTGAAGCACAAAGCTGGCTTGTGACAAATGTATATGTGGGAGATGCAGCCGCAACACCTATTCTCACTGAATTATTTCTGGAGTGTTATATGTTTGAAAAGACCATCTCTGCAATGCCTTTTGCTTTATTATACAGCTTTATTTTCTGCTCTAATGTGGGGAAAGCAGTAGTTCCCCACAGGGATCCAGTATAATCCACAGATGAGACAGTTTGTGTAATGGTCTCTGGAGTGTTTTTTCTCATAAATTTTTAACTCTGCTTTGGGCCTGTCAGTTCTATTTCACCGTGTAGAAACTATAACCTAGCTACTGAGCATGGTATGAAAGTGGAAAATTTCTGCTAATAAGTTTTTCTTGATGCCTGTCTCAGGGGAAAAAACAGGGAAGAAATACTAGGTTCTTAAATTAATCACAATGTTTTTTGTGTTGGGTTGGTTTTGTGCCTATTTTTTACCCAGAAGGCATGTTGCAAATAAGTAAAAGCAGCCATGACTTGTAACTTCTAAAACTTTAACATACTATTTTTTAAAAATATCTTGAAAGTTCTAAAAAATATACTACAATATAAAAAAAGTTATTTTTAGTTTGGAATAGATTTCTTTTATTTTTTCTTTTTTCTCTGTACCCATCTGACTAGTGAGAGCCTTTTAAAACTTTCCCACTGGAAATATGGTTGGACTCCTGATCAGTATGCCCACACAAATTAACATCAGAAAAAAAAGAAATGACACCTCAGAATGGAATGGTAAAAGAACATGAACTGAGTGTTTCACATCAGCAGGTCTTTCCAAAATCTATTCAAATGGTTTAGGAAGGTGTTTGAGGTGATCTTTGAGTTGTTAAGAGTGTGTTCAAAACCAAAAATCAGCGCTGTGGTAAACAGAAAAAGGTAAATACAGAAACTGTACTGTAAAAGGGGATGGTGAGGAGAAGAGGACCAAGTCAAATGTAGGTCAGAAAGTGTAACTTCATCTTCTCCAAAATTGCTACCCATACTCTATTTGCAAAACACGTGTAAAGCCACAATGGATTTCCAAGCACAATCCCAACCACTTTTATACTGTGTTAGCGTGATAGGCTGACATTTCTCTATAAACAGGAGAGAGAACATGTAAGGCTTACTGTGCTAGGCTTTTGACTGCTTCATAGCTACTTTCATAAACAAAGTATGAAAACAGGATCCTAATGAAATTAGTCTAAACTGTGCTCAAACTAGTTGCAAAATTGTACTCCAGGAGTGGCTATTAGTGATTCACTGTCAAACTAAGTTGAATTAAATGTGACTCCACTGTGATCTTTCATGGGCCAAGTACTATTCAGTATTTTCATTAATGACTTTGCTTATGAAAAAGCAGAGTCAGTTTACTGAGTTTGTAGGTCATGCCAGCCAGCCCTTTGAAGGAAAGGATGAAAATTCAGAACAATGATGATACACTAGAGAAGTGATAAGTAAATAAGTAAAAGGCCATTCCAGACAAACAAAAGCAAGAGCAATGGCTCAGTATGTTGCACAAATATGCAAGTTGCACAAATATGAGGTGGTAAATGACTTATTGGATGGTTGTTTTGTAAAAAGAAGGAATGCAGTGTTGCAGTGGATCACCGGTTATAAATGAGTTGGCAGTGCCATGCTGCTATGAAAAAATAGATGAGAACATATAAATAGGTGTGACAGCTGTGAGATAACAACACTGCCCTTCCATCCTACTGAGCAGAAGTGGGACTAGCTTTAGATAGAACATGTTCAGCTTTGGACACCATACTTCTTTTAAAATTAAAAAAAAAAACAAAACGCCAAACAAAACCAGTTGCCTAGTAGTGTGTCAAGAAGGACTGGAGAGCTAATAAAGATGTTTTATGAAGGAAGTTTGGAAAACCAGGGTTATTTTACTGAAGGATGGTAGCAGTCTTCAAACATGTGAAAAGTTGTGAGAAAAAAAGATTAATTTTTCCCCATTACTAGTGAGACAAAGTGAGAAATAACAAGCCAAAACTATAATGAATGAAATTTGGGTTACATGTACGCAAGAGATTTGTGATGGTGTGGATAGGAATCCCAACAGCAGGCATTTGTAAGAACAAGTTAGACCAACATCTTAGGGAATTACATAAGTGCAGATGATCTTTCTTTTGGGTGAGGGGTGAACTGGCATCATCTTAGATCTTTTCCAGCTTGTTTTTATGACTCTGCAATATGTCTTCATGAATCAAGTAAACATTGGTGAAACACAAATGTCTCCATGAAAAGAATATTTTTTCGAAATATTCTGACCAAGTTACGTGCATTGACAGTTCATCAGGTTGGATTTTGTTAGGATTTCACTGTTGTATTTGGTCACTTACTTCTATATTTTGCAAGAAATTATAGGCATTTCTTGGACAGAAGAGTAGCATGTGGACAAACCTTTTAAATTCAAATATGTGCAGTATTCAAACTGGCTGCAGGGGACAAATGGGAGAACAGCTCACAATGACCTACTCTCATTTTTGAGCCTCACCTTTCTGACCTGTTAGGTAATTGTTTCCTGGGTACTGTTTCCCTGCAGGTGAGTGATAATGAAAGTTCAAATGTTAAAAGAAATTGAGAGGTTGTTGTTCTCATTAGATAATGGGGAGCATTAACCTAGATTGGTCTATACTGCTACACTGGCAGCATCATGTGCTGCAGATAACTGCCCTCCTATCTACAAAAAGATACAACAAAAAATTTCCTTTACGCATATAACACAATTTCATCACCCATCCTGGTGCAGTATCCTAAAATACCTTTCAATCCTGTCTTCAAAATATTTTTGTCAGAAAGAGAAGTACAGTAATCCTCACACCATTTATATACACAAAAGAATGCCAGTCTCTAGTTGGTGTTTTTGAGATGCTTATGTACATTCCTGTGTACACTTGAGCTGAATCAGCTTCCTCAATGACATATGAATAGATCCTGAATGCAAATGCATCTGCCAGATACAAGCAGTTGCCCTGTGCTGGCATTGTCCTTTCCTTTAATTTAGCTGTCAAGAAGCACTCTCATTTCTGGTGAAATGCTTTTGCTGAAAGTGTTAGAAAATAAGGTTTAATGGGTTTTGTTTAGTAGTTAGAAAAAAATTCTTAACCTTAAAAAATGAAAGGTAATATAGACGTTTCTGGTTTGACAGAAAAGATCATCCATCCAGTTAATCTGCCTGCCTAGTTGGCTTTTGTTTCATGAAAATTGAAACTTTTAGCCAATCCCATTCTTCTTGTTGATCAGTGGTAGACACCCAGTGAAAGGTGAACGTGTGGAATCTGTTTCAAAAAACCAGAACAAGTTAAAGGAGTTTGTGCTATTTCTTTTTTTTTTTATTATTTTAAAATTTTTCTTTTTTTTTTTTTTTTTCTTTCTGATGTAGATCATCTCTTTTGCAACAGTTTCATTCTCTGGTTTCATTCTCCAGTTTTAGTCTTCATTTGTGTTCTCAGCTAAAGAGAAAAGCTGAGAAATCTTACCATTGAACTTCCATATCACTATCAACAAAACAACAAGGAAAGGAGATCTAGCCATCCAAAATGCAGCTGATAGAAACAAAATGTGTTAGCGTCACTCTTCTAAGCGGAGTGATACTTGCTATGTAGGAAGGTAGTAACAAAAAGCTGGCTGCAGCCTACTGAGATCAATTATCTGAGGATCGTCTGCAGTGAATGAACAATTTCTGTGTTTGCATGTGGGTTTGGGACATGCAGGATGGGCAATGCCTGTGTTGGGAGAGTCAGCAGACAAAGCCTGCAGGTCAGCAGCACACTCTGCACGACACTGCAGGAAGAGTCAAATCCTATGCAAAGAAAGAGCAAGCCTGTGCCGGCTGTGGTGTCAGATCAGATCAGTTTGTAGCAACAACAGATAAGTGCTAATGACTAATTTACTTAGCACTACTAAGTTAATTCTATTACCTAAATCAAGGCTCTCTCTACCTTGGCATTTGGAGAATTCCAGTGCAAAATCAAAAGAGAGACGATGACCCAAGAGTTAACAAGAGGGAAACATCTTACTGCACTTGCCAGACCACAGGAAAATGGATTTGGCACTTGGTACTGTCATCCTCAGGTACATGAAATGATGTTGGGCTTGGATATATCAGGAAGCAAGGACTGAGTCTCATGCTGCTATCTTCTGAGAATAACTTGCTCTCTTCCTGATGCCTAATAGGAACTGGGATATGCCTAATCAGTCCAAACAAAAGATGTAGAGATTAAACTGCACCATTGGTATGCACTGGTGAGATGCCTGGAGAAGATCTCTCACATGCAACAGCTTCATTTCCATGCTTAAATGATTTACTTCTTTATTAAGTCCACTTGAATCAGCATTTCATCCCAGGAAATTAAATGTATGTGAAAGAAGAGTCGGCATCTGGACCACAAGCTATGCTATAGGTGTGGATTTAAATACACAAGCCTCCAGAGTTAGATATTACTAATGAGGGAAATAGAGCAGAAAAATAATTTGCATATGCTCACTCTTGGGGGAAAAAAAAGTTACAGAAATCCTAAAAGGTCAATGAAAAGTATTTAAAAGATAAAAGAAAGCAGAGCTATCACAAATATATAATTTCTCAAAGAACTGCTGTTTCCCTTAATGGGTAGACTGTTGTTTTCAGCAATGTAGGAATGGTGGCAGAATGATCCGCTTATAGTTATGATACTCACAGCTTTAAGACTCTCTAAATGTTCCCATCGTTCTGGGAGAAAAATCTATAGCTTGTGAATAACTCTGTTCTCCCCTGCTCGAGACCAGAAGCAGTCACGATATTTTGGCATGAAATGTTTTATTTCCAGAAGCTGCTAAGTTAAAATTTTGCTTATGATTCTCTGTAGATTTTATTGTCATTTTAAAATCAGCTCCTGCCTCACCCCTTCTCAACTGCAGGATACAGGAGGAAGGCTGGAGAGATGGTGCTGGAGATGGCAGTCCTGTTAGGCACCAACTTTGTGCACCAGGGATGGTGGTCCTGCATAGGTGCCATCCAGCAAGAAGTTTTGGTGATTCTTAACATGAGCTGTGAATAGCAGTTGACTTCTGCAGATGAAAGATTCCGTATCTCAATTACTCACTGTTCAGTTATCCAACACCCCCCCAGGTTTTAAATTGCTGATGAAAGCCCACTTTGATCTTGATTTTCTGGAAAGAGGGCAGTTTGTTAACCATGAATCAATAGGATTGCCTCTTGCCATACCAAATAGTTCAGCCATGTTTTGAGAGCTTTGTAAAATCACTGTGGGACAGAAACTGGGAACTTCTCTCATTAAGAGTTTTCTCTGTTATTTACAGAATCTAGGATGTGTTATAAATTTTCAGTCTGGATTTCAGCTGAATTTGTCAATGAAATGAAGATGTCAGGAAAAATAAAAATTAAGAGGCATTCCAAGTTGGTTATGGAAGAAATATTCACAAACAGCTATTTGCATTCATATGAAGTACCTCAGATTAATATTTATTTAATTATTAGCTGATAACAGATTTACTTTGTTGTTGTGAAGTGAAGCTGTAGAGGCACATGGAGAATCAGTCATCGCAACTGATGGAGAAACATTAAACCCTTCCCAGAAGCTGACAAGAAGGGGTGCACAGAGATGCCAGGCAATGCACTTAGATACTTGAACTTAAAGCAAAAAACATCCCTAAATGGGACTCGTTGGTAACTGAGCACCTCACAGCCATCGTGACAGCACCCATCACATAATTGAGCCTGGCCTAGAGAAGAACAGCATATTTTTCTGAGGGCAGATCTGCATGTTGGCACAGGAGAGAACAGGGGCTGTCCCAGGCCACACAGGCAGCACCAGGATGAGGACATTCCTGTGGCTTGTTTCTGTTAATCCGATACATTTCTGTTCATCGTATAGAAGAATATAGTCTAAACAAAAACCTGGCAGATGGGTGAAATTTTAGAGGTAGTTGAAGCAGTGGAAGAATTTTATAAATAAACATAGGTGATCAAGTATTTGAGAGATTTTCCCAAGAAAATACCAGCAAACCTTTTAAAGGCTTTTTAACGGCTTTTTAACGGCTTGGAGGAAAGATTTGGGAAAGCAAGTGCAGGTCACCAGGGAGCTGCCCAGGAATAACACTAGTATCTCTGTGGCCTTTCCAATGCCTCTGAACAATATCCCAGCAGTGAGTCAGTGCCTGGTGGAGGGAGGCTGGGCGCTTGCTGGTCCCGTGGCAGAGTCCCTGTAGCTCACACAAGCTTGTCCCTCTTCCCCAGTGCTTGCTCAGCAATGCTGTGGTTGCTTTGAATCAGGTAGCCAAAAGTAGCTGCAGTTTTCTCCTGGGGTGACTGTTTCCCTTGGTTTACAGGCTGTAGTCATGCATGTTCCCAGAGGTGACAGGGCACAGCTTTGGGCAGAAGGCATAGCTGATGGCTTTCTTTCTCAGTCCCTTGTGTTTTGACCCTGCATTTCCTTCTATGTGAGCTGCAAAATGCTTGGCTTCTCCATTGGTGGCTGGTGGCATAACCCAATGGTTACCTTGAAACGTGGGTGCAAAGCCAAGCACCTGGGAGGCAAAACTTTGTGCCCTGCTAAGTGTCCCCTCCAGTTTCTGTACATAAAAACGGTAGTTTTCTTTATATATAACATTTTTTTGTCTATGTTACATGTAATGATGCTAGAGCAAACTTGGTGAAGTTGCAAAAGGAGTCAGTTTATCTGATTGTATTTGTTTTCCTTCACTGTTCTTTAAAAAACAATTAGATGTGATTAGTAATATTTGCTGTAGCCTGGCAATCCATATAGTGGCAACAGATGAGATTCAATCTTAGGTGAAACCGTCATCCGCAGCTAATGTGTGTGGGAGAGGCATGCAGACAAGATTTTCAGCCCATTTATTCAGTTATGTAATGGCCTTTTAAACATTTTCCATTTATGGTCCCTGTTTAGTTTACTCTAAGTTACAATGGCTTCGTGTCAATCCAAGCCATAACATACACCAGACGGCCCAGCCATAAATCAGAGCAGCCTATGGTCTCTGTGCATTTCTTCTTTAATGAAAAACCAAATGTCCATTCCCTGCCCTTTAAAATGAGACTTGAGAAAATAATTAATTTTGGTTGCTGCATAGAACAAACCTGTTCAGGGAGACTAGATTTTCACCCGTAACAAGTGGTCAGGATATAATAATGGTTCAGAAACGCTTCCTTTTTAAAACATTTGAACTCACCTTTTGTGTTATCTGGCTTCAATCATGATTGAAAGAGAAAACACGGTGAGGAAAATCAGTCCTGCAGTGGAACTTTCAAACTCTCCAAAGTCAGGAGCACTGACAGGCTCTTTTTGGAGTATTTCCATACATCTCATTAAACAAGGTTTGGATTGGTGTCTAAATTAGGATATTTACTGGACTTAGAAAATTTACTGGCTCTACTGTAAACTAGTCATAATATGAGTTTCAGCAGTGTTTGCTTCTTTAATTATCCTCACTTTAGCACTTCACTCTCTTCTTAACTTTTTCAACCACCAGGTACCTGACACTGAGGATGTTTGTCTCTTTTATTAAACGTGTCAATGGTGAGCTATTTGAGCTTCAGTGTTGGGAGTCAATGCTTTTCCTTCCATCCCACCTCCCTCTGGGCCCTCACCACAGGCATGAGCCAGAATGCAAACCATGAAGATGGGGCTCTAAGGAGTGTAACCCAAACCCTGTGATACCCACCGAAGGTATGCTGTACCCCAGCATGGACTGTGCTGGGTTATCCAGTGCAGTCAGGCCCTCTGCAAGGTGCACCTCATACATCTTCCCCAAAAATGAGCAGAAAAAGTGAGTGAGGAACATGGTGATGCTGGTAAGAGCTGTGTTTTTAAGAAAATCATTGCAATGTCCTGGGGCCTCCCCCATGTCAGAGCCAACAAGTTTAGCTCAGGTGTGACTCAGGACAGGGTGCAGTGTTGAGGTGCCCTGGGTCATCCTGAGCAACCAGGCTGGGTACAGGCTTTTGTGGAAGAAGGGTGGCCACAAAATTAGCAGAGCTGCTCTGCTGAACTGCCTGTGCACAGCACACAGTGCAGCAGAAATCCATCCCCCGTGGTTTTTCACCTGCTGCCCAGGGCTGTTGTAGCTCCTTAATTAGCAGGGTTCGCCTCTTACATCATTAGGTGGATCTCTGTTTTGAGGGTGATGTTGCTTCTGGTGTTTGGACTGGCTTGCACAGTTTTGCATGGTGCTGCTTGTCACTCTGACAGACAAACTGAAACATCTGATCAGATCTTTTGCCTCTGTACTGGGCAATAAAAGGCACATGGGCAATTATGCACCTATCTTGTCAAGGCAGACAAACTGTGTGATAAGAGAGTGTGCCAGGTGGGCATGCAGGTGGCTTCCATTTAGTGTGCCCAGGTACTGGTGGACTTGAATTGTGTGTATGTGGCCAACAGCCAAACCCATTTCCTGGGAAATGGGATGAACCTCTGGGCAATCAGCCCACGCAGCACTCCATGCAACCACAGCCAGGTCTCCAAGCTGCGGGTGAAAGCATCTGGGGTCTGCCCCCACTGTGCTGCCTCCTGTATGCCCTCAGGATGCACCCCCAGTGTCCTGGGTGCTCCTGGTGCTGACAGCCAGTGCAGGAAGGAGAGGGATGGCTGTGCTGTGGCACTGCTGAGCCACCCTCTTTCAACACTGATGGCCAGAGCTCAGCCTCTCCTGCTCTCCACCTTTTCACTGTGGTGCACCCCACATTCTTTTTTAACATATTTCTTCCTTGCTTTGAGGGACCCATTAAACCACAGTAGGCCATAGGATGGATGTTAAGGCTCTGCCAGCTAACAGATTAACAGTGTAGGTGCCTCCCTTTTAGCTGCAGGCAGAGATGGGGATAGAGGTCAGTCCCTTGCTGAAGGTCTCCGGACAGGTGCTCCCAGGAAACCAAAATGCTGCCCTGGTCTCTCTGCCTGGGGGAGAGCAAGTCCCTTCCAGGGCATTTCTGAGGGATGTGAGCTCTGGTGGAAAAACACAGATCTTCCAATTCCAAACTCCCAATATTTCAGCCTAAGAGGCTGGTCCCCCCGTCTGTTGGGTTAGAGCATGCTGCACAGGGAGAGTGGAACTGCTGTGCCTGTTTCTGTGTTAATAAAGACAGACTGTACTCTATATTTCTTCTCTGTATTGACTTTATCAGATTGAACTCTGATGGGTCTGGTATATTTGTGAGAGCCTTGTGTGCATTGTTCTGCTGTTTGGTTTTGATAAAACATGGTATTGTACTTGATGTTCTTTAGCTACGTCAAACCTTGCTTCATGGCTAATGCATGGCATGAGTCCATACCACAAGTTGTGCAATACTTTACAGCAAAAATATTGATGCTTCTTGGGGATTAAGAGTGTTATTTCAGTGTAAGTTCAATTGAAGAAGGAAAGACAGATTTGAGGGAAGAATAATTTCACTGCAAAATTAGTTTTGGCAAGTTGGTTAAAAGAAAAATCCCCCTTTTCTTTACCCATTCAAGTATTATGTATTCATCTGTTTCTAAAAGCAATTTCTTTTTTCTTTTTGTTTAATTTCAAGCTGAAGCAAAAGAGTACTGATAAAAAAAGCAAAAATGTAAAGTTTTTTTCTGGAGCCCTTCAGAAAGCACATCTAACCCAGGCTGGGGGAGAGAATTATGAAAGATTTTACTGTATCTAGTCTCTTTCCCAGTCGATATTTCCCGTAAAGTCTCAAGAACTGGTGGAGTTCAAGCCAGTAATGTTTCTTGTCTCTGACCAAATTCCTATAATTCTGCTGAAAAGAATGAGGTGTCAGCGGAGGTGGATTTGGTCCATCCTGCACAGAGCTGGCACTTGGACATAATCATTCTGGGAAGCTCTGATGGGAACTAAATACGTATGGCCTCTGTGGTTATATCTGAGCTACTAAATTGAACAGTGAAGAAACACTCCTTGCTTGATTGTTTATGCCATTACACTTTCACAACATCCCTGGCACACTTTTCCAGCAGTTCCCAGCATGTTTTAGGATGAGCTGCTCCCTGCTAGAAGTCTGCATGGCGAGAGGGAGTCCAATGGTCCTGGGGGCTGCAGGGTTTAGTTTGCCTGCAGGGACATAGTGGCAGGATCTGCAAACTGAATGGGCTTTGCAATCCTACGGAAGCAGGGGTGACAAAACCACCTGGCCCTTTGGCACCCCAGGCTGAAGGCTTGCCTGTTTAGCTGAGCCCTTGGTGAGCTTGCAGCGCTGTGGTTTTTGCCTTTATGATGAGAATTTGAGACTCTTTTCCCCTGCCAAATGGATAGCTCCTTGTCCTAGCAGTGCTGAATTTCTTTTGCTCCTCCTTTCTCCCAGCCAGTGAGGCCCCTGTAGTCTGGAGGGCAAGGACCAGTGTGGATTAAATGGTCCTGTTTACAGGAGAAATGCCACCTCCATTTCTCCAGGTAGCAGCAAGATAATTCTCTCACATCCACCCTTTGGACTCTGATTCATGAGCTCGATGCATTCATGCTGGGCCGATAAAAGAGATTAACAGCATGATGGGCTGCCACACCTGTCTGTCTGTTATTGCTCTGCAACAGGGGCAGTGAAAAGGCAGAGTGTCAGCTCCGTACATTCTCCAGGTCATATGCTGATAGAGGCAAACAAGCTGCTTTTTTGCTTTATGCTACTCTGCCTTAAAACAGTGTGTGGCAGTGACACATGACCCCTCAGATAGATAAATAAATAAATAGATTTTGAAATTTAATTTCCAGCATAAATTCTTTGATACTTGTTCTGCCTTTATTTTTCCTTCACAAAGCCCAGTCTCTACTATGACTGGCAGATTGTTACTAGCATTGCTGCTATTAACCACAGGAATAATAACAGCAGTGAGTACCTACATGAACCAGATAAAGAGTTTATTAGATACCACAAACAGTTTTTATCATACAATGAAAACGTTTATGTCATGTAGCCTAAATGCCTTGACTCCAGCTAAAACCCAGACCACTGGCTTTCTTCCAGAGTATTTGTGACTATCCACATAGTAATTTTGGGGTCAGTGTTGCATGTTCAGAGCCAGGCTGTCTGAATCCAGAAGGTCAGAGAAGGATGTTCCACACTTAGGCAATGACTTATTCCAGCAAGATCACTCCATCTTGTTCTAAACCCAGCACTCATACATATTACAGGGATCCCTACCCACTGAAGTTTGCATGTGGTGTTTTTGCATATTAAATTCCCGAGTCCTCAGGTCATCATTTGCATCGTGTATCTTCCTCTCTTGGGCTGACGATGTTGCAGTATAAAAACACTGAGGCTAATTGTTCTAGTATTACAAAGATCTCTTGAAACAAAGAAGGTTTGGAGGATAATGCAGAGCAGGTGCTCAGAAAACAGGATGTTCTGTTGTCCAGTGACAGCTACCACATGAAACCACAGATGCTGTCCTTGGTATTGGCGACATTTGTCTCTAGATGTTTCAAACCTTCACAAAAAGAGAGGCAGCACAGACAACCTCCACAAGTATTTTCCACATCTAACCCTATACGCATAACATTGATTCATGTTTTGCATAGCTACCCATGTTTTTCTGGAAGTAGATCTGCCTTTATTTTATTTATGCTGTGTTACAGCTGTTAGTACATTCAAGGACATAGATTCAAAACTGCATTTAATCTCTGTGGGTAAGTCATCTTGAACAGATGAAGGGAGGAAATCCTGCCAAGTCCAGTAAAAATATTTTCAAGTCATCCATGAGTAGTTGTTTTTTTTTTTGTAGGATGGTGTAATTCACCCTAATGATCCTTAAAGGGGGATATTGCTGTAGCAGAGCTGCATCGGGGTTTTAAAGTTTTTACAGAAAAGTTAGGCATTAAATTCCACAAAATTTCCATGAGGAAAATAAGAATATGTGCCGTTATGATGACTATTTATCCTCAGGCCATAGTAAGAGAAACACAACTTTAGCCAGTGAAAGGAGAGAAAGCTGAACATCATATTGCAGATTCCTTGCAAAATCTGCCCTTTTCTGTTAGCTGCAAGTATTAATTGGTTGCAAAGAAAAGTGAGTAAGGCTGCAGTAGAGTCAGATCTTGCAGCAACCTTGTAAAGGGCCACTCCATTTTTAAAAGTAATTTCCATGTTCATATGACATAAAGTATTTTTTTAATATAAGCTTTATTTTGTTCCTGGAAACTTTGTAGTTGTAATCAAAATAGAATGAACAAACCTAGGAATATTAGAAATATTACTATAAATTATTTATGAAATACTGAAGCAAAAAATGAGCTGGAACACAACTGTAGAAATCAATATGAAGGGGGTTTAGAGGTAGGGTTATGGGTTTTTTTGGTGGCTTAGTGGTCTCAAACTGATACTTTTCTTTGCATTTTTTTAGTGCTTATATAAAGTATCTTATTTTTCTTCTTCAATACAAGTAGTGTAGGATGAAGGAAAACCTAACTAAAATACAGTAATTCCAAAAGTGATCCTGAAGAAGCTGTGCCATTATTTTACCCTGAAAGAAAAACTGTTTTAAGCCAGCCTGTGAAATTTACTGTTTGATTCAGGTGGACATTCCAGGAAAATCCCTTCCACATAACACCTAAATAGTTCAACTGCAAACGCACTGGCAACTGTAGCAATATCCAATTACAGCACTCAATAGTCAAGCAACATTGTTTTATGGCAAATACCTTTGATAGCAATTTCCTGGTGTTTGTTTTATGTTTAATTTAAAGCAGGCTCATAATAAAGCATGCTTATAAGGGCATGACTCCTTATAATATATATTTATCTACTGTACCTCGTCAGTTAAAAAAAAAATCCCAACAAACCAAGAGAAATAGTCATGTTTAGCAGCAGAAAGTACAGAGGAAATAAAAGAAAAACCAACAAAAAGCCCAAATGACATGTAAATGAGCATTTATCTCTTATTCTGCTGTGATGCCTAGATGAGTAAACAAGAATTAGTGTAAGCTTTTTTTTTGTTAACAGATCGTTCCATAGAATTATCTATGTTTGGTTCATTATGAGCTTGTGAGCTGTAATTAGGGATTTTCTAGGTGCTGTGCAATGAGCTGGTAATTCATAGTGTTGTAGTGGCTCTCACATTAACCCCCTCATGTACATGTGCTTTCAGTGCACTCAGTTTTAGCAGCTAACTAATGAAGTAAATGACCTGAAATTACTGCATGTGAAGAGTTAATGAAGAGTTTTTAATACACTTTATGATCATAATTTAGTGTACTGCACAATTACAAACATGGGAAAAGTAGAGCTTTCAGCCTGATCAGAGGATAATATGGTGGATCATTTCTCTTTTATAAAGGCCTGCTAATTTAGCATTCCTTAGTTGATAGAGTTGATCTCCATGAAAATACATGGTAAGAACTAGGTAGAAATAATAACTAATTGCATAAGGCTTTTGGGATATGCATTTGCATTGCATTTGCATATATTCATGCTTGACTGCTAACTGCCAGCTAAGAAATAGATGTATGTATACATATGTGTCTAATGTGAATGGGTGAATGGGTTATTCATGCTTTTCAGAAACTTTATAGACAGAAATTCAAATATTTATACTAGTTTTAGGAGCACTGCAAAGTTAGATTTCTTAATAAATAGCTTGTTTTCTTTCTAGAGATAATGAATCACATTTTATGTTTCTTAACTGCCTAGGAGTAGTTCATGAATAATCAGTCATGCAAAGCTGTCACACTTGGTTAAATAGCTCAGTCCTGTTTTTACTGCTTCAGTCCTTTATATCTTTAATTACCTTTATTTAGCTGATATGAATCACCCCAGAACACATTCTCTTCTAGGCAGCCATATTTCTGCATGTATTCTGCAAAGCATTGATTGCTCTTCTGGCTGAAGTGCAAAATACAACAGTGTATCTCTTTTTCTTTGGCATGGTTGTGGAAACATTTTCCATCGTTCTTAATCCTTTTATCTACAGAGAACTTGTTCTTCCCCCCTCCACCTTCCTCCTTTCACCCCCTGCCCCCCTTTCTTAGACATATTTCACTGCACTGGTATTCTTGCTCAGTTGCCTTCTCATATGGATACACACATTTTTATTTTATGCAAAGTCCCTTGTGAGAACATTTTTTCCAGCACCTTCATTCCTGGAACAAAGTTCTTTGGATATGCAGCCCAAAATGTGTTCAAGACTCCTCCGTTCGCAGTCGACCCCGCACTCCTCTGTGTCTAAAGTACACTGACTCTAAAACCACCCCACACAGCTGGTCTCTAGCTGACAGCATGCAACTCTGTGTTTAAGACAGCAATTCACTCAGAAGGGGCTTGATAATTTCAAACATAAACATTACTGCCATAATAAATGCCTGAAAAAGCTGCTTGGCAGCCTAACCTACTCCACTGCTCGGGTACTTGTAATGAAAAAGTGATGATGGGTTAAAGTCATAGCAACTAGAAAAGCCAGTTGATGACTGCCAAAAACACTCTCAGGCTAATGTGAATGTCACTTTCCATTTATTTTTTCATAATCCTGCTGTTACAGTGGACAGACAGATTTGTTATAATGGCTAGTGTCTGCAGATTAAACGTGATTAATTCTCCAAAATGAAAGGACTTCATCTTCATGCAAAAAGTTAATTAGGCTCTAAAAATTGTCTTGCAAATCTCCAGAGGAAAGACAGACCAAAAAAACCCCAAAGAAGATAAACTAGCCAGATTATTTCAGGACAATAATTAAGTTAGATCTATTACTTCAAATTCTCTCCTTTTTTGAATATGTTTTACCTTCTTTTCAAGGACTGCAGCTGATTATATATACATGAATATAAACAAATGACTCTTCCCTGTTCATTGCGAGTGGCTGGTCTAGATGACATTTAAAGGTCCCAAACCATTCAATGATTCTATTACTGTAGCTGAGAAGATGAGTTTAAGTGTCCAGTAATTCTCATTTTTTTTAGCAGGCTTGTGACCAAGGACGTGGTATTTCACATTTCTGTGTTTTGGACTAAGTAATGTGAGGGTTCAGACAAGCTTTCTCTCTCTCTTCTTCCCTGCCCCCTTGAGCTTTTATCTTGTTTTCAAACTTTTCCCTTGAAACTTCCAGCTCATGAGTAATAGGGAAACATCCATAAAAACAACACTTACTGTGAAAATACCTGCTCAGAGATAGCTGCATAATGTCAAACACATCAACAAGTCATTAGCACCCTAACCTTCTGATGCATCGTCTGACATCAGCGATGCCTGCAATCAGACTGGCAGAGGCTGCTGGTCTGGCTGGTCTTGCTTTTTCAAATTCCTCTTTACATATTCACTGCCAGCTGCACAAAACTGATACGCCTTTTTGATGAAACAAAGGAAATATTATTGGACAAGCTGCTGATAACAATACGTTGTTATTTGCATATCTAAATGCTGGCTTGTGAATAAGCACTGTAGGTCTGGGAATGGGTGGGTTTCTGTTAGAATGACTGAGACTGTACCTCTGCTTTAGTGAATAATACTCACCAAGTGTCCACCCATTGTCTGTACACAGAAAGGTAGGAGCCACTCTTTCCAGTCCACAGAAACCTTCACCTCTCAGTACATACAGAAAAAACAGTAAGTTTTTACTCTAATGTGGGGTTTTTTTTGAGGTTCCATGAATACACTGATAGTTTTCATCCCAGAAAGTTACATGAAATGTTCACAGAGGTATTTAACCACGTTTGAAGTTTCTGATACCCAAAACTGTGACCCCACTTGAGTGCAGTTTATTGATTTCTCTAACACAAATGTGTTAACTTTTCCAAGCCTTGGATAATGAAGCTGGTGAGATGCTTTGTGCCTCAGTCTGAATGTTTTGCCTCTTTAATTGGGATGTGGTTCCAATGTTTTCCCATTCTTCTTTTCAGCCCTCCCTACCTACTTACCTTACTTGCCTTTTACAGTACTGCTCCTCCACAATTTTGGTGATAGACGTCAACGTCCCTTCCAGTTCCTCTTGTACTTCCAATGTTTGATCTATTTTGGTAAACAAGTTGATAAAGCTGCTCTCTTGCACATTATGCCAGGTACACCATGGCTCATAGTGCAGGGCAGGGGTTTTATTCACCTACTGTTCCTTTATTCCCTCCAAAATGAAGTATGCACTTGGGAGTCAGCATGGATAGAACAGCTCCACGTACCCACCCTTTGAAGGGAAAATCCCAGGTGAAAATCAAAATGCAACAAACTCTTTATGACCTATGGACCTGTTTCTTGTATAACAGGTGTTTCCAACACTGGAAATTCAGGTGCTTTTTGTGCTGCTCCAGGCTTTGGAGGTGGTCCAAAGCTGCTCTTGGAAGACCCTGGTGAGACAGGTGTATTTTGCATGCCATAAGCCAATGTGTCACTAGTCCACAGTCTCTCTGAACTCTGTAATTTCCTGAAAAAAGCGATCTTCCTTCCAAGTCCTATGATAGATGAAGACCTTTCTCAAGATATTATAGCTCTCCACCCACAGAAGTGACTAATTTGGAAAATGCCAGCAGCGAGGCCTCACGCTGACAAAAACTCTTCTGCATTTAGCAGAGCAGCAGGTGCTCCCCGTGCCATCCCCGTGCACAGAGAGGGGAACACGAGTCCCGTGGCCCTGTCACACCCACACCATGCCCAGGTTGTGGGATTGGGACACAGGGATGATAAGCAGGGGGTAGCCTGTACCGGGGTTTCACCCTGGTGGGAATTTGTATGTGTGTAGCACTGTCAGTAATAAGATTCAAGGGATCAAAATCATCCTGACTCCCAGGTTGTGTGTGCATGCTTTATCACCAGGAAAGCTGTCCAAGTAGTGATGTTATTGAGGATTCTGGGACAGTGGGGGTTGTGCTTATGGTTAAAAATTCAAAGCTGTGAAGATGATACCCTGTGGAACTTTTTAGGAAGCACAGGAAGCAAGAGAGAAAAGGATAAATAAAGAATGGGGCTGATGTACCTTCTCCCCTATATTTTTAGTTCATGCAACACCCAGATCTTTCAACTCTTATGTTCACTGTAAGGGACCTTGTGGAAAAATGAGAGCTGGGTTGTGTTAGGAGTCCTGCACAGTAGACAGATCCATGGTAAATCTCTGGGAGATGATTCCTTCCCTGGGTCTTACAAAGCTACTCATCTTCTCACGTTCTATTCAGCACTTTGTCTTTCCAAATGGTCAGGGCAGTTTGGAAAAGTTGGTATGTGAGTACTTTTACAAATAATCCCACAAAGCAGTGAAGGAAGTTGATGGACAGGTCTGTTTAGTGGTGCCATTTTTAAGAATTCTCCTCTCTGCTGTAACCCAAAGTAGGCCATTTTCATTGTGCCCCTGCAGGACCTGCTCTGCTAGGGCTATGGGAGCAGCTGGAATCTGAGCTTCAGAGCTCTGCAGAAGGCACTCCTACAGAGAGCAGCTGCTGGAGGGTGGGGTATGACAGACCTGACCTGGTCTGCAGGCAGGATTGGGTAGGTGATGATGCCCTCTAGTGACTTCCTAAAAAGAAAATGGATGGACCAAATAATGAGGGAACGTTTTTGAGCTGGTAAAAGACTTGTGTTGATAAGGAATTCAGGGCCCTTGTCTTTATTTTTCTGTCTGACTGAATGCAATTATTTTATTTATTGCCAGCAGCATGTTAAGTTGTTCCAACATAACTAGGCCTTTGTGAAATATTGGGCTTGGTATAGTTTAACTCTTGAGCCTTTTTGTTTAGGAATTCTGCTCTACTCTAGTAGACTTTGCATAAAATAAAATACACAGCTGTACTATTCCTTTTTAAATAAGGAGAGAACTTTAAATAATACACGGGCTATGTTTTCATACAAACTTTATTAGTTATACTATGTTTTCTTGCCATGGGAAATTCAGATTAAAAAAATATAGAAACTGAATTTATTCTCTGTACTCATTTAGTGGACCTTACTTAACTTTTTGGGATGTCTCCACAATTTCCTTACTTTTTTCCAGCTGACTAAAATGGAATTTGAATCAGATGTTTTGTGAGAACAATGTTAGTTATGTGGGCAGTGCTTTTTGAATGCAGGTGAGTCACTTGTAAGGAGTGTATGAATGGTGGATATAAAAAGTTGACAACCACCACGTTTGCATTCAAAGTACTCTGATCCACTCACCCCCTTTGGTACACCCTCAGTTTTCCATGAACTGATCCATTCTGCAGAGATGCTCTTGTTTGCTCCCATGCTCTCATGTCTGTGCAGCTTTTCTTGTTTCTCTTGTAACAGAACGTCACAAAAGATCCTCTTTTGTGAGATCTATCACATATACACATACTACTTAACTTTAATTCTTGAATTACAATCAGAGTTTTGCTATGTCATTTCTCTTGGAGAGAGACCTCTTTTGTGTGCATCTTCTCTTATTACTGAAAATATGTCAATGCTAAATAAAAAAGTCCAAATCATCTCACATACAAAAACTCCAGTAGTTTCCCTTGTTGTTTCACCATGTTTTTTCATGGCTTTGTTTGGCCTCAGTCTGAGGTGAAGGAGTGGGATAATGAGGAGGAGAATATATACTGTTTGTGCTTGGTAAAGGAGCCACCATCCTGCCCCTTCAGTGCCTTTTATTTGTTCCTGAATGCGTGAATATGGCCAAACATATAACAAGCAAACATTGTACCAAATCCGCATCCTCTTTGCCTTACACCTTGTATCCCCAAATACTCATCCTGCAGGATCTCCAGGATGAGGTGAGGGCTGTCCTCCTGTTCCTGGCTTCTACCCAGCCCAGCATGGCCCTCAGCCCTCACTGTCACCTCTAGACCAGCACTGTACCAGTGGGTGGTGCATGAGTGTGCAAGGGCTGCATGAGAAGCCTGCAGGTAAAATGAGGACCAGGTAGTATTGGTGAGGTGAAAAGGGATGCAAAAGTGGGAGGGGACACATAGGAGAACAGAGGTGATAAATTGAAAAATGTAGGGAAAACAAAAGGATGTATTTGCCTTCCAACTCAACCAGGTTTCTTGTGTCTCAGTGCTCCCAAAACCTGGGAAGCAGAAGTGCCGTGTTTGCAAGAGGTCAACAGTAACAAGGGCGATAGAGGAGGAGAGAAATACACAAAGAAAAGTGTGCTGGAAATGGGGCAGATAAAACCCAGGTACATGCCACAACATGCCCCAGCCTTTTCTCTTCGCTGTCACTCGCCAAGTGACCATCTGAAATAATCAGAGGGTATTAATTAGATTAGCAACACGAATTCAGTAGGTGGAAAAGTGGGACAATCTGCTTACCTTACACATGTCAGCACGTATGACTTCTGTGCTAATTCACGGTGTCTGTTTTGACAGTTCTTGGTGCTCCCTCAAGCTGACAGAAAAGTGCTTTGGGTGGAAAGAGGTGTACTTAATCTGTATTTCACTACTTACAGATGTCAATTAGAAGAGAGTAAAAAGTGTGTTAGGCCGTGTACTAATAGGTCCTGTGTGAAAAGGGCATTATAGCTACAGAACCTCCCATCTGAGAGGATAAAGTGAGACGTAAATAGAGGGAGGTGTCTCTATTTGTTTGGTTTTAGGAGTTCTCAAGTAAGACTGTCAATTATCAAGGTTAATCTTATTCTTTGATCACACTCTTTTTTTGTGTACTAGCTGTGCTTTTTTAATGTACACAGATGCTTAAAAAACTGAAAGCTCTACCTTGTTGGTGCTATTATAATTCAAGTTGTTTTCTTAGTAACTTTTTATGCACTGGTTGCTTTTATATACAGATAATGTTTTTGAAAACTTGGGTGAGCTCATGCAGTACTGGAGGAGAAGAGAGCAAGCCTGTGCAGGTGAATTTGAAAGAGCAGGTCTCTTTAGGACATGTGATGTACAAGCTTAGAATTGTATGACATGGCCTTACTGGCTGTTCTGTCTGCACTTGTGGGCATCCCTTCAGCTATCACTCTGCCTGATTCTCTCCTATGGAAGAGTGCTCTTCAAGGATGTGCCTGACCATCATCAGAGGAGAGTTTCAATATATTTGTTGTTTTACCACATTAACAGTTAGTACAGATAGTGCAGGTGCAGGATGTTATGCCTGTGTGCCTACATGGGGAGAGAAAGAAGATAGGTTTTCTCCTTGTCAGGCAGGGTGGTGGAGAAGCAAAAAGACTTTCCTAGATATACATTAAATATTGGAGCAGGGATTGATAACAGAACTGGAGAATGCCTCACTGCTATGTCCCTTTAGTTTACCAGGGGTGAAAAAGAAGTCATAGAATGAATTAGTAAATGACTTCTATTAGGAATTTTTGGGGGAGGTTTTACTCATTTACCTTATTCCAGTATAAGGGTTTACCATGGACCTGGAAAATTTTATTTCTGAGTGCTTACAGTCCCTGTGTGTTGATATATTGCGGTTTTTGTTGTTTTTTTTAGTATCAAGTAGTAATCTCTGAAACTGTGGTTTCTAAAGTACCTCTGTGCATGTACTCAAACCACAGGGCCTCCAAATTTATGCTTTTTCTTCATGCTATATCTGAAAAAGCAGAATAGATAAGAGAAACTTATCACATTTTCAAGGGAATCAACACTTGGGAATGGACGGCTCTTACATTTAAGCAAGTTGTTCTTTGCCTATTGTTGGTATGTCACAGACAGACTGACAGGAATAGGTCTCTGCAGGTAGAACTGAGAGCAGGGTTTGGCTGCAAAGCCTGGATGACTGGGAAGGGTACACAGGAGGACAAGAACCTGTGTTGTAATTGCATAATTGACAGTTGCAAAAAGAGCGCTTTCAATTATGAACTAAAAAGTGCACAAGAAACACTGAGATAGTGATTCCTTTAATCCTACACTTTCAGTCACATGATGGGACAGGACCACACTTAGAGGCAATCTGATTTTCTTCCTATAGATTTAGGATGCTTCCACAATTCCCTAATTGCTGTGGAATGTTGGTAATAACAAGCGGGGCATTATCTCTACATCTGGATTGTACAGCACTAGAATAGTTTGCATTTCTTTAGTCTCATTTACCATGGGGAATTTAGATGTAACCTGACTGGTGAACCTACATGATTAATATTCCTCTTCTTAGGCATGCAGAAATTGAGATGAACCGTGCTGGTATTTTTTTTTTCCTCCACACTATACAGACTAGAAAAGCCTGAGATCGGAACATGTTCTTAAAGGGTTAATTGGTTTAACCCCTAAAGTATATCTACAGCTTGCACAAAAATCTTCATTCTCAGCTTCAGGGTCTTGGGCATACTCCAAAGAAATTCATAGAAAGAACATCTTTAATGGTTCTTAACTTCTGTGTTCTTCTGTGTTCTTTAACACAGAATAGGTTTTCTCAGGCTTTCAATATACATTGCATTTCTAAGAAATGCATAAAAATTAATTAATACTGAGAACATACATCATCTCCTATCCCTGAGACCTGCTTTGTGAATGGTTGAGTGGTCAGATCACAGTTCTAACGCTCCTTCTAGGGTCTATTTCTATAGCACACAGAAATCATACGCTTCTTAGCTGCTGGTTTTGACTGCACTGTAAGAGAGCAAAAGATTTGAACCAAGGCTTACTTGAACTAAACTAAAATTTTAATGCCTTTAAAATCTACACAGATTATTTCTAAATACCACTTAATTTTGAGCAAAATATAGTAGATCTTCTCAGTAGAATGTGGATCTTTACTTTTTCAGAATTGACATCTGAGAAACATCTTGGCATTTCCACTCTTCTGGTGGATGACATTTACAATTTAAATTAAAGTATGTCATGCTGACTACTTTAAAATGCTTCATTATTAATATCTCCTTTTTTTTTTTTCTCTCAGAGAAACACATGTAATACAACAGAGTGGTTTGGATGGTGATTACCAGACAGTGGTACACAAGAACCGAATGTATTACAGAAAGAGGATTGTTGTGTGCTGGGTTTGGCTTGGATAGAGTTAATTTTCTTCATAGTAGCCAACATGGGGCTGTGTTTGGTTTGTGCTGGAAACACTGTTGATAGCACAGAGACTCCAGCAGCTGTGTGGGGTTTTAGTGGCTGGCTGGGGTTGAATCACAACCCTGTGGGTTGAACTCTCTCTGTGAAGGGCTCTTACAGTGTTAAAGTGCAAGTCATGAGAAGCAAAATGACACTCTCCCTTCCACACAAATATGCAAACAGCTACATAACCTGTGTTAATAGGTGGAGAAAAAAATTACATAATTTTTGGGTTTTCTGTTTCCCAGCAGCACAGTTAGCAGTATGCCCAATAGCTCACTATATTTTATGACCCCAAAAGTGTAAAATCAGAGTCACAAAGAAGTAGTTATTTGTCTGATTTACCTGGTGAGAGCTCAGGACCCTGGAGGTATGGATATTTCGTATTTCCTTCTCCCCTCATTGTTACTCTGAAGGATGTGTACCAAAATGCCCAGCTTGTTGCCCACAAGCCATCTGATGACCCCTGCTAGCCTTCACCAGACTGGAGTGATTGTTCAGCCATTTAACTGTGGCAGACAATGTTACCCCAAGTTCTTGGCCATAAACCCTCTGTTTCCAGGCTAGTGCATGTAGGCAAGATGAACCTATCACAGCTGTGGTTTATTGGGTAGAAACAATTAAGTAATTATAAATCAATGAGCTCTGTAACTCTGGTATTATAATAATTACATTTTAAAAGGCACTACTTAGTTACAATTCAGGAATTATTTACAGGCAATAATTAAGGTCAAACTGACTTCCTCCTGTTACACAGAGTATTTGTATGAGCAGCATGTCAAACTATAAATAATTAAAGGCAAACCTAATTGCCTAGTGTACTGAAGTGTGTCATTATCCTAGAGATTATGCTCTTGTGTCTATCACTGGTTATATTTTAAAGATAAAATATGTCTTTTTTTAATAAAAATGCAAATTGTCTTAATATGTTACTTTTTGGTTAGAATGGTATAATTTCCTTCAGGGTTTTTTTAGTCAACCCACAGGAAAGGAAATAAAGTAACAGGAAAAAGAGTATAGCATATTCCATGTATGAAGCAATCCTATGAAGAAAGAATAGATGAGAAAAATTAGTGCAATCATTTTACAGGATTATTCCCCACAGTATATTTCCCAGTGCTTTGTCTGGTCTAGTTTGCAAAGATGCAAATGATGTTGGTTTTATTGCTTCCCTTAGGGGAGATTATTCCAGTCTAATAACACTCACAGTTAGGAAATTTTACTGATGTTCAAACTGTTTTTCTTTACCTGACTTTACCCCCATTGCTCCTAGTCATAAATTCCCACAGGCAATTCAGGGTAGCTCCTCTCCTTCCTGGGTGTTCTGAGCCAAGCAATACACAGGTATTTCTTTTAATCTTCCACTGAAGTCTATCTGCACAATGGACACTACAGCCTTGGGGAGCCTCCAGGCTTGAAGGCAGCCTCTGGTCACTGCCCTGTGTCCACACGAGTGTCTGTGCCTGGACACACTTGGGGGCAGAGTTGGCTATTTCCAAAATGCTTACCCCAGACAGGGCCCTCATGGTACCCACTGACCCATCAAGTATTCTCTGGCAAATGGATTTCTTTTCCATTTAGAAGAAAAGTCACCTCCAAGGCTGGTAACCTCAAGGAAAGGTGAATCCATAGGATCAGCACACAGTCCTAACAGTGGGGAGGGATCCCAGGAGGTCTCTGCTCTGACCTCCATCACAGAGAATGGCAAACTGTGAAAGCAGACCATGTTGTAGAAGGCTTGCCCAGATGGGTCTCAAAAGCCCTCAAAACCATGTTCCCCTGCCTTTCTCAGTGACCTGTTTGGACACCCCATTTTGTCACTGAAATATTTTTTCCTTTGCACACAGCGAGAAACTAATCTTGTACTTGGTAGTCTCCTGGGATTCATTTTATGTTTGAGCAGAAACAGCAGTCAAAAATTGTCTCTTGAGCTTTGAAAGGTAGAACAGACTTCTCCAGTTTTGGGTCAGCAGGATGTTGTCAAGTTACCTTCCCTTTTTCTTTCCAGTCCACTGACGATTTGTTTAAATGTTAAACCTGGAAAAAAAAAGTCTTTGCAGTAACATCTTAACAAAGCATACTTAAAATGCTTGTGTTAAAATACTTCAAATTTAGTCTTATAAGAGTAATTTCATAAAATGTTGATAAGTTTCTAATAAAATACTTCACATTACATGACCATGGTTGTCACACTGTGCAGTCTTTCTGCATTATTTGTATGGAGAGTGGAATTTCCTACTGGGAATACTCTTCTTTCCTGTCATAATATCGACATCAGATGCCCTTGGTGACATCTCCTAAAGGGATTTGCTTTCAGAGCCTGGTATACAACAGACTGTCACCAAACTGCCCTGCCTGCTCAGTGCTCCTCTGTTTTCTCTGCATTCCTACTGCTGAACAGGAACTGAGCCTTTTCCTGCTCTGTCTCACTAGTGCAAAGCACCTCTTTTTAATCTCCACTGGCACTTGATAATTAAGTCACCTACTAGTTCCCTTCCCTGAAATATATCACTGTGTCTCAGAATTCTGGCAGACTTGATTATCCCCTGGGAATTGTGCTCCTCCCAGATGGATGTGTCACTGATAAACTGATAATACCTATCCTTTTTGCAACAGCAAGTGTAATGCACATTTATTTGAACTTTTTTTTAGCTAACAACCTCTAGTTCTTGCAGTCTTTTGAAGACCTCTACCTCTTCTTGCTCTCCTCTGTCACTTCCAGATGCCATATTTATTGAAGTGGGATTATCCGTTCCACAGGCTCAGTATCCCAGCTAAAGTCTTACAAACACTGAGAACAGATATTTCGTGTGTCTGTCAGGCTGTGCTCTGCTTCACACATCCATGGGTGATGTCAGTCTCTCATTTTTTGGTTGTGGCTGAATAATCTTTACTCAAGTGCAGCCTGGGCTTTGGTAGATTCCTTGCCTCCATGTACTCAAAATTATTTTCAAACAGCCATTCCCTGTTCTCTGTTTGAGTTGAACCCATCTGTGTAAGTGTAGGCTCTTCCACCTGACCCTTTTTCAAGTTCTTATCAGTTTTTCTTCCAGTTTCTTGATTTTTCTTATTGATAGCTACAACAGTCAGCACTGTTTTCTGAGGCTCTTCTCCATATTTTGTTCAGAGTTAAGGGTTTTGTAAAATATAGTTTTAGTGCCCCATACACCAACAGAATAATTTGACTAAAATATAAAAGCCATAGTATTTGTAGTGGGGAAAATAGGCATTAGTTTAGGAACAGATATATCTTTAAAGGGAACAAAATAGAATGCCTGCTTTATAAATTTTTGCAAGGGAAAAATTATGTGTCTTTATGATAAAAAATTTCCAAAACTGAAGGATGATGTATTTCATACAAAGGCTGCCTAGGAAACCGTTTCAAAAATAACAAAATGAAAGAGTTATGTTCTAAAGCAAATGTGTTTATTTTTCATTTAACAAAATATCGGGTTGACAATAAGATTATTTTGTGGAGATGTACAGATACGCATAGAATCCAAAATAATAACTTAGGGATACTGGGATAGCCTTTAGCAAAAATATTTCAAAGGGGACAGGATTTTCAAAAACTTGGCTTTGTCTTAAGAACCAAATCAACTCACCATGTTCTTAAAGACTTGTGGCACACATGGCTTTGAGCACTTCTGAAAATTTGCCTGTGGAGGAGGATCCTGAGCACTTGAAAAAATTATCCTTGAGCTCTTCAGAAAATCTGGCTACATTTTAGACAAATGCCTGTTTTATGATCTCTCGCCCTTTGATATACCAAAGCTTCTCATTGCTATTTGATGAACTGCTTGCTGACAGATATTTATTAGTTTTTAGCTGACTTTTAAAATATAAGGGAGGAGGGGAATCCTGGATTTTGTAGAGATGTGGCTAAACTATAGAGGGAAAATAAAACAGCCAGCCAAGCTATCAATGGAATTTCTCAGTCTCTTGAGATGACCCAGACTGTACAGTCCTACTGCTGGCCTGGAGAGACTTTCTCACAATCCAGTCTTTAGTTGCATCGAGGTTTCAAGGTTTCATTCATGTTACTGAGAAATGTTTGCACAGCCTTTTCCACCAGCAAAGGGTAAGAAAATACAGCAAAACTTTGTGCTTATGCAGAGAATGGTTAGACAGTTTGGAAAGTATTTTACAGGTAAGAACCATAACTAATCCCACTGCAGAATAAGTTTTTTTCTGATAAAAGAAACAATAAGAGCATGTGTAGTGGGATGTATCCAATATTTCACAAAAAGCTGATTTTAAGTATCACCTACAATGGCTGTATTAATCTTATTTAGTGTAGCAGGCATTTATTAAGGTTTCTGGATTACATTTGTGTTTTTCAGGAGTACATTTTGACACAACACATCATGCCTATTTCCATCCTGATAGTGCAAATGTTAACCTGGGCATTCTTTTCCAGCCTCCCACCCTCTGAAGAGCACCTAAATTGAATGTACAGAATACACATTTCTGGGTATTTAACTGACGACTAAAATCATGTGGCTTCCCTGCATTTCTGAACATATATCAAACAAAATGTAATCTGATGCAAATTCAGGTGGGATCAGCAGGGATATCTTGGCTGGCCTGGAACTGTCCTATGTGAAACTCTAAGGCTCCCTGCTGCATTATACTCCCAACTGTTACATGAACAGAGGCTGATTCCTGCCAGACTGTATGGAAGAACACTGTTGAATTCTTTTTCATCCATGTATACTGAAATGGTCCATTTTTTTTAACATATGCCTCTCTTGCTGTACTTACAGATGTTAAATTTACAAGGGTAGTAATTATTTACAGTACTAGGAGGTTAACTTGCTCTTGCTTCAACTACCAGTGCTATCCTGAGTAATCAGTATTTAATTCTGCATTCCACCTCTCTATTGACCTTTGAAAATACTTTTTGCTATCAGATAATAGTATATAGTAGGAATTATTTTAGATCTTATGTGGATGATTAATTCTCTGCTTTTCAACGTGGTGAGAAGGGTAGACTTTTTCAATGCGTTTCTCAAAATTACATTAAAGTAGTTTCTGAGCAATAGAAGTGGCAGAATTGTGCCATGGGTGCAGTGATTCAAGCTACATGATAGAAGACAACATTAATGCTTTGTTTTTAGAAGTTGTTTGCTTATTCCCCATAGCCTCTTTTCAAAGATTATCCAAGACATGCTTAACTATAGCAGCAAGGTAAAGATATGATTGCATAATAGATATGGTTTAGGATGAGTTTTAATCTGTACTGAATCTTCTCTGCAGAATAAGAATGATATGTAATGATATGATATGTAGCTGATGGAAGAGATACAGGAGAGAAAGAGCAGCTGGTGTTTTGACTGATTCTATGATATTGTAATTATGTTTCTAGATCTGTGCCAGGTGCTTTAACAATTCTAGCAAGGATTTATTTTATGTGGATGTAAATAAATAGAGATTGTGGTTAATTTTCCTGTTTCCTGAAATAAGACTTTATAGGTGTCAGTGAAAACAATGTGATTGAGGCCTAGAAAAAATAGGATACTTAATTACTTGCACTGTGCAGCAAAAGTAATGGGGTGCTTAAGAGGTTGACTGGGTAGCAGGGGGTGATTAGAGATGATTTAGCAGGTTATTTTAGTCCATCAAAGGGTCTGTGTTTGTCTTAGTAAGCACATGAAAGCTAGGAAGTGGCAAAACTTAGGGCATGAGCCCATGGTGCAGAAAATGACTGGAGTTAGCATGGGTACATATTGTATGGGTAAGTCATCAATTGGAAAATGCCTTGCAGATTGATGACAGAAGCTAAGCAGCAGGGAATACAGGGGGGAAAATCAAAACAAACAGATTAGATGTAATTAAAGAGCAAGGCAGAAGAGATTTACATACAGATTTTTTGACTCACCTGCTTGAAAGTTTGACCGGCATCATGCTTCATTATTTACTGAACTACTCCAGAACAAGGAACCAAAGCAACAAATCAGGTCTGGATTTAAGTATGTGGTTAAGGGCGACTGGCTGAGTGAAAGCTCCTGGCTGGCAGCAGAGAGAGGCTCCTGCCAGGGATGAGGAGCTATGAATGCACAGCCAAACCTAGAGCAGCATCCAGGGACCCCGGACAGCCAGTGCGAGTGGGGCACAGAGGGCAAGAAAGGATTTGCAGCTGACAATAGCACACATGTCAGTTTTAGGAGATCTTAATTATTATGTTCTTAAGGGCTTAACTTGATTTTAATTTATGTATTTATTTTAATGCAACATAAGTCAGATAGCATTGGGAATAAAATGTTATTAGTTACTCCCAAATAACTGTATTTAATACTGGTTGTCTCCAATGAAAGCAGAGAAGTAAATGGAAAAGAAAGAATCTTGTTCAATCCACAATGGAAAAGGCTTGAGATTTTTGTGAAATGTGGTCATATTTTCACAAATTATTTTTTTTTTTGTTTAAAATATCCTCTAAAGCTACACGAGATTATAACAAATCTCATAATATTTCATTTAAGTCTCTATGACAATGGTTATTGTGCAATTTGCATTTCAACATACAGTTATGCTCTCTGGACTTGAGCCCTACTGGAACATGATCAACCTCAGGATAAACAACAAAGAGAGGATATAATTATATGTACTCACAGGAGATGAAAATTAAAACTGTTTTCCAGTTTATAGATGTCAAATGGGCTTGAATCAATTAGAAAAATCATCTTTCACCATATGTTATAGCAGTTAATTAATTTTAAAGTGAGGTATGGTCACCTAGTGTGACTTCTTAAGCAGTTGTGCTTCTTTCAGTGATAAGCAAAAGTATTAAATCTTTTCCCTGCTGCAGTGCCTAGCAGCGGAAACCAGTCCTTGCCAAAATCCATAAAGCCTTATGCCTTATCCTCCTCTAAATCCCTCCTCAAAACCTTTTTCTGCTGTGATGCTCATGAACCACTCCCATCAGTTAGGCAAGTAGTGAGTTGTAGTGAAGTCTGTTTGCTTTACAACTGTAAAGCAGTCTTTCCAATCCACTCCCACCTCGCTCATCTCTTTCATCCATTGCTTTTATCCTGTCTGATAAGAACCCTGTTAGATCTGTGATGCAGGAACTCTTTCTTATTATTGTTTGCAAAATACCTAATTAAATGGAATCCTTTCATTTGGGGTTTCTAGGTGCAACTGTAATATAAACAGTAAATAGTAACTTTGTGAGATTATCATTATCTCTAACCCAAAAATCTCAAAATAAGACTTCACTAGTAGGTGATGTGCAGTGCACTGGGGTGCCACAATAGAATCTCAGCACCAGACAAATCCTGCCCACGACCATGGAGGAATGTTAATGGATTTCTGGAGCTATGCATGTGTAAGTCTGTACAGCTTGCTCTCAAAACACCACCCAGACTAGGAGCTAGAACAAAAAGTATTTCCATCGTAAGATATTTTGTAGTACATAGCAAAATATTCTGTACATACTTGGGTCTGTTGTATTGGTTTTCTGGTTGACCCTCTGTGCCCAAGGAGCCTCTCATATTAACAGAGCTTAGGAATAAAGTGAAACCTGAGATTCCTCCCATTGGGACCATAATAATATATCTTGTCCTGCTGTGAAAAGCGTTTCGTCGCAGAAGTTAAACCTTACAGGAGAGGTTACAGGTGAAAGTGCTGGGTCCTTTCTGTGTGACTGGGCTTTTAGCATGTCAACATGGCTGTGATATTGATAATTAAGTCAAAACTGGCAATGAAAATGAATACCCAGGGCATCACTAAGCCAGGAGGAGAACACTGTGTCTTTTGAGAAGTCTGTGTAACTGGTCATACCTGTTCTAAAATGAGTACATTCTTTGAAAAGCATTAGAGGAAACTGACCTTACCTTAGTGCCTAATCATAATAAATGACAGACTGAGTTAATTATTACTTGGCAATTCTTTATTTAAACTTTGTACTAAGATTCATTTGCAGTATATTCTTTCATGCGGAACATAAAAGATGTAATTGTGTGCAGAGTGGGAGTGGTGTTTCCCTAGGTCAAGTAAGGAATAATTCCTTTATATATTTGCCTTGTATGAAAAATACATGCATGCTGTACATGAGTATCCCAGTTTATGGGCATGCTTCTGGTAATTGTTTGCACAAATTGAGGACAGTCACTTTCCTAATGCTTGGGTATCACTTTTCTTCTTAGACTGCTAGAAGAGAGCAAGATATGGATGTGTTTGCACAGTGCAGCAGAAACTAGGTAAACCCTTCAACACCCAGTCTTCATCCTTCCCCACTACATATATCAGTATTTCTAAATTAGCTGGCCTGATCACTCCATCTCACAGTCTTGTAGGACCTGGTAAAAGGTCAGGGCCCAGACTTTGCTCCCAGGCTGCTGATTAGCCATTCCCAGGGATAAAACAAAGTAATTTTTGCTGAACCTTTATACTCAGTGGACTGAAGCTGGCCTTCTGCCTTAAGAAACCTGTTACAGACACTGTCTCACTGGATCACTTTTCTGACCCAAAACACATGTGTAGCTTTTGCATGTGTCCCACATGTGCAGTTGTTGCACCAAGAAATTTTTGTGAATTAACAGAGGCATAGGACATGTGGAATGAGACATAAGCAAATAAAAGCAGAAGTCACGTTGGAAAACACTAATGTAATTTTCTGAAAATAATGCAGCATCATGAGAAAGGGGGAATACTAGAAAATACTCTAGGGTTTTCTTCTGCAAAGCAGGATTCTTCTTTTTATTTAATCATCCTCTTGCCCCCTCCCCAGCTCTCCCACCCTCCAATTAACAAGCTTCACCTCCCTTCCTCCCCTGCCCCCCCAAAACAAAAACCAAAAGACAACCTTCTAAAAACTGAACCTGTCTTCCCTGGATAACCATCAGGTTTCTATCAAAAATCAATAGGATCCCGTTGAGATTGAGATAATTCAATGCCAAACTTGTAATAATCCTCAGCCAGGCACGGAAGACTTCTTCCAGCACATTGCTCCTCAAAACTCCAGCCTTTTCTCTCATCTTTGAGCGCTCTTCCTACAGCTCACAGCCGTGTTTTGAGCTCAAAGCCCTTGGCCATTCCCTGCCTTGGGAACTGGTGGCAAGCTGGTAGCATCTCCCTGTGCTTGCTTTTAGCACAGCATGAAGCTTACCATGCACAAGGAAGGGTGAATGAGCTGAGTCAACATCAACACAAAGGTTAAGAATGAAAGTCAAACCCAGTCACTTCAGTCATGGCTGGCTGATGTTTGTTGGTAGTATCTGGGCTGGTACAGGTGAATTAGAGAACACCAACAAAAGCCTAGACTCCATTCAACTTCAGAAGTTTCCATAGAAAGGGAAAAGGAAGAAAAGTAATTGCCTTTGCTCCAGGGGATCAGGAGTGATGTGTTAGCTGCACTACGTACACAGAAATAAGCTGTGAAAGTCATCTCTGGACATCCTGTGGGAGACTGGAACCACAAAGCTGCTAACAGACACCTTAATTAGTGCTGAAGTTACTAGCCCTCAGGGCAACTTCCTTTAGTAGCCCTTCTCTGCAAGTACTTTGGGTTCACCTACTCAGCCCTCTGGGAGTCTCTGCACTGTGGAGCTCTCAACTCAGAAGGGTCCAAGATGTGTGGCTCTATCACAGAGGAATGCAACCAACTACAGAGGAAGGAAACTTGTTTTTCCAGCATGAGGAAAATGGATGGTGTGCCACAGAGTGCTCATTGTTTCATCCAAAGCCACTGTTTTTTCTGTTATCAAATACTTTTATAAAGTAAATGTTTTTCTAAGCTCTACTATTTTTCTGCCCTTTACACACTCTTGTTCTAAGTTCTTCACCCTTTTTCCTAGTGTTTTCTTCATGTGTGTGTTTATTAAGATCCCTTGGCATCTAAAGTCTTTGTCCTACTTGACTTTTTCAATAGGCTTCCTTTTTCCTTCCCTCTTTTTTTTTCCTTTATTCTCTCTTCCATATTCCTCTCCCTTTCCCCCAGTATTGTATTTATTTATTAACTGCACTTGAGCAGCCTCAGTTGACCACAACTGACCTTCTACCATGAGGGCATATTATACTGGTCACAATCTACAAAGCATAGCAGAAAGGAATTTTATCCTCTTTTCACAGATAAGGAAAACGTGGCTCTGGCCACTCAGTGTCTTGACCCAACCCATGAAAGGAAACCAGATGCTTTTTGGGGTTGATATCTTTAGGCTAGGCTAAGCTAGAGAAGAATAGAATAGAATATTTCAGTTGGAGGGGACCTACAATGATCATCTGGTCTAACTGCCTGACCACTTTCAGGGCTGACCAGAAATTAAAACCTGTTATTAGGGAAAGTGCCTATATTATTAGGGAAAGTCCCAAATGCCTCTGAAATAGTGACAGGTTTTGGGCACTGACCAACTCTTTAGAAAGCCTGTTCCAGTATTTGACCACCCTCTCAGTAAGGAAATGCTTTGCAATGTCAAGTAAGGGTTTATTTCTCCTGACACAGCTTTGGACCTGTCCCATCTGTCCTATCACTCAGTACCAAAGAGAAGAGATCAGCACTTGTCTCTCACTTCCCCTTCTTAAGCTGTAAAGACCAAGGAGGCCACAGCTCAGCTTCCTTTTCACCCCACTAGACAAAGCCAAAGACTTAGCCCCCTTGCTATAGGACACTCCTTCCAGCCCTTTCATCAGCTTTTTTGCCCTTCTCTGGATACATTCAAGTACTTTCACATCCTTCTTAGATTGTGGGGCCCAGAGCTGCCCACGGTGAGCAGTGAGGCTGCACCAAAGCTGAATACAGTGGGTTGATCACCTCTTTTGACCATCTGGGGATGCTTTTTGATGCACCCCAGGATGGAATTTGTCCTCTGGGCTGTCAGGGCACGCTGCTGACTTCTGTTGAGCTTCTGCCGAACAGCATCCCCAGATTCCTGCTGCTCTCCAGCCACTCCTCTCCCAATTTTTACTTGTGCTTAGCATTCCTCCATCCCAGGTTCAGAATCCAGCATTTGTACTTGATAAATCTCATCCCATTAACAGTAGCCTAATGTTCCAATCTAGCCTAATGCTCCAATCCAGATCCCTCTGCAAGGCCTCTTGTCCCTCAAGCCAGCCTCTCCCAGTTTGATGGTGTCAGCAAACCTGCTGATGATGCATTCAACTCCTGCATCCAGAGCATTGATACAAATATGGAGCAGGACTGATCCTAGAGCTGGACCCTGAGGAACGCTGCTGGTGAATTGTTGCCAGGCAGATGGAGCCTCATTCACTACAGCCCTGTGGGCCCTGCCCTTCAGCCAGGTCTTGTCCCACTGTGTACCTACTCACCCCACAGCTGGACAACTTGTCCAGAAGGATACTGCGAGGGACAGTGTCAAAAGCCTTAGGAAAATCCAAAAAACCCAGACTGTTCGTAAGTCCCACTGATACAAAGCTATCAGTCTTGTTTTTTTTGTTTTTTTTTTTGTTTTTTTTTAAACCACACCCTCTATGTACACTTTCTTTTCTCTTTTGTACTTTTCCAGAGCGAACAGTAACCCCTGGCCACTTTGCTGAGTGGATACCTTTCCACCCATTCAGTAGCAATGATCTCAGGTTACAGGATGTTTCATCAAATACAGAACTCCTGTATTGCATAACTCAAGCAAGTTGAACAGTACACCCATCTTGAAATAACACTAGACACACAAGTTAATTGCATAGTTGCTGTGGAAAAAAACCTCCACAAAATTTAATTATTTGGTGGTAACTATTCCGTGACTCTATCAGCAATGGCAGTAACTTGCAAGTTTAACTTAAGATAACATGTTCAGTGCTTGCTATTTTCCAGTAATCATATAACTGACTGGTATTTAAACATTTTAAAATGACATTTTGGAAGAACGCTTGCACAAAATATCCCAAGCTATCACAGCAAGAAAAATGTTACTCCCACTACCTCTCTAAACATTACTGACAACTCTTATCATAACTTATTAAAAAACAAATGGAAAAAAATAGTGAGTACCCTTGTTTAATTTTACCCATATACTGCTGTAGGACAATGGGGAATTATGCACAACTGGGGAAAAGGAGGAAGAAAAGAGATACTTGATTGACATGTATAAATGAAGATCAAACAGTCTTTTTGATTTTGTTGTCCTCTTGTGTGGCAAATGATTTGGTTCAGGACAGGTTTTTTGAGTTACATGGTGAAATTTATGCTGTATCTCATTTACAAAGCAAAAGAACTATCGTCCTTTTGCTCTGGGTGACATTAACTCTACAGACCTCAACATCTAGTTCTGAGAGCAAGATAGAATCAACTTCATTTAATGGGAGTGGAAATGAAACATCCAATAGATCTAATAATTAGATTTAAAGCTTCTAACGTGAAAATGAATATTTGACTGATAAGAGAGAAAATTTGATCTTTAAGCTTTTTAAAAATTAAAGAAAGAACCATTTTTTTGTCAATTCTCTCAGAAGAAGTTTTGAATGAATAGGTTTTCTCAGTGGATTTTAGCATTTATGGTTGCATGTTAACAGAAAGAACCATGTTCAGTCTACATCAGGGTCATCATCAAAATAAAGTAGGGTATGAATAAGAGGTTGTTTATTCAAATCCTAAATGTATTTTTGTATTGCAAGAAAAAAACTTACCCGTATTAAACCACTTCTTTTAGAATAGAAGACTCCACCAGTTAGAATGATGCTGTTACACAGGTGTAACAAACTCTTTTCCTTTCATACCACACAAAGGGGCTTTTTCTGCTTTTATTTCAGGTGAACGTGACCCCTTTCTAGTCAGAACAATGCAGCATTTAACGCTGTAACATTACTGCATTCACAAAGGCACTATGTATCTGTGTTACTGCATTATCTTGAAATTTACTGCGTTTCCTCATTTTTACACGTTAGCAGTTGAATTGGGCCTGATATCTTTTTTCCTGGGTGTCTGGAAGATTGGAATTCGGTATCTTGAGTGCTAACGTAATACAGAGATCTTGCAGGAATAGTATCTACTAGAAGTTCACAGCAGCTGTTTTTCTGTCTGTATTTTGTTAAGATGCTTCATTATTAATGGAAATTCTAAGGGAGTTGTTATCCCATATTAACACATAACAAGAGATTTCAATCTGTTATTGAGTCATAATAGCTACTGGCACGGTGTTTTTTTGAGTAGTAACTGGTTGGAGAGCAACTTCTGGACATGTTCCTGCAGCAACACCCACTCTTCTAGGGAAAAGGATTATCAATGCAAATTACAGGGGTGTGTTTATTAAAGGTTACTAATTTGAAAAATGAAAAATTTGCTGAGATGAATGATTGGACCAAAGGAAGATTATAAGAAACATGGAAAGCAAAAGAGGTTTTTGTTAAAAGGGTGGCCTGGAATCTGTAATTGCTCATTTCTTTAGATTTATTCCAAAGTGCCTATTCAAACCTCCATTTCAAGATCAAGGACTTTTCTCAACCTTCTTAAGTATTTGTATTAGAGATATCTAATCCATAGGTTCTTTTCCTTGTCATCTAAATTTCTTCTGGAATTGTGTACAATAATCAAAAGCCTTGAATAACCAAGAACACACATCAAACATAAACCTTTTCAGGAGCCAAAATCTTGATGTCTTTGGAGGGTATGAGCACATCTGGGTCCGGCTCTGAGTGAAATGTTTTTTGTAACTGACACAGAGAAGAAGCTTTTACAATTCCATTTTATATAAATGACAATCATTCAAAAATCTCCAGTACAGAGTACACTGTGATTCCTTCTGCTGCTGGAAGGTCTTCATTTTTGCATCTCCCATGACAAAAGCTTTGCTGAGTGACAGTACTTTAGCTTCCCTCTGCTTACTCATCTTCCTCTAGCTCAAGCTAAAAAAAAACCCCAAAAAAACCAACAACAAGTAGGACAGAGATTCAAGCATCTATCTATAAACTAAACACAGAATAAAATTCAAGACTCCCCTTTCTCATGTAAATGACCTATTGGTTGCTTGAGGTTTCATAGGTACCTTCTGCTATCTCGTTCTGAGCCAGTGAATAATTTCACAGCATTTTCAGTCAAAAGGAATGAGAGTACTCCCATCAAATTTAGAATAACTAAAGTTTTAGCTCCGATCTTGAGATGGGAGAAACTTGGTTGTACCTCCTCATTACAAAAGGTTACCAGGTTTCCATAATTCTGAATAACTGCCTTGGATACAACTTGAGGTAACCGGTACTTCCTTCTCCTCAGGAAAAAAATAATCCCTGGTTACATTTTATTCAAAGACAGTGCTTAGTCATCCACCTTTAGGAATGGATTCTAGGTTGAGATTTCTTAAATAGGAGGAGGCTGCTATTCCTCTCTGTTCAGTCTAACACCCAGATATGGCTCAAGATTAAAGACCTACTGTTGCTCCTGTTGTGTGCTACTGGTTCCTTATTTTACTTCACATACAGCTTGCATTTTAAAAATGTAAATTTTCTTCTACCTTTGAATACAAAATTTTTACAATGCAGTTCACTACCTCCTTTTTTTTTTGGATAGCACTTTCAAGCTATAAATGCTTGAAAGATGCATAAGGAAGAAAAAAACATTTACAGAGCTTAGGTAAATCACAGAAGAGTCAAACACCTGATATTACTTCTCTGAAAAGGAATCAATTTGTACCTCACTTGGAAATCACACCTTTGGCTTTGGCTGGGATAAAGTTAATTTTCTTCATGGTCCTTGGTATGGGCTTGTGTTTCGGATTTGTGCTAGAAACACTGCAGGTAACAGAGGGGTGTTTTTTGTCATTGCTCAGCATTGTTACAGGGAACTGAGGCCTCCTTGCCCCACCCCACCAGCGAGGAGGCTGGGGGTGCACAAGGAGCTGGGAGGGGACACAGCCCGGACAGCTGACCCCGGATGACTGAAGACATATCCCACACCACATGGTGTCATGTTCAGCATAGAAATCTGGGGAAAGAAGGAAGAAGAGGGATATGTTCAGAGCAATGGCATTTCTCTTCTCAAGTCACCGTTCTGTGTGATGGAGTCCTGCTCTCCTGGGGATAGCTCAACACTGCCCATGAGGAGTGATGAATTAATTCCTTGGTTTGCTTTGCTTGTGCATGTGGCTTTTGCTTTACCTATTGGACTCTCTTCATCTGAATGCTTGAATTTTCTTTTTTTCCCCTCCTGAGTCTCTTCCCCAGCTTACCAGAGAAGAGTAAGCAAGTGGCTGTGTGGGGCTTAGTCTGGGATTAAACCACAGCAGAAATTTAGAGCACCTCTAAGAAGTCAAGCGTTGAAGTTATAGTTTGGAGAAGAATTTTGGGATTTTACACTGCTCTTGTGCTTTTGAAGCTGAATTGACTAAATATTTTAGGTAATCCCAAGAGCCTGTTTGGGTTGTAGTAGCTAATTCCCAAGGACATCTGCAAATCCTGAGGAAGTGTTGTATCTCGTGCTCCTGAAATCACTGTCTGTGCTCAGCCCCTCAAGGAGGGCGTGCAAGAGTTCTGCAAGGAAGTCTTCTGTTGCTTACATTATTCTTTATCCTGGTGAAATTATCTCTGGCCTCGTCTTAGCCTTTTTAATGTTTTAGTCTTTCTAGTCAATATAAAAGGCATAGAAAATGGTGATGATTTTCTCTATAGATGGAATTAGTCCATCTAATTAATTAGTTCTGTCCAAAAGTATCTTTTTAGTGCAGAGGTGGCAGAGGTATAAAAATACAACTTATGAAACTATCCTGAGTTCAACCTCTCCTGGATAACAGCATTTTAGTGATCCCTGCTGTATTACTTTGATTTTCTGGGGTTTTAACGCTAATTACTTATGGCTTTTAGCATGCCCCTTCCTGTTCATCTGCACCCTATTCCTCTGTTCAGGAATCTTGTGCTCATGGGGGAATTTTTTTTACCATGTATGAATATTCTGTATTCCCTCTCTCATCCTGAAGCAGTTCTCAAGTGTGGGCACTTCTTCTATGAAGAAGTCTTTGTAAAACTGTCCCCTGTGTTGTTAGGATCAATTCTGGATATGGTATGAGGGAAAAAAAATCAGAGACAGATAAAGATGGGTAAAGCAGATTGGAACCCTGCAGAGTTTTGGAGGATTTCTGGTAGTGAAGCTGTGAGTGGCTTATCATTAATAATAAAGGAAATAAGCAAAGTAGCTTCTGGATTTTTTTTCCCCCAGAGATAAAGCCTTCTGATAAATTTCTTCATATCGATTTCTGCATAGATTTCCAAATGCACAGAAGGATGATATGGGAAAGCTGATGTCTTGCATAATGCTGCTATATGGCATAATTCCACAATTTTGGTCTCAGTGTTAGAGAGAGTGTTTTATCAAGTTAGAGTTAAACATAGGCTATATTTTATGGAGAGAAATTAAATATAGCTGGGATCACTGTCTTCAGTCTGCCTATGGGAATAGGTTGCAATATATTGACATTTCATTTTCTTTGGTAATTAATTTTGTGCCATGTGAGTTTTGAGTTACACCGAGGGTTACACTCAGGTTACACTTATTGTCTGCTTGATCAGCCTTTGTCCTCTTCTGGCTTGAATGGAATTAGTTCCTAATTTTAAGTATTGAATAGTTTTGCTTTTATCTTTTCAAAATTTAGTAGGAATCTGTGCTGTATGAACTACTTAAAATGTCTGGACCTTCTTTTTCATATATATTAGTCTTCCTTACGGAGGACTAGAAGTTTCAAACAGGACAATACATCTTAATGTAGGTTAGTATACAACTCTTTTATTAGTAATATTGAAATACTCAGGCTACTAGAGCTGTGCTGTTTTATCATGGTTATAGTAAATCATGGTACAATTTTCTAGTAGAGTGGAAGTGTTTTATTAGTGTTTAAACTGAAATGGACAGTGATTATCATGCTATTTGTTTAACTGTGCTTATCTGCTAATGCTGCTACCACTGCTACTAGATGCTTTTTTATTTAAGTGTCTGAGACCTTAGTTATATTCTCTCTTCTTGCCTTTCCTGCAATGAAATAATCTGGTATGATAATGTTTGCTCTTTCCTCACTTGAAAGGTTACTCCCCTCTTGTGCTATGGCTGGAGGCTTGATAGCCTAAGCTGTCCCTGAAGAGCTACTGAATGGTTCTCCTCCTTCGGTTGCTTTTCAGAAACAGCAGCTGCCTTCTTGCTACACCTACACATCTCTTTGTATCCCCATTTGTTTTAACCATGGCAAGCAAGCATGACAGCAGCCTTGGCTTTTTTTTGCCTTTTTTTTTTTTTTCCCTGGCAATTGGATTCCTGGGTTCAAATAACTTACTTATCCAAGCAGAGTAAAAAAAAAAAAAAACAAACAAAAAACATTCAGGTACCAGTACAGCACTCTAGCCATAAGCCTCTAAGCATGTTTACCTGAAGGAATAGCAGGTGGCAAGTGTGGCAAATTCTTTACTTTGACAATGAGATTCTCCAAATAAAACTTCAAGCATGCACCTGAATTTAAAATGGAAATCAGGATCTTCCAGCCCTAAGTATTAATCTGTTCAGAAACAGCACTGGTAGGTGGCTTGATTTTTCATTGCTATTGTATTTTCTTTTGAGGCCCTTCTGCTAAACTCCTCTGTGGACACTTCTTTATTTATCTACTAGTTGAAAAAAGTACCTGCATTAAGAAATCTCATTGGTTTTGCCTATGTTTTTCATAGGTGTAGTCCTGAACCCCTGTTTCTGTGGTGCATGCAATATTTCTGAAATTATCATAACCTGAAGGGGAGGGCATCAAATAAAATGATGACCGAAGAAGATGCTGCAGCTTGATTTTGAACATGTGACAGAAGTCATAAAAGGAATAATTTTTTTATTGTATTAATTAAGTTGCAGGGACTGTTAAGTTAAACTTAAAATAACCCTTTTAAAAGTTGTTGAGGATAATGAATTACCCAGGAGGAGTTAGAGCCTGCTGCTGCCAACTAAAGTGCTTGGAGACTTGAGATAGAAGTGAACGATAAGAAGCAGCTTTCATGCATTCAAATAAATTACATGTTGGGCTTGGCTTAATCCTGGCAGCAGAATGATCTCAGGGGTTTTCCCTACATTATCTTGGTCTATGATTATGCAAATATCCTTTTAATGTAGCGACTCCTTAACAGGAAATTAGTCTCATACTTGCTCATATGCTCTTGCAATCAACAGACACTTGCTTGCAAAATCCTAGTGTATCTGAGATACAAAAGGCATATTAACTGTTTTAAGTACCAAAATTTTGCAAACAGACAATAACAGGACATGCCCAGATATGTCAGGGATGTAGCAGATGAATCAGGAAAGAGATGTTTGCTAACACAAAAATATTCCTGGGTTTGAAAGTTCAACCAGAATGCAAATGGTACTAAGTTTACATTTGGTTTCAATGATTGTAAGGAAAACACCAGAAGGAAGAAAACTCTTACAGAAAAGCAGGATTAAAACTGAATAAAACACAGAAATGAGACAAAGCATAAAGACAAAAGGAATGGAATCATTCGTGTTAAGTGCCCAGCAACCTGCTGAGCCCAGGTAATGCGCAGTCATCGTTCACACATATTCCTTATTGCAGTGTTCTCAGACACTGCCCTGAAATGGGGACTGTCAGGGTAACCTGCTTTGTCTGGAGAACAGGAACTAAAAAAAAATGACATTATAAACCAGACATTTCATCTAGAGAGAGAGAGAGCTCCCTTTGGGAAGGGAGAAATTTGAGCCACAAAAATTGTGCTGTGTTACTTTGGTAGTCTTAATGTACATTTGAGTAAGCAGGACAGCTCAGTTCCTGATTTCTCAGGTTTGTAAATTCCTTCTAGGTGAAATAAAGTTATGTAACCTTTCTCTTAACTACAAGTTTCTAGTATGGAAAAAAATTACCAGTTAGGTATTTGATATCAAAGTGGGATACAGCAATGATAAGTTGGCAGCTTGTACTCAAGGTGACCCCGTTTTTTTCTTTTTTACTCCTGATTGAAATAAAGACAGCTACATCCTTGGAGTTAAGAGGGGAACCTAACAAAATTAATCCCCTAACTTTCCAATGGGATTTAGGGTAGCATCTAATTCATTCAACGTCTTTTGAAACTCCCATCAAAGTGAACTGTTCAAGGCGTGACCTTAAGGTAACAGTTCAATCAGCCACAAAATCTAGACATCCAGCTCTTTGTTTTAAATACAAGACCTATTCTTTCTTCCATATCCAGTGTATTCTGTTTGTAATAACCAGAAATTACCATCAGAGAAATTGAAGCTAATCTGAGGCTCATTAAGGACAGAGAATTTATGCTTAACTACTTAAACAAATTCCTGTTGATCTGGTTTCTGAAGATTAACCTGTAATTTTATCTGTCATAGATGGGAGAATCTTGCTAGTCCAACAGCACAGTATCTTAGAGTTAAAAAACCCAACACATAGGTAAGTACAGAGAGTGTTTGTCAATGCTACTCAGAGGATATAAACTTCCATGATTGCCCACCCAGACAAACATGCTCAATCCACTTTTTGTACTGAGCATTAGGCAGTCACTGGTTTTCTTTGACTGCTCTAGCAAAAATTAGCAGATGCTAGATTAAGTCTGAAGACTATAGAAAAATTTAGAAATTTAATATTTGGAATTGCTTTTGATTTCAATGGATTAAAATCCTAAGAAATAGGCAATGGCTGTGGTTCCACTAGAGGTTTCACCTCCAAAATAATTTTGCAATGGTCCACTCAGTATATGCTGAAACCCTTGCACTCATCTTTGGCAGAAATACAACCCTGTGCTAATCAAGTCAACCAAAAGCCAGATTTTATTTACCATCTGTTATACGCAGCAAAACCTTGAGCAGTACCAGGATAAATGCCTGAGAGCTCTTTTTCAGACTCAGGGACTTAGCAATTCTCTCTTTTAAAAATCAGGTCAGGTAGCATTCTTCTGGAGTAACATTAAGCCTTTAACATTAAGCTGACTTGAAATTTAAGCAAATGTCCAGATCCATGAAGGCTTGGATTAGTTGGTAGTGAAGTACAATCACAGGCTCCTCCACATGCTGTTACAAAAGTCTGTCTCAGCTCACAGAGCTGTCCTTGGACACATCTTGGCTCTGTAAGGCACAACTTCTATTTCACCTAACAAAGGTAGGAAAACAAAACAAAACCAAAGCCTGCAAGGGTTCACCTACCCTTAGAACAGAACTTAAATACAAATACGACGAGGCTTGAAAAATGAAGCATTTTCAGAAGTTTTCTAACTATTTTGAAATCAGGAAGGATTAATATAAAACTATATATTTTCATCTACTCCTCAGTATGAGAGTAATCCATCTACAGTGTTCCAGGGATCTTTTTACCAATTTGCCATCTTCTGTAAAATAGCAAAAAATTGTTACAAACCTGTTTGCCAAAATGTGCAGCAAAAAAACAATTTAGAGGAAGGCTATTCATTTGTAATGTTCCACTAGTCAGTGGGCTTTTTTAATGTTAATTTTTAAATTAAAATTTCAGAGTTGAAGAGGATGCCAACTGTTCAGGCATTGCAGTGTTCACAACAGAACATATATTGGCATCATAACTGCTTACGGTAAGTTCAGAGTTCTATCTCTTTTACATTTCAAGATCCTGTATTCTGCAGTTTTATTTCCTTCTTGGAAAGCAAGCAGGATGTTTGCTAGGAAGTTACTTTTATCAAGAAACGTTAGAAATTACTTAGCTTTTTGGATGAGCCATTTAAATGGGAATTATGTCATTTTGCCATAAGCCTATCTGGTGATACTAAACCTAGATAATCAGCTTCGATGGAGATCAAGTCTTTGCTGCAAACACAGAAAAATACCTAGCTGGCTTATAAGCCTACTATTCACATCAGGAAAAGAGACAGACTTAACAATTATGTGAGTTAAGAAGCTTTGACTCGTATGAGACATTTTCCTATTTTTGTTCTACATAATCGGAGCTGAACTGCAAGAGCTTTCTGAGCACTTCAGGAAACAGGGTTAATGAAGCCACCAGAGTTGTGAAGGCATTAATTTCTTTGATGAGGGTTCATATGAGAAGACATAAGAAGGGTGCATTTAACTCATTTCCAAATCACTGAATGGGACTCTGAGCATCTAGGAATCCTGTATGAAAGAACTTAACTACTACTGTAGAAATGTGACGACTTACAGATTTCAGAAAGGCTACAGAGTCACAAATTGTAGCTGCATGAGAAAGTGAATATTGTAACTAACACAACCCAGAGGAATATATTTGGCAAAAAATACCTTTCCTCATGAGTGTTCTTTTATGGTTTGTCATTACATACACAAAACAAAAAACCATCAAATGTAAAATGTTCTTCATCCTTACAAAACATCAGTATCATGGAATGATACAATTATCACCTATTCTGAAATCATCATCAGAATACCACACAAAGTTATTTTTTGCAAAAATCAGGCAGTTTAAATAAAGAATTAAAGGCCACAATGAATAGATGGCAACTAGACTTCAAGACTAATTGGATAGTCACATGAAGAAGTATTTTTATTAGTACGTCCACAGGGAAGAAAAGCTAAGAGAATTAGCCTGCTTTCCCTTCAGGTCAGTTGTACCTCTCAAGTCTTGAACACACCTCAGAGATATTTTATGCTTGAGTGAAGTAGCCTGTCCAAAGTCACTCTCTGGTCTAAAAAACAGCATTTTCATAGAAGTTCTTACTGCAATCCACATAGGCTCAGATGTGGAATCACTGCAAAGTATTTGCCACTGACAAACAAGTGTCTAATAATGAAAAAACATATCAATAAACATATAGCCAACAACCAGCAGTTACTTTGTGATAATCATTATTTCACAATAACCAAGGTCCCCCTAAGGGTTAAAGGTTGCCCACTACAGGTACAGAGCTATATACAAGAGGGAAGGGCAAACATGCCTAAGGTACACAAAACACTGACCTTAATTGTCATCCCCAGGAAAAGGGGGAAGTGGTGTCTGCCATCTCTGGCATCTGCCATCCCCTCTTGCCCTGGCTCTGGTTCTCTTTGGACCCACCTTTGACTTGATTCAGTGTTTTTAGCAGTGGCTTAGTAGGAAATAATTGAAACATTTTTTCCCTCACTCCCACAAGTTTTATTTTAGGTTGAAGAGTTAATTCACCTCATGGAAGCTCAAAAAAAGTGCCAGAGATGATGGAAGGGGAAGTGGTGGGAAGGCATGGCCCCTAGCAGAAAACAGGGTCAGCTGGCACTTAGCCTGTCTCAGTTCACCCTCGGGACTGAGGTCTGAATACTCAATTAGAAAGTTGGTCAGTCGAGGCTTACGCTGATGCCACCATGGGGCCATTCCACAAGACTTTGAAGGAAGACACTAAGTGTCATAATTATGAGAGACTGTATTTTAATGAGCAGTTTGATTAAATCTACCTTGGGGGGGGGCTAAGTAGATGTCATAAAAAGCTGTTATTCAAAGTGAAGGAATTTAAAAATGTAAGAGCCAGAGCAGTCCCTCAGTAACAACTACAAAATACATGCTATAAAATTTTCTTCTCATTATAATGACAATTAGGAGAATTTAAAAATAGATATGCTACAGGCTTAATTTAAAAAAGAAAAAAAACATAAACACAAACATGGTATGAAGGAACCAACAGTTCAAACAATGCTTTAAACTTTATTAATTCTAATTAAGGGGCTGTCCTCACTTTTTTGCTGGAAATTTAAAAGCTACAATAACTTTCACAAATGGAAACTTATTTCAAGTTAAATGATGTAGCATTAGAGCAGGATCAACAAATACAGGTTGTTGAAATATGAATTTTTAAGGCACAAAACCACAATGTCACATTAGTTCTCCAAAGTTTTTCAAAACATTTTTGCATCTGAATTTTCATTCCTCCTACTGTGGCATTCGACAAGACTTGTAAATTGCAATGATTGCTCAGTAGTTGGTTTTTTTTTAACTCTCCTTTTCTTCTTGGGTGTGTTTAACAGTTAAAAGTTCCTGCTGACATTTGTCAATCAGCTGAGGATCAGCACCCCCTTCTGGCTTCAATAGTGTGGGGTGAAAGCTGGAACTCCCATCAGCATGTGAGAAACCTGTACAGGAGAGACAAAGTAAAAGCAAAAATATTCTAAAACTCGTCATAATAAATAGGCAAAGAAATATTAATGCCACTACAGTAGACCACCTTATCTAATTGCAGGGGCTGAGGAGTAATTTTAGAATGGCTCTCGTGGGCCATGAGGTAGCTCTGTGCAGGTGTGGCAGCCAGCGTGTCTTCATCACTGCAGGCAGCGGCAGCGCCCTAAATACCTGCTAAGGCAGAGGCTCCTGACAGCAAACCTCCTGTCCCGCTGCCTCCTCCTCTAGGGTGGGCATAAAGGCCCACCCTGAAGAGCCAAGTCCCTGTTTGTTCTGGGCTCATGTTGCCTGAGCAAGCATTTGTCATAAGCCTATCCTGTTTAATTACACCACTGCTTTGGTCAAGAAATTCCTTTATGATTTCAGTACTGGTACCTTTAAACTTCTGTTTTCCAACTCTGAAATGTTATGCTACCACTGAGTTTTTCCGTATCAAGCTGTACATTACTTATGTGAGAATTGTTTCAGGTATCCTTCATGTAATGTACACACTGATCATGTTATCTATGGGCCTTAAGTTCAAAAATTTCTTATGAAAACTTTCAAAACTGATCATTGCTACAGTAGAAAACACAAAGTCAATGTGATTTCCTGCATGAGGTAAACAGGTGACACTAATCAGTGAAACTCGAACCAGCCAAGTCTGCTGAAGGAAAAAACCAAACCCCCTAAAACCCCCAAACAACCCACCACATAAGTAATATCACTGAGATGGTCTGAAATCAAACCTGATCCTGCAAGCAGAAGAACAAATGTGGGTGTATAGACATTTCTGTACAGATCATCTCACTAGGCTCTGGCCTTTTTAGTCCACTGGCTTTTCTGGAAATTCTTGGTATTATTTTGTTTCAAAAAGAAGTCACACTCCATGCTGTACATTGGTACTAAATATGCAATGGACATATCTAGCTATGAATACATATATTTTTTGTTGCATTGTGTGGAAAAGAAGCACTATTTCAGGCATAGATACAACTGCAGTGATAACGGAGCAGACTGGGGGATGATGAGCAATACTGAAGTTTCCTGAGTGGGAAAGCAGACTGAAGTGATGGTGTCATCTGTCGTCTCTCTTTCCAAACAGATCATCCTTACAGATAAATTCACACCTGAGTATAAATGTTGTTGACATTTACAAGATCCCATTTTCTCCTGCTGGATGTTTTGAAGGATCTAGCCCATGCTGCTTCATCTGCACTGCGATATCAAACAAGTAGTCATAACATTCACACCTAAAATAAATAGGGAAAAAATGCAATGTAAGTAAAGCTCAAGTCTTACCATGTTTTATGAAAATTAGTATTTTCCTTCCTTAAGATTTTATCACCAGTGTGATAGTCTGACTGGACAGCTCTATTATTGTTTATTTCCAGTGCTGTGGAATGGAAAGTGCCATTTTGCTACATAATAATGATTTGCTGCATTTCCATCAGCAGATGAGGTAAATTCCAAAAATTGGACTAGGGAGGGCTACACAAACAGTATTGGCAGGTGTCACATAAAAGCAGAGATTGCCTGCATGTTTCATATGAGGAGGGACTTGTTGACTTGTTTGGAAGGAAAATGTTGGCAACTCTACCAGCTAGCACTGATACGAAAGGAAAACCAAGCAAGGGAATCATGGATGAATCCATTCCCAAAAGCTCCCTATACATGCAGTGAGGCCTTAATATTCTGAATCATTGTCCATGGGCTGGAAATATACATAGCATTAAGTTCACTAAGATCTTGAGGCAAGAGAGAGCATATTCCTGAATTGTACTCACATGGTTTTGGCTTTTTCCCATGTCTCTCCCCATACATAAACACCGTGACGTCTGACCAAGACAGCACAAGAGTCTGGGTATTTTTCCATTGCACGTGCCATTCTCTCCTTGAGATCCTTCTCTTCTGGTGTATTCTCAATAATAGGAACCACTAGTGTATCATCATATCTACAAAAAAAAGCCATGTTCATGTATTTAAAAAACCCCTGTGCTTGGATGTATGAAGCTTTTCCCTAAGAAAGAGATTATCCTCTGACTGTGTAAAATGTTAAATTCTCAGCACTGGATTTTATGCTCTTCTCTTGTGAGTCATACTGTAGCATAGGAATTCTCAGGAATATCTCTCACTCCCAAACACATATTATGCTGGCAATACTTGAGCTACACTTGAGGCACAAAAAGAAAACAACACTTTAATCTATTAGGTGTAGCTGCTTATTCCCTTATCACTTTGTAGTTGGGTCCCTTTACAACTTTTTCAAACTTTTCATCCTGTACTGGCATCATCTACAAGCTTTACCTCAGATTAAATTATTTAAAAGAATCATATCATGAAGAAGGAAATGAAGCTGTTTGCTGGAGAGCAGAAAAAAATTAATTTAGGTAGTCCAAAAAGCCCCTGGAAGATTGTCCTGCTAAGGCATATAAATAGAAGGTAGAGTCAACACATGAAAAATAAATTCTCTGTGATGGAGTCATTGGTGGGCTACATGTGATCTTAAGAGAGCCTGAGAACCCCAGCTCCAAAGACAAGATGATGCACGTTACTCAGTGGAACTTGCCTAAGAGTTTCTTCTGAAGGAGGACTGGGATATTTGGCATTGTTTGAACCTTAATTAACACTAGCAGAAACTTGTTTAAATAGTTTTAATAAGTCCCCAGTTCAGGTTCAGATTTATCATTGAGATCACATAGATATTTCATGAGTGGATGCTAGTAGTGCTTTCTTTTGTAAAACACAGAAAGAAAGCAATGGTAAAAAAACCCAACACCAACAGCTTGTATTTTAAATCAAATATTCAGAAGATAAAGTCTCATCCCTTATGGTTCTCAATGCTGATGCTTTCTCAAGGAAGGCTATAAAAATAGTCAATGAAGAAAGTGAGGCGGCATTTGAAGCTTTACTTTGACTCTTATAAATTCTGATCACTAAAATGACACTTGAAGTGTTTGTTACTAATGAGGCCAGAAGAGTTAATAGATTGGCTCCCTAGGTTCTGCTTTCTGCTTGAGCTTGGAAGCTGCTATAATACCATAACTGATTCCTAACCAGGACCATAAGCTTTCTATCAAGAACTAATACCTAAAAAATGTAAAGAAGACTCTGAATGAGCTAAATACTTGGGATCTCTTTTTTTTATTGAAATATAAGCAGGCTGCATTTAGTCAAACACTGATGTAGAATACCTTGTGACAGTCTGACTTTCAAAGCTGTTTACTACTGATCTAACTCTCCTTCTATGGAAATCAAAGGAAAAACTAGTCTGGGATCACTGGAGTCATATTTAGGTCAACATATACTTGTGATTATTCTATCTGTAGCATTTTCCTGGACAGCTTCCAGAAAAGATTTATGTAACTAGAAACAACATGCAATCCCTTTTTTGAAAAGTCCTTTTTTATTTTGAATCCAAGGTCCCATTTTGCTTTTGAATTCAATGGGGAGACTTGTGTGAGGCAAGCCAGTGGAATCAGCCTAGTATGGATGAATACGTGCTTATGAGCCACATAACCTGGAGCTTTGATTTCTTGAGTTTTTCTGGTAAATTAATAGAATGACACAGGAAAACCTGGAGGTATGGAACCCAATAAATACAATGTTTCCTGACTAAGGTTTAGGAGTGCTTGAGAGTTCAAAATGAATATAAAGAAAATTGTTGTGGATTTTTTAAAAACCAGTGTTGTTAGACAATTCAATACAAGGGCTTGTATTTTACCACATTAAAAATGCACATGCTAATGGTGACAAGAAAGTAAAGCTGGCAAGTCAACCAAAATCGAATAAAATATGCCTGGGCGTAAAATCACATATGGCTTGCTCCCTTGCCAAAGGGCAATAGTTAGATACAAAAATTAACATCAAAAAGTGGAAAGAATTTAGCATTTCAATTTCTCATCTCCTTGTCACATGTTATATAAATGTTGTTTGCAGATCCCAATTCAACACTCTGTGGGTGGAGACCTCAAAACAAGCCATCACACATAATTTGGAATAACTCAGCACTTACCTCAGAGCTCATCCTTGAAAAGTAATAACATTATCTTTAATGAGCTGTTTATTCTGAATTTTCTTTCAAACTCTGTCAAGTAAATCTGAAATCCTCTACTCTCTTAACATGCCCTAAACTAGCACAGGCAGTGATATGTGAAGTCCACCCAAACATAGTTTGTACACGCTACCAATCCAACCTGGTGTTGGCTGGCTCCAGTTTCAGCTGAATGCTGTGCAGATGTGGTAACATCTCAGGATGTAGCTCTTCATTTGGCTTCTTCCCGTAGCTCAACAGACCACAGCAGCCTTGGCATTACAAGATTCTATTTCAGATCTCTTCCACAGGCTTCAGATATTACAGAAAGCCAGTGGTGACTCATTCATTTCAGAGGTCTTTTTACTTCTTATTCCTAATACTTTGTATTGTACACTTTCAAGTATATAACTCAAATGACTTGTATTTATATTGCTGAAAACAAATGATCAAATATCACGCCTCCTTTCCTAAATATAGAGAAGTACCTGTAATAGCCTCCTGAAGTACACTTCTGGATTCCTTTTATCATCTCCTGATGGGTAATAGAGAACTCACTCCCTGGGTAAAGAAGGGTAGCCATAACAGCAGCCTTGGAATGTGTATGGATCACTGCGCCTGCCCCTAAGAACAGAAAAAGAAAATTTAGATTTTAAAATGTGTCTATTAAGAAAATTTTATTCAAATACTTGAAGAATTTCCTTTGATTAGGCATCTTAGCAAATGGTGATCTGCTGTAGGAGAGGAAAAAATATACAGCAACCTAAATGAAAGTATGAGGTATTTACTCATATAAGGGATAATTATGGATTGTCTTAGGACACTTGAGTTAACTTTTAGGTAGTGACAAATTCCAGGAGAGACACTACTTGTACAAATTCAAGCAGTAACACTGCTTGTACATTTCTTTACATACTGCAATGACTGAGACACTCTTAATTTTACCAGAGTTCTGAGGTTACAAAGAATTCCCAAACTTATTTGTTAAATGAAAGTTTAAATCCTTTTACTTTCTTTTTATGTTGTCTTCAATTATCTGCTGATTCTCTGAAAAAACATTCATCATATTATTGTGTCATGATGGAAAGATAGGTAGACAATAATTATAATCTACTTATAAAGATGCAATGTTGCTATTCCTTGAGTACACATGTAAGCTGCTTGTGCAGGAGCACCAGAAGAGACTCCCTAAAATCTTTCTAAAATAACAGATGTATATTTTACACAACATCAAAAGCTCTCTGTTACTGTCTACCTGCAAAAGAAAAGTTTCATACTGTTTTCACCTATTCCTAATTTATAACTGTTAATATCAGCCAATGGATGCAAAAGGATTTAAACTGTAATAGCTGAATTGGCAAAACCACTGATACAAGAGTACTGTAATCCTGGGCTTCCCCTGCAACCTACCAATATTCTGCATGAAAAATCAGTGCTGCAAAGATGATCACAGGCATAGCTACAAGAGAAGATTAAATTCCAAGTGATACTGACAGGATGTTACTATGGATTATATCCCACTGAATATATATATACACCTTTGCAAATCAATTTATTTTAGTTTCATGTTTATTTCACTGTAACTTCTATGTATAAGGAATATGGTACTGAACAGCAATTCTGTGGATGTACATATACAGGGTTTCAGCCACTGCTGAACTGCAAACATTGCTACATACGTCTCATAGTGTAGGCATTCATAAAAAGAGGAGTGCACTGGCTTTTCTTTAGTTTCTTGTGCAGTGGAGGACCACTGATGTCCTGTTCATTCATGTCACAGACAAACATATCTTCTGGCTGTAAGAAAGAAGAAATTACTTTGATCTGTAATAGTTTTGTTTGATATTTGACCTCAAATAGTTTTTTTTCCCCTCTAGGGAAACAAATATATACAAACCATGTATTTAATACAGAACGTGATTTTAACTTTGTGGAAGTGCTGTAATGCTCCACATTTATTCCAGCTTCTAATAGTACTTACCAACACTGTGTAAGGGAAATTAATATTAGGTACTCTTTTTCTTCAGACTGATGCCATACAGATATTTGTAAAACTACAATTTTCTCAGAAAGGAGGCAGTGTAGCTCAGTAATAACAATAGATCAAAAGGAAAAGTAGTAACTGATTCAAAATAAGAAATACAGATTTACTTTTCCTTCCCTACTTAAAAGAACCAACAAATGACACAAATTAAAAATAATAAATTTAACTTGTAGAAATATTTATTTTTAAACTTTGCTTTTAGTAGCTTTACATGAATTTTATCTTTCCATCAATTACCTATTCATAATAGTACAAAGAATTGTTCAGGTTAGTAATAAAATTTTAATCTTATTTTTGAAATCAGCAGAAAATACAATTGCAGGAGATTTCCTCACTGACTCTGCTTAGTCCTCTGTTACTGTGAGCATGGACCAGACCATCATGGTTATCTTACATAACTTTGCCTGCCTTACTTCTCCACATCCCCAGTAAACACTTCTCTAAGACCCCAAGTTTCTATCAGTGAGGAAATTCCTTTCACGCCTCACTGTATTTATCCTCAGATTTATAAGATGACAAATGCTTTCCATGTATTACTCTATTCTGAGGGAATTCCTGCTGTCATAAAATAGGTATCGTTTATTGTTCCCCCCCCCTCCCCCAAACATTTTGGGTTTTTTTGGAAAGCAGACAGATAGACAAGGTCACCTTTTCATGGAGAGAGCCCAGTTATTTACTGAGAATATCAAGACAAGTATTTGCAATCACTAAAACAAAAATAAGCAGCAATGAGGTGTTAAATGTCTATTTAAGTGGATAACTTGAAACTGTAGCCAGAGAGGTATAGCCAACCAAGCCTGACAAAGAATAAAGCTGGACTGGAGTAATGCTCCACTTTCACACTGCTTTGTGTTGCTTTAAAGCAAGGAGAACATCAAGACTAATCTACACTGGCCACTGAAACACATACTGGCTTGCTATGATAGGGGAGTACTGGGAGAAATCATCAGTTGTTTCAGCAATGTAGACAACAGTACAAAAAGTTTGTAACTTCACATAAGGAAAAATGAAAATCTAAACAAAGGCTAAACATCCATCTCAAGATGAGCTCTGAGGTAAAAGTACAGTTTAACACACCTGTATTCTTTCCTTTTGGACTCCTGAAGGAGCGATGTAGATTTCATCCCTAGGAAAATTTGCAGATGAGAAAAATCAGTAAACAAGTTGAGCAATGACTGTTCCACTGTTCAGGCATTCAAGCTCTTGAGCCACTGAAAAGGAAATAGCAAATATAGACCCTCACAATTTAAAAACATTCTTGTTCTTCCTATACATTGTCAGGTAGATAGTTTTCAAAATGGAACCAAATTGCACAAGGGCAAATAAAATCTCTAACTGGCAGGGGTAAAAAACCCCTGCTTTCAACTTGACAGATATCTGAAACACATGTGAGAAGTGCAGCCGTATTTTTCCGATAAAGAAAAACAGCCTCTCCCTGGAGTAACTCAAACTCAAATTCCTAGAATTAAGAATAAAAATTAAATGAGAAATTGCAAGCAGATACTGATTTGTGACAAAAACATTATATAAAAATCCATAAACTATCTATAAACAGTAATAATTATCTGCAAAATTCAACATTGTAAATACTTTTTTTTTTAACTGTGCAGGTTAGGTTTCTAGTGCAGTTCCACGTTTATTTGTGTTGATAAAGAGATAGCACTAATGCAGTGCAATTAAATGACTGAAATTTAAGTAGAAGTGCATCACTTCTTGCAAGGACTACATGAACAAAAACTGTAAAAACTGATTGAAACTAAAATTATTTCAAGATGGTACTGCATTATTTTCATTATTAGCACAAAACCCCCAACTATATTCTCTCTGTTAATTGCAATCACTATTTGGCTTCAGCAGCCACTTACTAAATACAGGGGCACAGAGACATCTAGTGAATAATTAGTCAAGTTACAGATACATTTCCTATGGACCATGGGATGTTTGTAGTTCTGGACAATAGCATTGGAGCTGGTGAAGGGTCTGGAGCACAAGTCTTGTGAGGAGCAGCTGAGGGAGCTGGGGGTGTTTAGCCTGGGGAAAAGGAGGTTCAAGGAAGACCTCATTGCTCTCTACAACTGCCTGAAAGAAGGCTGTAGCAAGGTGAGGTTGGTCTCTTCTGTGAGGTAACCAGCAATAGGACAAGAAAAAATTATATGAATTTGCATAAGGGGAGGTTTAAATTGGATATCAAGAAAAATTTCTTCACTGAAAAGGTTACCAAGCATTGGAATGGGCTGCCCAGGAAAGCAGTTGGCTCACCATCTCTGAATGTTTTTAAAACACATTTAGGCATGGTGCTTAGGAATGTGGTTTAGTGGAGAACTTGGCAGTGGTAGGTTTATGGTTGGACACTCAATGATATTAAGGATTTTTATCAACCCAAACAATTATGTGATTTTAATTCTCCCAAAAGTAAAACTCTTAAGGGGATGTAGCAATAAAATGAAAAACAATGTGAAAAATGTGGCTTTATTATATTTATAATTTTTGACATTCATGAATCAACAGTGCCAGCATTGCATTATTTTAGTCTTGATTCATTTGCAGGAGCAAGATGAGAAATCAGTTACTTATGACAGACACACAATTTTTCGTAAAACAGTTTTTTTTCTTTTTTAGAACTTAACCAGAAAGAGAAAATCTGATGACAAAGTCTTCAAATACAAGATACTTCACAAAGAATTCCAAATCCATTTTTAATATGCTATGCCAAGTCCAAATTGGCTTTTTCTTTCTTGATAGTTGATATGAACTGCACAATGAGTAAGGCTGATTAAGATTAGCTGGTAAAAACAGTTGTTATATTTGAATCAAATTTCAACTGTTCTTTTACATTTTCCTTTCTAACAATGCCAAGTAAGCAAGCTATAGAACTACTAAGGAAAATTCTTTTACTATATTAGTGCATTCTCTGATAATGCCATTTGTCTTGCCTTAACCAACAGGAGTTGCACTGGAATGACAAAGAAAATAGGCTACATTTAGCTACTGATGACAAATTAGTGCTAGAAAGATCTTCCCCCAGACGACTTTAAAAACAAGAATTTACCCTCTTTTCATTCATCTCATTATGATTACTGTTGTTGCTTTGCTTGCAAAATCAAGCAGGGAGGTGAAATGACCTGCACAAAGTCCAAACAGCACAAGTATGAGCATTTAGGGTCTTGATTCATATATATATAAAACATGTTTGAATAGCAATGGCTTTGTGCATGCATGCAAGTGTATACCAGAAAAATGAGAGGTCAGATACTTTCAAGATCATGTCACAACCTTGTGACTGGGTACAGAATTGCAGGCACTGTGCAAGGCTTTTTGCAGAACGAGGACTTATCCTTTTTTCAGTGGCCACTGAGAGGAGCTCTGTTTCCACTAAAAGGATTGGGGATTATAAATAGGCAGGAGAAAGGCAAATTAAAACTCAAAGTGGTGCTTCTTCATAGGAGATACAGACGAAAATTGTTGCTGTTACCTGTCGTGCTTTAATTATACGTGGAGTATTTGTCTCCTTAGAAATTACCTCAGTAGAACAGTAATTTCCTTCTTAGAGGAAATATCTGGCCTGTAAAATATGTCCAGGGTGAGACTGTTTTTATTTAACCACAGGCATTTGAAAGCTGTGTGCCTGACGTAACCCACTCTAAAATCTACAGTCAATGAAATGAAAAAGGGGGAACACATTGTTCTTTAAAGACAATTCATCTACCTTAACAAAGGTAGGAAAAGGACGAGGTAAGGTCACTTATCTGAAGTTGTCTCTCTCCACTGAAGGGTCTGCAATGATTAATTCAGACTACTCAGCTCCCTCCTATATGGCTAATTTTGGCATACTGCTCATTTCTCCCTCTAACTTCTTGCTCACTCTCAACTTCAAACATTTTTCATGGAATTGAAATGCCCTCACCAACTACTAAGCACAGCCAGCTGCTCTCTCACCACCACACTATTTCTCTTTCATCATTACTTACCCATGTTTCAAGCTGATTCCTCCACCAGTTCCCGTTACCCAGCCTAAACCATAGAACAGTCTACAAAGCTCTGGGATAAGATTCCTTGGATGTAACCCATCCTAAAAAGAAAATAAATAAATAAATAAAAAAAATCAGAAACACCTCAAACCTAAGAATTCAAGCTCTCAAACTGAGTTTAAAGGATTAGTACTTTCATACTGCAGCAAAATGGTCTAATTTATGCTAATGAACTTCAATTACAAAATAATTGCATGTTTACATAATGCCCTTTACGCTCTGCCAGGGATATCACACCTTGAAACAAACAAAACCCCAAAATAAGGTGCATGTCTGACTATCCTGCACAGAAAAGATCTCATCTAAAATTTATTCGAGTTCAGTGGCCTGTAAATATTACACCAGCAGGATTATTTTATGGACTACTGTACAAAAAAGGGAAAATAAATGCATCTAACATTATCAATTTTTAAAAGCTTGACTAACAGTTTTCCTATTAAATCAGTTTTTCTGTAGGTTTATTTTGCTTTATTTACAAATTTCAGTAGAACAGACTTTATTAGTCAATATACATTTTTAAACAGCACTCAAAAATACCACAGAAAATATATGAAAATTATTTTATGAACTTTACATTCCTACATTTTTACAACACAAAGTTACTTTACATGCAGTTTCATCAGAAGGCAAATTGCATTCTTTTAATATTTCTTTAGAAGGAAAAAAACCATCTTGTATTTTTTCCATATTGCATTGTTTGTTACATTAATATCCATACCTATATATTAACCAAAGGTATCTCTAATGTCAGAGGTAAAGTTTCTACCTACATTACTACAGTAAAACAGCTGCTTTTATGGTGTGCCTTTTTTATAGAATTCATTTTTTTCATTGCAGCAACTAGAAGCTTTAAAAGTCTTTCTAAAATGACAAATGATTAGCTGCTCTACTGCTCACGTCGGTCATTAACGCCCATCGAGTAACATTTCCATGAAAAATATTTTGTTTAGCAGCAAGAATCCACATTGGGGGGAGTATTTTGTCAACACCCACTGATTAGAGAGAACCAAAGCAAAAGCAGCACACAGCAAAAATGGTAGGCAGGTGGTTGTACTGGCAGGTGTTGGTGCCAATACCTTTGCTGAAATGTTTAGAAAGAAGTGCTTCCAAGTGCTGCTGGACTTGCAGAACTAAGGGTGGGGAGGCAGCACGGAACAGGAGCACGAGGCAGGAGACTGGGAAAGTGAATTACTGGAGATGGCAGCCTGGGGCACGTGTGACAATGCTTGGAATCTCCTACTCTAACCTCATCTTTACAACCTCCAGTGACAGTGAGTCACGAGATTTGTTCTCTCTTAGCAAAGATCATGGACATGCAGAAGATGGTCTTCCCCTTCACCTCTGTGACAATGTTTTATGTCTTACGACAACTCAATCTGCTGCTCTGTTTTTGCTTTGATTTGTTTATGATGAACTAGATTCCCACTTTCCTGACAGGCCACATTATCTAGGCTGCTGATACCTCTCATCTCCCTGCTGCCAGTTCTTGCTGGTTTTGAAGCTTGGGCTGGTCTCTCCACCAGTGTCACATACAAACTGGAGAGGTGTTCTGAGCCTTGTCCAGGCAGTGCTTCCATGTGCTCAACGTTTACTGTGTTTGATGAAGCACAGCACTGCCAGCTCCTGCTCTGGTTGTGATGATACATAAAACCCCAAACAAAGACCAATTAAAAAAAAAAAAAAAAACCAAAAGAAAACCAAATCGCGAAACAAACCCCAACAACCCCAGTTAACATAAAAAGAGGCATGAGTCCTGTAGATGCAGCCAGACTGACAGCTGGCAACATTCTGGAAACTGTACTACATTTGGTAACATTTTTATATAGGAGCACAGAATAGTTAGGGTTGGAAGAGACCTTTCGAGATAATTCAGTGCAATCCCCCTGCCAAGGCAGGGTCACCTAGAGCAGGTGACACAGGAAAGCCTCCAGCCGAGTTTTGAATGTTTCCAGAGAGGGAGACTCCACGACTCCCTTGGGCAGCCTATTCCAGGGCTCTGCCAGCCTCAGCGTAAAGAAGATCGTCCCCATGTTGAGGTGGAACTTGTGTTTTAAGTTATGAACATTGCTCCCGGAATGCTGGACACGGAGTCCGCCTGGATCTTGCTGGCTGAATTACCTCCTGGCCGCCAGGGCACACTGCCAGCTCATAGTCACCTTGCCATCCACCAGTACTCCCAGGGCCTCCCTACTAATTAGCAACTACGAAGCTGCTGGCTAATTACTAAGGTTTAAGACCAGCCTCAGCCGCCGCGATCGCGGGGAGCTCTCGGAGCGGTGGCGGGGTCCCGCCGCCCCCCGGCCCTCGTTACCTGCGCCGCGTCCCCGCCGGCGGCCGCCATGGCGCGGCCAGTGCGGGGTCCTTGCTCGGGGGCTTCTTTGTGGGGCCGCGCGGGCGCCTGCGGAGCGCTGGGCATCCCCCGGCCGTGGGCACCGACCCCGGCGGGCGGGATGGAGAGGCCGCTGCCCTCCCCCCGGGCCGGGAGCCGGCACTGACTAGAGGAGGTGCGGGTGCGCCCCGGGGACGAACAGCCAGGCTGGGCGCAGGTGTCCGTGCGGTTGCATGTGCCCGTGCCTGAGGTGATCGAGGCGGCCAATCCCACGGCAGGTGCTGCGGGAGGGGCAGGCGGGACACGGGGGCTCGGAGAAGCCGCCCCCCGGCGTTGGGGGCGTGCCGGGTTATTTCTGCTCAGGCAGTCAGCGGGGCAGCCCCGGCGCGGTCGGGGGGTGGGGGGGGTAAGATGGCGGCGTCCCTGTGGCTGAGTGGCGGTGGGGAGCGGGTGCTGCGGCTGCTGCGGGCCGGGCGCTCGGTCCTGGGCGCAGGGCTCTCCCTGCCCGCCCGGGCAGGATGGAGGCACCTGCACGGCACCCGGGAGCTGCTGGGTGAGTGGCCGTCTGGTGCCCTGCGCTAGGTGTGTATGCGAGGACCTACGGCGGAGACCGTAGGTTGAGAGCGGGTGGTTGCGGTGGGTTGACCCTGGCTGGATGTCAGGCACTCCCCAAAGCTCCCCTGTAGCTCCCCTCCGCAACTGGGTGAGGGAGAGAAAATATAGCAGAAGGTTCACGTACTGGGATAAAGACAGGGAGAGGCCGCTGGTCGATTACTGTCACGGGCAGAGCAGACTCGATTTGGGAGTATTGAGTTTAATGCCAAGCAAAATCAGAGCAGGCTAATGCGAAGCGGGGGAAAAACCCCAAAACACCTTTCCTTCACCCTGCTCTACCTCCTTCCTTCCAGCTGGGCAGGGAGCCGGGAATGAGGGTTATGGTCAGTTCATCCCATGTTGTTAATGCCGCTCCTCAGGGAGAGGAGTCGGCGCTCTTCCCCTGCTCCAGCGTGGGCTCTCTCCCGCGGGAGACAGTCCTCCACGAACTTCTCCAGCCTGAATCCTTGCCACGGGCTGCAGTTCTGCGTGAGCTGGGCGAGAAGGAAAGGCTGCGCCCGGCGGTGGGAGCTGTGCGTGCCCGCTGTTGCCGGTGGGGTGCGGGGTGCGGAGGCGAGCAGGGCCCGCCGTGTGCCGGGCACAAACTGAGCAGCCCCTGGGGAGCTGAGTGAGAGGCTCTGCACGGGGCTGCGCTTGGTTTGGTCTCCGGAGGCAATGAAAGCACATCGGGCTGTGTATGGGCTGATAGGAGAAAACTCGGAGAGAGATGTGCGAATTATTAAAGGTCTAGAAAGGAAGAAATTGACATCTAGAGAGGAAAATAAATTAAGCCTTCAAATATGAAAATATTTTGTTGTGGATAAGGAAAAAGTTCTCACCATTGAAAACAGGAGTGTGTTTTTTAAGTGGAAGTATAGCTAAGCACTGAAAAAGAAAGTTTTTTATTTGGTTATTTGGGTCCATGTTTGGCAATTCCACCACATTTCTGTCATCTTACTCTGCTTGTAATGTTTCAAGTAACTGGAGAAAGGTGTGTGATGTATCTTCTGTGTAATTCTATTTGTTTTTTTTAATGCAAAAATAGAATTTATTAATTGCATGTCTAGCATCCTTTCCTACGTAGAAGTCAAGGTGTGAGGTTATGACAACACCCTTTTAAGATGTGTTTTTCTGGAGTTTGTTGTTTCACAATTATCAGGCAGATCATTTACCCTTCCATGTTTTCCTCTAAGAGATGTGGGAAGAATTACGGATCCTGAAATGAAATGTGATTTTTCCCTACTTGCTCTGTAAGTTACAACTTGTAAAACAATTAAACAATGATCAGGTGCGTTGCTATGAGGTCCTGGTGTGATGCTGAGCATGAAATAACTGAACTCTCTGAGGTTTAAGTGCACTTACAAAAAAGTGAGCTTTCATTAACCTCGTGTAATAAAACTCAGTGGTAGTTCAGAGACAGTTTAATCGTTGTGGTTTAGACCTCAACATTCCCTTCTTTCCAGTACTGGTTGTCTTTGCTGCCTTGCAGTATGAAAATATTTTCCTTTGTAAAACCTGCTCTGTGTGATACAGGGAAGTCTATCCCTTTCTTGAAATAAATGTTATTTGTTTCCAAATTTTATTAGAAAAAGCTTGCTTCTTTCTACATATAATAGTATGCAAATATAATGCAGGATAATCTCCTGCATTGGAGCTAAATAAGACTCCTAAATTGGTCTTGTTATTTAACTCCTTAAATAACTCTTGTCTGCAGTCCTCCCAGACAATCTATTGTGTTTTTTATTTTGAGAATACTTAATGTACAGCTGGAGTTAAATTTCTAAATTTGGATATGCAAATGACTAAAATCTTCTAATTCCTTACAGTGAGCTTTAAAGTGTTAGGGTGGATTGATCACACCTCTAACTCCTTCAGTCTGCAATAAGGTCTCCCTGGAACCTTCTCTTCTCCAGACTGAACAACCCCAGCTCTCTTGATGTTTCTTCATACAAGAGGTGTTCCTCCCTCATCACTTCTGTGGCTGTCCTCTGGACCCCCTCTAACACATCCATGCCTTTCCTGTGTTGAGGATTCAGGGGCTGGATGCATTTCTCCAGGTGGGATCTCACCAGAGCAGAGTAGAGAGGCAGAATCACTGCCCTTGACCTGCTGGCCACGCTGATTTTTGTGTCCCAGGCTCTGTTTGCCTTCTGGGCTGTGAGCCACAACCTGCCACATGACAGGTTTTCATCTGCCAATACCTCTAAGAGACTTGTCACCAATTGCCCATGGGGCATTGAGATGATGACCACCACCCTCTGGATCCAACCCATTCCTCACCTAGGAAACAGGCCACCCAGCAAATCCTTATTTCATCAATTTACAGAGAACAATGTTACAAGTCCAGAGAGGTGACATCCATAGCCCTTCTTTGTTCACTGGTGTAGTCATATAAAGCCACGAGGTTGGCCAGGCAGGACTTGTCCTTGGTGAAGCTGTTCTGGCTGTCCTGAATCACCTTCCCGTTCTCCACGTGCCTTAGCACAGCTTTTGGAAAAAAAAGGGGGCAAGGGAAAAAACTAGAAGAATTTTGAGTTCAAAAGTAGATAGTAAGGAAAAAACTGAAAAATTACTAATTTCTGAGTTTGTTTTTTTTTTTTTTAGCTGTTTCTTACTACTCCAAGCAATACAGCAACTGAGAGAAATGTGGTTGTGTTTCCTATTGAATGATAACAATCCTTAATGCTGAGTATTAGAGAAAAGGCAATATGAAGCAGGAATGAACCTTGCCATTATATACAATGTGCTTTCTATGTGTCTGTTTCTGTTCTGTAACTTAACACAAATTAAGACATAATAGTTCAAGAAAGAGCCTCAAAAATCAGGTAGTGGACAGCTGCTTTTACAAAATTGATCTAAAAACATGCATTTTTTTTGCTTCATAACTATATTTAAAAGTCCAGAAAGGTAGTATCTCTCACATAAATGTCCTCTTTGGTACAGAGGGTCAGATGACAAGAGGTGAAATTTGCTGTGAAGCCAAGCTCTGTGCTGTATCTTGAGCTCTGCCCTCAGAAGAATCCCATGAACATGGCACACAATTGCTGTTACACAGTGACGCTTCTGCATGTGGATTTACTGAGCCAAGACAAAATCACTGAAACTTGAAATCAAGCAATTTCTGCAAAGTAGATATAGTTTTCTAGTAAAAAGGATAAATAAACATTTAAAAAGTTTATCAGTGAAAGAGGTAGATCATCAGTGTCTGGAATACTAGGATCACAAAGGCTTTATTTAAAAGATATGCTTTAATCTGGAAAAAATTCCACAGCCTGAGTCAAGGAGGAGAAGGACAACAGGAGAAAGGAGGATGTAGTGCTTTTGGTGGATTTCAACATGATCAACAAAACTTCAGGTCTAGGAATTCAGGGTTTGTGAATTTCCATTCCTCTTGTAATTTGCCTTTTTTTCCTTTGAGCTCTTTGGTGGCCATGCTGATATGGAAGCTTAAAAAAAAGAAGCATGATTGTGAAACTTATGTTCAATTATCTTTCAGATTCATGCACTTTTAATTTCATTTGTGTTAAGCAGTTAAATGAGAAAAAAATTATACTGAAAAAGTACTCAGTTGAGATAACCACATGCTTGTTTTGCAGGTACACCTGGTATTAAAGTTCTTATGCCTGCACTTTCTCCAACAATGGAAGAAGGAAACATTGTGAAATGGTTAAAAAAGGAAGGTAAGATAGCATTTTCTGTGGACGCATTTTTCTGTTATTTTCCAGCTATGTAAATCTATTCTGTAAAAATAAAATAATTCTTCCTGGTTATAGATCAGTATAGTGATCTGTAGTATAGATCAGAATTTTGAAGCAAAATGTTTGGTGTATGGATGCTGTCATCATGAACTATACCTGCTTTGAAATTGTTCATTCTTGAAATGTTTTTAGTTTAATTGTCTTTGAAAAGGTTGCATTGATCATATTTTTGAAAAATTTCCATTAGGCTCGTCCAGGGTGTGAGTGAGTGTGTGTGCTGTTTTTAATTCCCAGAGTTGTCATGCTGCTCAGTAGCTTTGGAAGTCTGAGAGCCATTGGCTTTGGGGAGGGTCTCTCTTTCATTATTCTGCTGTGTTATGGAATACCATGGAAGATTTGGTATTTTTGAATATATTTTCTAATATCTTAATTATAGTCTACAGTTAAAACTGAGAGAAATTTAAATTACTTTCATAACCCTAGTATCGAATGGGGAAATTTTTCCCTAAAAGAACCCAAACTGAAAACCAACCTACTCATCCAAAAAAAGCCTGAACTCTGTGCTCTAACAACTGTGTACTTATGTTAAAATATTTTGGAGCAACTGGATAAAAAGTCTGTCAAGTTTTGTCTTCACGTAGGTTGTATGTAAATGAAAAATGATCTGTAGAAGAGTCAGCAGTTCCTGTTCTGTCAGGAGACCTTTGTCCTGTTTACTCGTACCCTGTCCCTTCATTTTAATATGAAACCTGAATTTTGACTGTAGTTTTGGATTCCAGGTAGCTGTTGTCCATTGGTATAGGATGCATTGCGAGGTTTTGGATAGCAGTAGGAATATATCTTATTCACAGGCATTTTTAGATTTCCTAAAGAGATGAATATATCTGGAGAAAAGAAAATATCTTAAAGCTAATTATCTTGGACAGACACAATTTGGATAGCTAAATGTGTTTTGACTATTGTGCCTCCATAAGCCTTTTCCTTTGGCTTATCCTTTTAAGTGTTGATACAGCTTCCATTATTGTGTTACTGGAGAACTTTGCTTTCCTACATTTTGAACACATTTTGAGAGGTGGCTGGAAGACAGCTTCTTGTTCCGGTAGTGGACTTGGCCTTTTGCTCATGAAACTTGTAAGAATTTCTGCAGAATTTACTGGGAATAATTCAGAAGTTTGTCTATTAAAAAATTGCACCAGTGTTCTTGAAACTTGAAGCTTCAGTTAATCAAGTCCAGGATGATGCAGAGCAGAAAGAATGATCCAAAGTCCTTTTTATATTTGTTAGTTGTCAATAATTGTAAAACATTAGATATCAACAGTAGCCTGTTTTACAGTAATGATAGCATTTAAAATTGCAAGAGAAAGCAAAGAGAGCATGGTAGGAGTTGAAATAGATTCCATTTTGCTCCCCAACATGAATGAATCCACTTTCCTCATAAAAAAGTGTTAGAACGTAAAAGCTATACAATGTTTTTTTAGTCTTTCCACTAGCCTTCCACCCTAACACAAAAGAAAAGAAAGCTTCACACCTATTTTAATTAAATTAAAATAAAATCTTAATTGATAATTAGACTTTGAAAGAAAACTATTTTAGTATTTTTATTGCTCTGTTTTCTATTTAGGAAGAAGACCAAACCCAAATATAGTATTTTGTCTTATTGGCCACATCTATGACCATAATTAGTTCCTATCAGTACTTTTGTTTCCTTTAAGAGTCTGGACAATAAACATAAAGACAATATTAAAAAAAGAAGATAAATTTTGAAGAAAATAGTGAAGTGATTGAATGCTTACATGCCTCTCTGTAAGGGATGCTCTTAAAAATTAATTCTCTGGAGTGTTTGCTATGTAAAAGTAGTATTATTGCTGAATATAAGCGTTTGACAATCTAATGTCCAAGAAAATAAATATTTTTAAGCAGTTAACAGAAGCAAGCCACTTGTAGTGAATTGTTTTTCCCACTTTATAACCAGAAGGGGTCAGTATAATACTATTTTGATAATCCTTCTGTTCTGTGTGTAAATATGAAATGTTTTTGTTTTATGGTTTCACAGGATGGACATATAATTTCACTACTGCAGAAGGAAAAGAGCTGAATTTAAATTGATAGCTTTACTTTTCCTTCTCATTGTTAATGCAGTTTCATGTTGATTCCTGTGGGTAATAAAGTCATTCTCACAAAGATAAAACTATGTTTCTAAAAACTTGTATTTATTATGTATGAATTTAATGTTGATGAAAGCTGGTAGACTGACAGCCCAGGAGACCAAAATCCTCTTGTTAATGTGGGCAGAAAACAAGATACAACAGTGCTGGCAGCATCCACACGCGGTGTAACTCTGCTACCTTTTGAGACATCAGCTCCAGGGATTTCACTATCTGTGTTCAGTCAACTCTGATTTTATTTGCAACATTAAGAAATGCAGTTTGTATCTTGTGATTTGGATAGTTGTCTGTCAGTAGTTGAACAGAGCACCAAGGCTATTGGATGTCAGTTGGGTCTCTTGGAAGGAAACTCTGCTTCAGTAGAGATCCTAACCATTCAGCTTAGCTATGGGAATTTAATTGTTAAAACCAAACAAAAAACAAACGAAGAAACAAAAAACCAAAAAAACCTGAACCCCATCTGTGAGGCATTTTGAATGAATTAGAGATGGGACCTCTGAGTTGCTTTAGATGATATGATTTATTTTTCTTATCTTCTCCATAGGCAGGAAGGGTGAGTTCAGCTCACATCTTCACTGCATGGCTCAGGTCACAAGACCTCTAGTTACAAGACCTTTTAAGAATTTATTAACCAATGAAACACTGCCAACAAGGATATTTATGTTTTTGACACAATCCTTAAATATTTCATCTTATGGACTCATGCTACGGTGTAAGCTTTCTTAGCCAGTCATGTTATGACATACAAATCTACAATACTATACTCTGAAATGCTAAACTTTCCTCTACTTAGCTTAACGTGTCTCTGCTTTAAACTATAAACCCACATTCTGGATTTCAGCACCTAAGTTTAGAAACCTTTTCCAAGGTCTCAGATCAAATCCTGTGCTTAATTCTAAGCTTTGGCTTACAGGCCCAAAGTTCTGAGAATTCCCTGCATTTCAGATTCCAACAACCACCCAAAATTTTTCAAGGGCATTATATATAATCTCAGAGAGCTCTGATTCAGGCAACTTCTGTTGCAAATACTACTCTCTTGGTTTAAAGTGGAAGAGCAAAGATATGCTTTGCAAAAGTGTTCTTTCCAATCCTAATTAGTGGGAAAGCTGATTTGTAATCGACGTCAAACTGGGCATCAATTAGGAGCTATCACAAATATTGCAATTTCTAGTGAAAATAACTATGTTCCTTTCTATTGCACTTGGCTACTGAAACACATACAGGACTTGAATGCTGCAGTGAAGTGAATTCTTATGAGTTCTTATACTGCATTTATTCAATTGCCTTTCAAATTTGTGGTAATGTTATGGCTGCAGCAGTGAAAGGAAAACAAAAAAAAAGTGGAAAAGTAGTTTATTCAGTACTCTGAAGACTTTTCCTGTTGCCCTCCCTGTGCAAGACAAAGTTAGTTTTCTGTGAACAGCCTCAGGTACCCAAGTTGAGATGCGATGTGTGACAAACACGTGGATGAAGGTATTTGCTTGGCTGGCCTGCCCTGCTGGAGGTACTGCTGCTGGTCTCTGAGCATTGAGATTTCCTTTTAATGGTGCAGAATACTTACAGTCCAATGGCAGATTAAGATACAGAGTTAACCTCCTTTCTGCTTGCCAATCTTTGCTCTGTAAATTACAGAATTTGCCCAACAATTTGATTTCTTAACAGCTGAGAAGTACTTGCCTAATGATCTGATATATGGCCTACTTGAATTAATGATCCAGTGAAATTAAAGCACTCATATAGAGCCTGGAGTTTTGACTTCCTCTTATAAACTGTTCATGCTCTAGTTATTGCAAAGTGGAATGTGGCTGTTAGATGATTACATTAAAAAGATGAAGTATATTTCTCTACTAATTTCTGTAATAGGAACATTTATGACTTATAAAACTGTGTAGGTAACTGAGCTTTTGATGTTTTCATTCAACACAAATGAGGTACAACACCTCATTTTCCCTTTCTGATTCATGTAGTCCTGAAACAGGAAATGATTTTTTTTTTTAATAGTGTTGTCTCTTACCTAAATGTAGGTGATAACCTGCACTAGGTTTTAATTCTGCTCCTTAAGCACAGTAGAGTGATATCAGTAGTTAAGCTAAATGTTTAGACAGGTAATGCTGTTGCAGTGTTTCTGGTAATGGGGAAATATTAAAATTTTTCTTCATATAAAATTATAGGCATGTTTTAGACTTGTATGTGTTGTCTCTATAAGGAAAAAAAGCTGCATTTTATTGGAAGCCAAAACATTCAACTACCTAACAGTTTTTAATGTAGTGTCAGTTTTAATATTGGACATCTAGTCATACTGATTTGTTGAAATAATCCAGACACATAATATCTTTATCATCTGCTAGCAGATACAGATATTCTTCAAAAGCAGAGGAAGAGTATGCTTCAGAATTAATCTTGGTTTTGTGTAATGTGGCAAAAGCAATTTCTAGCACTTGTGCATATTTTTATTTCACAAAGTAAGTATGAATGAATGAATATTTAAAAAGACCTTTCTGAACTGTATAGGAGATTAAGCAAGCTTGCAGCTGTGCTTTCCCAAAGACATTAAAATTCCTGAGGGTTTTATTTGAATGTCTTTAATAGCATAGACACCAGTTACAGAGCTATGATACCATTGTCCTAAGGACTTTTAGATGGCTTGCTCTAACTGGTGGCTAGCAGTGAATATGGAAGGCTCAGTATTTTATTCATGGCAGTGCTACTGAGTATGGGGTTCTGGAAATAAATTTCATTGTGTGTGTACTTCCTCTTGGAAAGCCTGCTGAAAACATCAGTACTTGGAACATGTCAGTGTTCTGCCACAGCAGTTTGTGGTTCTTGAATCTTGGTGCTTTTATTTGGAAAGGAAAGATACAATATGAAAAGTAATGATGGGGGATCAGCTAGCTATCAAATACATTAAAGAATACAAAATAACTGTATTGTATGGTGAATAGCTATCTTCCACAGTTAAACAAATCTGAAAAGAAGCTTAGGGTAAGTATTCTGAAGTTCTGTTGTATTTTGCAGGTGACACAGTCAATGTTGGAGATGCATTGTGTGAAATCGAAACGGACAAAGCAGTGGTTACCATGGAATCAAGTGATGATGGCATTTTGGCTAAAATACTGGTAGGAATCCTGCATTTCTCAGTAGAGTATTATAACTTCAGACTGTTGTGTAGCATATTGCCTCAAAAACTAGCTTAGATAGTTAAATTTCTGCTTAGTGTTCAGAAAAATGCACTTGCTTGCATTCCTGGGGAGAAATAATTGCTCTATTTGTGCCATGTGTGTACCAGACTATATGTGCATTGTACATGATTCTGTATATATTTAATGGATTTTCATTTAACCTGTTTTGTATGTTTTACACCTGGTGAATTATGTCCATGAAATACTGTAGTTTATGACACCTCTTACATAATTTTAATAACTGAATAACTTTACATAAGTTATAGGAAAACAATTAACAATCAGTTGGAATATGGAATTTTGGGTGGTACTTCACCCAGGATGTGTCGTCTCTGTGCTGGATCGTCTTGTGCTAGCCATTCAAGGTGGAATGTTATACAGGATGGGCTGACCCAGAGAACAGTTCTTGGAGTTAATATTTTCCTTTCTCAAAATTAGATTGATAAAGCTTAATATAAAGAACAAGAACTGAGATGAGTAGGAAACTTTCTGAAGCAGTCTCAGCTGGTGGTGTATTGCAGCTGTTTCTTCTCTCCCTCCACAATAATTAAATACGAGTGAATTGCAAGAATTTGGAAGAAAATTAATAAAAATATTAGAGATGCATGCTTTCAGGAAATATTACATTATTTGGCTGGGGAGGTCTTATCTAGGGAATACGTACCCATGAGGTGTGGATCACATAATCATACAAATTAAGCATAGCAGTATTAATTGCAATCCAGCTACCTAGGAAACAGCAGATGGGCACGGGTACAAACTGATTCCTGGAGCCGTGAGAAAATTCTACCCTATGCACAATGAGACGTGTTTGTGCTGCTATTACAAAAGCTGTGTGGATTTGTATATTAGACTTCCTATCTCTGCTACAGCTGCATTTTCTTACATCAGCATGTATTTGCACAGTTATCCTTTGCAAAAACCAAAAAGGGAGAGTAGTTTCCTGTGTGGCAGCATTTGAGAAGTGATGTTCTGTTTGGTATCTTCTTTTTTATATAAGCAAAGGCAACGTCCTTGGCAAAAGGGAAAGTCTCGAGATAGATGGGGGGCTGGGGTGGGGAGGAGAGGGGAGCTAAGATGCAACTCAGCTGTAAATGAACTCTATCAAGGGTTACAAAAACTGTCATTAGTCTTCAATTTCTGCAGGATAACTTGCATTTATGCACAAGTGTATATAGACGAGTTTTTAAAATCTTTTTCCGTCTTTTAATTGCGTTGCTAAATTTGTGTTCAACTGTGGAACAACACATTTAATAGGTTTCAGAGGATCTATTCTGCTATGCCAGGATGAAGTCTCACATCAGACATATTTTTTAATCTGTGTTTAGTCTCCATGTAGTTATTTAAATAATTGCTGGGCAATGCTTTCGCTATTTTTAAGTCTCTCTTCTTCAGTTTTGAATGTTTCTGAAAATCAGTTTGCCCCGAGTAGCCTTGACAAAATCTTGTGCAACCTTTTCTGTGTTTGCAGACACTGCTTTGTTAGATAATGTGAGGGGGAGATGTGGGGATTCTCTCTGTCAAAAGTATTAAAGAGTTAATCATAGAGAGATATTAAATTAAAGAAAAAAGAAATTTGCTAAGTTTCTTCAATAGTAATTAATGATGGCTACAAGTAACATTAGTATTTCAGAAGCTGTGGGTTTTTTGTTTCCTGTCTTGTATTTCAAATGCATTGCAAATTTCAAAATTCTCTGTGTGTGTTGCTCTTGTGGCACGTTTTTTGATAGATGAAAGCCAGACTTTCCAGCAGCTAGATGATATCAGTGTCCTGGAGCAGTGACATCCAGCCTTACCATCCAGTTATACCCATATCATCCAGTAACAATCCAATGCCAAGAGCCAAACCTGAGGAGATGCCAGGAGGTAGAAAATAACTATAATGTCTTTCAGAATAAGGGAAGAGAGGCAGCTTTATTGGAGTAACATGAACAGATCATTATGCAAACCCAATTTTTAATGGATTCTTTTAATCCTGGGAATCTACAAATGCTGGGCCTAAGAGTTAGAGTACAGAATAGACGGGCTTTTGTTCCAGTCTCCTAAAAAGTACAGAAAAAACCTGATGTTTCAGAAATTAAAATAACAAGAGAGCAATAAGATCAGAAATTTTCAGATTTTTTTTTTTCCCCTAGCTCTGGTGTGATCCTTGGTTGTCTTTCTGCAGTACCTAGTGGATATTTCTTCTCTGTATTAGGTTTTCAGTAGATGTTTGTGTAAGGCTTATAAAATGAGCTGTGTCAGGTTTGTGGATGAGGTGATGATTACTTATTGAAAAGATTGTCCTTCCAAGGGCCACTCAGAAGTTTCACATGTGATGTAGTTGATGGGAATTAAAGAATGATTTGTGCCTCTGAGCTAGCATCTTGCTGAATTTCACTCACTTCCTAAAATAAATGAGACAAAAATGGTGTACCTTTTGATGCCAGCTACAATTCTGAGCCATGTTGGTGGAGTTCAGTATGGAAACCTTGAGTAAAATAAGCACACTGTCTGCTTAATACTTTGGGTTTTGCACATAATGATAGGAGGTTCAGTAGGTTAAATTAATTCAACTTCTGTAACCCTTCTAGGTTTTTCTTGACTGTATAATCTATGTATGGTTTAGCAAGAACAGGCTAACAGTAAAATAGAAACTCATGCATATATATTTCTTCTCTATTTGAGTAAGTCTTTTAATGATCACGTCTGATTCAGTGTAAAATGCAGTAAAAGATTAAATAACTGAATGAAATATTAGAAGGGTAATTTTAGAATGATGACTATTCTTTCAGTAGAGTTGGTTCTTAAATTAACACTGCTTTTTTTTTTTTCCTAAAATACTTTACAGTTGAATTTGGAACAAAACAGATGATGAATGATTGTTTAAGAACTGTAATTAATTGTTGAGGACTAGACTTAGAGCAGGTACGGGGTGTGCAGCTGCAGTGGGAGCTGCAGGTTTTGCTGTGGGTGGGGGATGTGGTGAGAGCACCAGAAAAAGGGCCTTGACCTGGTGCTGACCCTTTACACAGCAGAGGGCACAGGGACCTGTGGCACTGGCCAGGTGACCAGACACTGGGACACAGCAGGAGCCAAGGACTGAGTAGGAAGACCCCAGACTATCAGCAGCACAGACCTGAGGGTATGAAAGCACAGGGATTCCTTTGTTTGTGGTCCTTCCCCCGAGGCACCAGCTTGAGCTGGTTTTGTGTTACTGGGCCACAATTAAAATTGCTTTAGGGATCCAGGTGTCTGAGATTCTGCTATGGGAAACCCAGGGTCAATGTGGTGAGGAAGCCCTGTCTGAATGTGGGGGCAGGGTGTGCAGGGAGCCAGGCGAGGCACCTATGAGGTCACTGGAGCCACCCACTGTAAAGGGGCTTTGGTCCCTGCTCATGTGGTGGGACTGTGACTGCCAGAGTGGCTCCTGGATGGTCAGACAGGAAAGTTTCCTTAACATTAGTATCCATTACCATTTTCTCATTCATGAGCTAAATGAGAATTGGTATGGAAACCACTTCGTATAAAAATTCCACTGCAGAATGAGCCAGCATAAGTTCTGTCCCCTTTTCTTCCCAGTGGAGGAAATAAATGTTTACTTTGGCATATATTTGTTAGTGACTAAAGCACTATGCTGCAGTGGCAAAAGCCTCAAGGGAATTTTACTTCTCTGTTCACTTTATTTCTAATTTTTTCTCCCTGTCATGCTCACCTGTGCTTTGTTGGTTTGTCAGCAAAGCTAGGATTTTTTTGACTCTTCTTGGCTGCATAGAACCATAGAATCATTGAATGTTTTGGATTGTAAGGGCCCTTAAAGATAATCTTTTACCAGAGATGCCATTCACTAGATCAGGTTGCACAGGGCCCCATCCAACCTGGCCCTGAATGCTTCCAGGAACAGGGCATCCACAACCCTTGTAGGCAACCTGTTCCAGTGCTTTACCACCTTTGAGTAAAGCATTTCTCTCTAATCTAAACCTGCCCACTTTGATTGTAAAACCATTACCCCTTGTCCTGCCTGTTTAAAAAGGCCCTCTCCCTCCCTTTTATAAGACCCTCTTAAATACTGGAAGGCTGCTATAATGTCTCTCCAAAGCCTTCTCTTCTCCAGGCTGTGCAACCCTAGCTCTCTCAGCCTGTCTTTGTAGGAGAGGTACTTCAGCCCTCTCGTCATCTTTGTGGCCCTCCTCTGGACCCACTCTGAACAGGTTCATGTCTTGTTGAGGACCCCAGACCTGGACACAGCACTTCAGGTGGGGTCTCACGAAAGTGGAGTAGAGGGACAGAATCATCTCCCTCACCCTGCTGGCCACACTCCTGCATTTGCCTTTCTGGGCTGCAAATCCACACTGTTGGCTTGTGTCCAGCCTCCCATCCCAGAACCCTGAAGTCCATCTACTTATTTCAGCTCTTTCTACATCTGAGATCCTAGGGTTCATTGAGATTTATGCAGAGGTTTTTTTACTGTGAGTAATGAAAATGTAGCAGTGACTCAAAAATCCAAGAGGTGAGAAATTAAGCAAAATTGTAATAATTTTTCTTTTTCTAGTCTAGTTGTGAGCTGCAGAGGCTGTGTGTATAAAAAGTTACTTTAATTTCTGAGTGCTAACTTTAGGTGTATGGGATTTGGGGCATAATTTAATGTTCCTCTCCTTATAATAGCATTTATAATTAATTTCAGTCTTGAAAGATCTTATTAATAGTTGCAATAAAATGGCATTTATCTTACTGATGAATTGTCGTTAGTATGCCTGAAACTTTGACATCTACTGGTTTTAGTCATATTAGAGCAGACAGAGTAATATGTAACTTAATGTTCTTCATTTAGGTGGAAGAAGGAAGCAAAAATGTTCGCTTGGGCTCAATAATTGGTCTGCTGGTAGAGGAAGGACAGGACTGGAAGCAAGTTGAAATACCAGCTGATGCTGGTGGTCCATCTTCTGTGGCTCCACCTGCACCTGCACCTGCCTCAGCTCCTGCAGCTCCTTCAGTTTCAAGCCCTCCTCAACTGCAACATCAGCCTGGGGAATTGCAGTAAGTTTCTGTTTGCTATAAAATGGAACTGTTCATTAGATCAGTAGAAGTGAACCAAGAAATAGTTTTTGTCCCTTTTTACCTTGTAGTAGACTCTTAGTTGGGGAGTGTTTCAGTATGAGTGAGGTGATAAACCTTGCAGGCCTAGACTATTTCTTTGCTCATAAGCTCAGTAAGTCAATTCAAACAACATAATGTTATTAGAATTAAATATGCTTTTATTCTGTCCTGCAATTAAATTATGAAGGATTCTAAGCGTACAGTTGGAAAAAAATTGTGCTAATATGGGATGCACAATAGTGCTTATGGATCAGATGCTAAGTGTACCTATGACTAGTCTTCTATTTATTTGAGGAGAAAAAAATAAAGAAATGGCACACTCCAAAGTCCTTCCAAGCTCTTGCATTTTTGATACTAGAAAAAAATTATTCTAATATTTTCATAACAGTAGAGTGCGAAAAACTTAAAACAGTCGGTTTATGTGCTCTTTGTTAGTTTGATTTGGATCTGTTGGTATACTAAGCATTGCAAACATCTTGGAGAAGGGGTCAGCTCCAGCGTGTTAGTCAGGTAACAATAATCCATAATCACTTTGGGTCCCAGGATATATCCTGTTTGGAGGTATCACTCCTTATTTGTGCTTATTTTTTTTTCCCCCCAAACCTCATTACCTTTTCTATCTGGTTTGCTGTGTTCTAAATGCTGCCAGCATTTAGGCTTTTCTCATGCAAGTGGAAGACAACTGAGGTCATTGCCCAGGCATTACCTGTAGTAGGAGGATGATCCACAAAAGGATCCTTGAAAGGATTATGTCTTGTGTTTTAGTACCAAAGAACATCAGAAGTGCTGTTTCACTGCAACTGTTAGAGATGTATCAGCATGTTTAGACCTAAATGATCATTTATGACATGGGGGTTTTTTGGCAAAGGCTTAATGGACCATTCTTAAAATTCAATGAGCTGCAAATATAATCTCCTTTAGGAAATAATGAGTAGGAGACTTTGTGGAAAGACTTGAAACCAAGTATTTATTCTTTTATGAGTGTATTGTTGCTTTGTATCCAAGAATTCTAAAACATTTTCTCTAGATGTTGGTTTTTCTTCTCATTTCAGAAAGCAAATCATTAAGATGCACTAAGTACTCTGTTCCAGTGTACTGTGCTTGGTAGTTGACCACAGAGAAATGTAGTTTCTCATGATGTACATTAATGAAATAAGTTAATCTTACCATTTAAATAATTTAATTTTTTTCCCCTCATTTCTTCAGGGTTCGCTTAAGTCCTGCAGCTCGCAACATTTTGGAGACACATGGACTAGATCCAAGCAATGTTACACCTACTGGGCCTCGAGGAATCTTCACTAAAGAGTATGTAGCTAATTTGGTAAACCTCCAACTTTTGATACTAGAGCAACCTCCATTAGATTAAAGTTTGCTTATTAAAAAACCCATGTCTTTGTTCCATTTCTTTTTACTATGGATGGGTTTAGTTAAATTTGAAAAATTTGAAAATCTGTTGTAAAGATAGGGAGAATGGGTTAGGAAGTATTTGAATTAGAAAAAAAACCGAAACATATATTTGTGTTTTCTAAGTCCCATCTTAGCTGTGTGGTACTGCTGTCACATTTCCTGCAGCTGAGCCTAATGGTGGCTGTTGCCTCCTAAGCAGCACTACTAGCTACCACCGTGGATCTCAAGAATTTTACTTCCCAAGATGCATACAGAGCCAAAATAAAATACCGGTGGCCTGTTTTCTTCAACTCCTTTTCTTCAGAGAGTTCAGATCTTTTGCTCTTTTTGCTGCATTTCTGTTCTGAAATCTGTCAGGATTTCATTTTTTCCTATTTTTATTAGGCTGGGAGGAGCAATGAAGTGTAATGATAAGAAATTCCAGAATTCTGATTTTCTCTCATATTTCTTTTTCCTCTCTATGATTTAAAGAATATTTGTTTACCAAGCTGTGGTTTGTTATGATCTAGCAGGTTTTTTTACCTTTTTGAGTATTCCAATGTAATGATTGGCACTCAAGCCTTTGAGTGAGAAAGTTGGGTGTGAAAAATGTGGTAGATCCAGTGCATTTAGTCTTGAAATGATGCATTCTCTTCACACGAATATGTACGTTATTGGAAGTGAGGATTTTGGCAGAAATAAATATTTTTATTCTCAGTAAAATTATTTCTTTTGACAAATACCATCATTCACTTACACTGGCTTTGCTGTTGCTTTAGTTCCTTTCAAAGACAGCCAGGACCAGGTGAGTGTAACTTGGAACTGGGGCCAGAAAAGTGGCAGACAGTTTTTCAAAGCTTTTTTTTCCTTATGACCTTTGGCTGAGTTGAGATGTAATAAGGAATTGAATAGATAGAATATGGTGTGTAACAGCAAATCATCAGAGAGAGTTCTTTCTTAATTATGTAAGTATGATGGTAATTTATGGTGTGTAACGAGGCTATGGCAGGTGGAAACCCTCTAGGACTTTGAGCTTACAAATTAACACTTCCTAGTTGTCATGGAGATCTAGCAAAGATTGTTCTGTAGTTATGAGAATTATCTAGCAAAATAATTTCTTTTTAAAACTGTTTTTTCATACAGAAGATTTGTGTGTGAAATGTCAGTTTAAGATGAAGAATGTCTGGGGTTTTTTAACCATTCTCTTGAAATGGGGTTAATCTTTCAGATGCCTACAGAATCCAATATTATATTCAGTTTGAAATGAAATGTGCAGATTTTTATAGAGAGCTGCTGCAGATATTCAGGGAAATATTTCCTGTGCTGCACTCACCAGACTACAAGAAAGAAAGATAGTGAGTTATGTAAGCAAGTGAGATTCTTTCCCTCAGCTTTCTGTTTTTAAATTCAATTCACTGTAAAACTTGCAACAGCAGTTGGAACTTCTACTCTACTGGCATTCTCTGTCATGACCCTCTCCCTCAGTAGGCCAATACTTTTTTATTTATCTGTATACTTTTATTTGTATTTCTCTTGTGTGTCTGTTCAAGATTGAATTACTGTTGCTTTTTTCCTGCCTGTTTTGTTGTTGGTTTTGTGTGTGATTTTTTTTTTTATGGAATGGCAGGGGTTTTTTATTTGTTATTTCTAAGTAATATCCTCTTATATCACTTAATATTATTTTCTTCAAAAATGTCCTAGAAAATTGGTGTGCCAGTACAGAGTAACTCACAAATTCTGTCAAAGATTGTACCATGTTTCTACTCATCAGCTCAGACACTTTTTGGGAGGGCTATATTGAAATTGATTGTTTCAGCTAATACTGCCCTTTCCCATTCTATTTCATAGTTATCTAGGGATATATAAATGCAGCCATGAAAAGGCTGGTTACTGAGAACTGTGTTTTTCTGGGGCCATGTTGCTCCCAGCTGTCATCAAGTTAGTGTGTCTTGGGATCTCTGAGCTGCTCAGGCATTTTCAGCTTGCAAAGAACACACAGCACACACATGGAGTGCTGTTTTTCTGGAGATTAAATTCATTTGCATGTATTGAGTATGAACTGACCCTGGGATTTGTCCAATTTGTTAGCTGCCATGTGGGAGGAATGAGTTCTTTCTTTAATGATAGTGCAATAAGTCTGATACCTGGAAGTTTCTGATGTGCTCTGAATCCCTGCTAACCATTTGCCTTGTTGCAGGAAATCTATTAATTGAGTGAACAGGTGTAAACACGTGAAAGGGGAATATGAAACATATGAAAGGGGTTGGGTACATTTTGGTAACAGTAACTGCCACCACAGGAAGCTTGTGTCAATCCATGCATCTCTTGTTGCAGCCTGGGATCCTCAGTGATTGTTAGGTGTCCATGTAGCCTAACTTGTCTATATCAGGAAAAGTATATTTTGAACACAAAATACTCGGTTTGCTTTCACCATTCTTTGGATTTTGGGTAACATGAAGTGAAAAGACTACACGCTTCTGTAGTAGTGGTAAACTGAAGTGTAACAGAGTTGCCAGAATCTGCATATTTCTAATAATAACAGTTTGGTAAGGCATATTTCTGTTTAATAAATGTTTATTAAACTCTTACATCTTTTCTGTAGAGCAGGCTGCTCTTTTGTGTTTGTTACATCTCTTCTCTTTCTCTGTTGCTGACCCATGTTGATAGAAGTTTATAGAGATGTTGGAAAGATGTGACCGACCCTTCCTTTTCCAGTTGTAATAAAATATCTATTTACCTGACTTGTACTTAGACCTGTTTAATTTTATTTGCTGTGATACCTCTTCTAACTCTACTTATATTCAGGCCTGCAGTGTTGCAACCATAACAGTCATAACATTGCTGTACCTGTTTTTCTTAACCAGTTAGATAATTTGGAATTGATGGGGGGATTTCTATTCATATGTATGTATAACAAATACATGTGAACTTTGATTTTTATGTATGTGTCTTTTGTACAATACAAGTTAATTTCAGAAAGTCTTGAGCGAATCTTTTAATCTAAAAATAAGCTCAATTTTGGCAATACATTTTCCAACTAACACACAAAAAGCCACCAAAACCCAGATGGTCTCTCCTATGACTGCTGAGTGAAAGCCCTTAACAAATTTTTGGTAGCTCCTAAATGTTTAACCAAAAAACTTGCATTATGTCATGCAGTTATTTTTTATGTCTCAAATTGTCATGGTAGGGAATAATTTCCATTTTACCAAATCTAATTTTTTTCCCTGATACAGTAGTTGTGTCAAATACTAAACACTTAATTTTAAAACAAATTTTGGCCAGCATGTTAATTTGGGAAAACAAGTAACAACTTTTAATTAGGAAAAATTTTATCTTGAGCTCATTTGCTTTTTTGTTATCAGGATTGTTTATTGAAGTATGTGTGGAAGGTAAGACTAAATTGAAGCAAGTCAGAAATGGTAAGAGGCATTATGCAGAGGTTTTCAATTTTTAGTTCTTGTTTCTGGAGTGCTGCTTTTTAGGAAGAACTAAGAATGCATAATGTTCTGAGATTTTGTTCTTTCTATAAAGATTTAATAACAAACTCTTGGCTGTCACTCAAGAATAGTCTCTCAAGCTGTAATCTACTGAAATTAGATAGCTTTGTTTAGTAGTTATGGTTTGTGTTTCAAAACCTTGGTAGGGTTGTAAGGAGTCTGATTTTTAATTTATTTTAATTTCCTCTGCCAATTTGTGGAATTTTACTTTTGTGTACATGCTGTGTCTTCGTGAAGTGATAGAGATTTATCTAGGGTATATGATACAGGCTTTTGTTAGCAGATCTGGAGAATAAAGCAAGTGACTTGCCTTGCAGTAGGCAGTGGTGGTGGAAATGCAGTTACTTCTGTTCAGCCTTGTAGGTGCTGGTCTTCAGCTTGTTGCTTTATGAATGCAGTGCACCTGCAACAGACACAGTGTCATGGCTTAGAGATGGGAGTCTCTCCTCTCTGTCATACTGTGCCCACAACAGGAAAATTTTGTGGTGGTGGCTGTATCAGTAAAAATCCTTGGAGAATGCTTTGGCTTTGTTTCTCCAGTGTGGTGCTAGGAAGTATGGGCTTGTATAACATCTGTGCCTGACTCTGCAAATTCATGTCAAAAAGGTGCAGAGAAATGAGTGATAAATGTATTACTCAACTTTCACTTAGGACTACGTAATTACATTAACTTCAGATGATTACAAAAATAACAGATCAAACATCTTTTTCTTTAGACTTTATAGCCTGAATAAATGTACTCTTCTATTTAGAATAATTGTTAGTGCAATTCAAAAATCACTTTGCATGCTTACACTTAGTGATGATGATTGTTACGATTCTCTAACACAAATGTTTTGTGTTACTGCATATTCAGGCCCTTTTATTCGTGGAAGTTAATGAGAATTTACTAAAAAGATACCACAAAGGCAACGCAAAATTAATACTGCTTAATAATAATAATTGCCTTCTTAATGTTTGGTTTGAGAACAGAAATTTAAATGTACTGAAGTGGATAATTAAATAGAATAAGTGATGGAATAGTAATACTTAGGTAATTGTTAAATAGTTTCTTCATTGTCAGTATTTAACTGTGTTTAATCACCAGGGATGCTCTCAAACTTCTGCAAGAGAAGCAGAAAGGTAAACCCAGTGAATTGAAACCTGTGGTTTCTCCAGCTCCTGCTGCAGTGCCTTCTCCTTCACAAGCAACAGCCGTGACTTCTTATCCAAGGCCAGCAATTCCACCCATTTCCACGCCAGGACAGCCTGCTGCGCCGGTAACACTTCTGCTAAGATTTCAGCATTGCTCCAGCTGCATAGTGCAATAGCTGCTCCAGTAGCTCTGAGATTTCTAGATCTAGAAAGAGGAAGGAAACTAAGGCCACCCAGATGTCAAGCTCAGTCACGTGCAGTTTTTAGTATGTTTCAGTGATTCTGAGGCGATGTAATTAAAACGATGAAATCCTTGAAATTATGGTCTGTGTACTATTTTGTTAGCTTGCAAATTGGAGTGATGAAAAAATTTACATAGCAGGCCTTGGAGAAACTAGAATGATGATTTATTTTTACTGTACTTGATTTGTTTGCTTTCCTGCAAGATATAAATGTCCATTAATGAGTTGTCAAGAAGTGAGGAAGGAAAAGGCTTCTTGGTGGTTGCCTTGGAGAGTAATTGTACAAACTCTAGAACCTAAATGAGTTTGTGTTAAATTGAAATGTTAGAAATACCAGAAAATATTTTTTTGAAGAGTAAATGCCCGTGCTGAAATAGACATTAGTAGAAATGGAAAAGCTTTTGTGAAAAACATTTTCTGGCTCTAGAACTAAATTTGATGTATCTTTTTAGTCTGAAGTTTACAATGTATCTACAATTCATAATAGTCAGAAAATGCTGCTTTTTTTTTTGCACTGTACAAAGAGCCAAACAAAGAACTCAAAAGCTCAGACTTAGATCCATTACAGAATAAAATATTTCTATGATTGCACCAGAACATACATATTGCAATTTATTGTGTTGAGTACTATTGAATATGTACTAAGGATTCTATGAATCCTTATATGTCCAAGGGATATGTGCTAAAGATTAAGTATACAAAATAATGTTTTAAAGAATCATTAATCTTCTTGCTTTCTGTAGTCACTAATATTTTAAGGGATTTCTTGCAAGTTGACCTGCTTCTAGGAAGAAGTTGGCCATTGAAACATTATTGGATATATCTGGAAGGACAGAGAAGAATAACAGAAAAGATGCAGTAAAACCTGTCTTAAGGAACTACACAGGGAATTGAAAAAGCAGTAGTTTACTGAGGAAGTGTTTTTTTATAATTTAAATGAAGCAAAGCATAATCTGAGCATTATGCCAAGCCTGAAAGATGGAATAGTGCTTATATACTGTGGCTGAAAATAAACGCCTCAATATTTGGATTATTTTTTTTTAAACAAGGTTAATTCTATACTGTAAAATGGAATTATTTTACATATATTTTATATATACTGCAAAACCTGTTGTGTTGATCCCAGCTAATAGGAATAGACTAGAACATTCAATGGTCTTTGTCATATTAATTTCAGTAGTTGGAATGTATCACTTTTGGATACCTAGGGGATAGTTGACGTGGGCAGGAGTCACTGATGATAATGCATAAATGCTGGAGTACTTGAGCAAAGGGTATGTGTTTGCTATCCTGATATTTAATATGCAGCATATGATTTCTTTCAGGGCACATTCACAGAAATCCCAGCTAGCAACATCCGAAGAGTTATTGCTAAGAGATTGACAGAGTCTAAAACCACCATACCTCATGCCTATGCTGCTGCTGACTGTACCATTGATGCTGTTTTGAAATTAAGAAGAGAATTGGCCAAAGGTTCGTAGTCTGATTTACTTTAACATGTGGTAATACTAATGTGGTTATACTAATGTATAATTTGTCCTGTTTACATAAACTTCCTCAGGAGATGTAGATTTTGTATAGGTAGACCACTATGCATTCAAACAGGTTTTTTTTCAATATTCTGTATGTTGGACTCAAGCTGTAGTTCCTGGAAATTATTGAATTGGACAACTTATCAGGATACAGGAAGACAGAGGTGTTACTTTGCCACCTCACACACCACTCTGAAATCTTATCTTCCACAATGATCAGGCTGTATAAGCAAATAGTGATGCTTTGTTTGGTGATGGAGACATGCACCTCCTAGACTGGTACTAAGTCTGTGACTTAGGTAAAAAAATCTGAAGGCCTGTTATTTTATAGAGTGAAGAAATAACGGTGTGGTTCTTCTCCTACTATCCTTTTTTTTTTTTTGAAGACCACAGATCAGTTCTAGAGACTGAAGACATTCATGGGAGAATATAGTTGTCTGCACAAGAGAAAAGTACATAAACAATTTCACGTGGATTCTTTTTAGTGTTGTTCCATTAATTCTTTTTTTCTGGTACCATTTGTATAGTGTGTTCTCAATAGTTCAGCTTTTGAGATGTTTCTCCTCATTATCACAAGAATGAAAAATGAATAATTTTAAGTCTAAGACACTCAAGTTTTGATCTAAAGCTTCACGATTGCTGTCATGGTTTGAAAGTGTATGGGTTCACCTGGTAGCTTTCCTAAGCCATGTGAGCTCTGTGTTCAGAATAACACAGCAGAATAGTTTTAATTTACATTTTTATTGCTGTACTGACTGAGAAACTGAGGCCAGCTGTTCTGTACTAGTGACTAACCCATGCTTGTTTATCTGTTTGTGTGGTCTAAAATTAAATTTGATGGGTGTATTCAGATTTCCTAGATGATGATACAGGAGCTGCTTCTCCTTCCACTGGAGTTTTGAGTGACTAATTTTTAATGCAACAGTACCCAGGTCATTTTTCTACCTGTTATTTTTCCTAATGGTATCTTATTCACAAATGAATGCTAAAGACATTTTCTGATGCTGATATTTTCTTTAAACTGCAGCAGTTCATAAGGAATGAACCAAAAAAGGATCTTAGGAATACTCACTTGAAATTTTTCACACCACTCCTGCTGTTGTCAATTCTTAATGAATATTTCCTTTAGATGCAGAGGTGGAAAAGCCATATGTCTTTGCATGAAATTGAATTGCAGTGATTGTCCTGGTAGACTTTTTATGTTTCCTCTGATGGAAATTATGGTATTTTCTACTCTTATAAACTTCAGTGTTGCAGGGTAAAATATTATCAGACGTGGATAATTTAACTGTATTCCTGCTCTACTACTGGACAGTGACATTTTTGCCAAGGGTTAGGAATTTAGTGTGTAAACAGAAACCAGTGTATATTTGATGAACAACGTTTGTCTGATGTGAAATTCTGTCAGTGCAGCATAGTAACTGCAAGTTCCATTATATTCTGTTGGAATGGTGTCTCTCTTCTTATACATAGATTACTAATCATGGCAAATGTTGCAGGACAGTTATGTGGTAAGTGGATACTTGGTTCGCTCCTCTAAATTTGTGATGACTTAAGAATGTTTCACTTGATATAATTATCTATAAATTATTTCCCCTTGCAAAAATATTTCTAAAGGTATGTGTGTTACATGCCATAAACCAGATTTGAAAATTAAGCAGTTTTGCTGCTTGATCAGTTTTGCTGACAGTAGTGTTGGTGGTGGAAGGGTAATGTAGTTTTTTTTAATTGTGAGAATGGTGAGTTTAATATTGTGTAAATGTCATGCATTTCAGGGTAGTTTTATGGCCTAATCTGCTTTGTGTCTATTATCCCTGCTTCTGCTACCACTCCTGATTTTAGTTACCAGTTTCAATCCCTTGAAACTCTCCTGAGTATCTCTGCATGAGATTTTTCTTGAGGGATGTGCCTTTTGTCCCAAGGGGGAAAAAGGTTTTCTTGCTTTTATTATTGGAGTTTGAAGATAAGTGACTTTCTGTTAATGCTTCAAAGAAATAAATCTGCTGAATCATTAGAATCTTGTCATCACACAAATGCTGATAAAGCAAATCTTACAAACAATGATTGTTACCCTTTTTTAAATTCTTCTGTTTCCTTTTGCAGATAACATTAAAGTATCTGTAAACGATTTTATTATCAAGGCAACAGCAGTAACTCTGAAGGTGAGTAAATAATTTTTTTAAAATATATATTTTAATAGTAAACTGCCAAGGAGACAAGAAAAGTATCTTGTGAGTCTATGTGGAAATAAGAATGGGATCACAGTAAAGCTGTTAATTCTGTATTGTTTATTGTCAGGTTTTTTAAGGTTTCTAGGTAAAATTCTCTTCACTGTCTATGCTGTGAACTGTAAAAATGAGAACTTCTTAGTGAAGATCCACTTACTACAGCTAACATCTTCAAATCACAGTAGTTGCTTTGTCAGCAGACTAAAGCCATTGTCAAGGTCATTCATCTGATCTAAGTTACATCTTATTTCTTTTAGTTATAAACAAACATTTATCTGAGTATTACACCAACCTTGTTATTACCTCAGGTGTATTCTGTTGGCACATACAGTGATACCTGCTTTGAAATAAAAATTCTTCTGTCACCCACTCTTTGCTCATTGCTAGGAATTCTCATTACCTGGATTACCTCACAATGATACAAAAACGTTGGAAAGGATGTGAGAGCTGGTTTTCTCATTTGTGAGGATAATTTGAAGTATTTAAAGGTTGAGAGAGGAAGTTATGTTTCAGCTGGGGGACTATTCCTATTCCTATGGATGTATGGAATTGAGAGAACACTGGACTGGAAAACACTTAACAGATTTCTGAACATGTGCTAAATATTAATGTATAATTTTAAGAGGTATAGCTTAGGTATAGCTTAATGTATAATTGAAATTTGAACAGAAAATAGACAGGATTCTTGGCAGTTTCATAAGCAAGTGCCTGAGAGAAATTTGAGGCCTTATTTAGACTGGAAAAAAATTCTGCAAGTTAATGCCAAAAACAAAAGGAGGAGCTAAGTATTTGTGCTGTGCTTCTGTTAGATGTGTACATAACAAGAAGCTTCTTTTAGTGGCCTAATGAAACCTTTTCTGAGGAAATGGTGACACCCAAAGTTTACCATGAACTGCTGTGAGTGTTGGATAACTTACCTCTGCACCAGAGACCAGGTAAAAGGAGCAGGAGAGAGAGAGCAAGAGGTTTTGTGTTTTGTTTTCTGAGGGGGCTGTTAGTTTTTGAGCTGATAATAACATTTTGTTGATATGGAAGTAATAAATAAAATTCTTCTATCCTATTGCTTTGTTAGAAATCTATGCTAGCATTTGTTTGACTATTAAAATAATACATTAAAAATACAACCAACAGATATAACTCAGTATATCAGGAAACAAATTCATGATCGAGCTCACATCTCATCTACTTTCTGTCAACATTTCTGGAAAAGATGTGGGTAACTGTTTTAATAAAAGAAAACCCACTTCCCACCTGTACCTCTTTCCCCTGAAACTGGGTGGTGCAAATACATCTTCAAGTTTAAATTCAAGGCAGTTTCCTTGGCTCTTTTCTGGGCACTCTTCAGAGAATATTTTGTTACTATTATATTTCTGAACAATGAAAAACGTGTTCGTCTAGCTTTAGTGAGCTGACTGCAGCTGGTTTGACAGTTTGATTGTTTGGCACACTCCTCAAAATGCTGCTTGTATCGGTTCTTGAACATGGTAAATTTCTCCTTCACTTAGGATATCACAAGTACGGTTAGGAGTTCTGTGTTTCAGCTTGGTCTTGCCATCTGACAGACAGGATTTTGTGAATGTGCCAGTGGGCTCGCCAGGTGTCAGCCCAAAACAGCCATTCTTCTTTCTGGAGCAAGGAGGCAGAAGGATGGAGGAAGGAAGTAGAACTTCTAGGCTGATATCCTCAAGTGGTTGGGCCTCGTAACAACAGGTCCTATAGCAGCTGTCCTTTAAAAATAAATCTTTCATTGTTGAAGTGACAGATTTTGTCCCTACTATCTCTTTTGAATACCTTTATATAAAGAGTTGTAGTTGCACAGCACCCACTTGAGGGCATCTTACAACTGTGTAAACCGTGATGCTTCTAGAAGTTTATTTAGCTTGCAAAGAAGAGTACTACATACTTATTTCTTCTTTTTTTTTTTTTTTTAATCTATACATTCTGGTGTTGAAGAATAGGAACTCAGAGTAATGTCATACCACTTCTTCCTAGGAGTGTCGTTACTTTAGATAGACAGTAGAGTCACTTTTGATAGTGTGTCCCTCCCATACTTTTTTCTGGAATACCTTCTTCATTTTGTTAAACTCAAAAAACTAAATGAAATTGTCAGTAAACATCTCAATTTTAACTTAGTCCACCCACAAAACAAATCTCTGATGCATTTTAGGAGAACATCTGAATAACAGTGAGTGTACCTGCAGCATATTTTATTTGTTGAGAATCATGCTTGAGACGCCAGTGAGAAACAACACACGGGTATAGTAGGATGTCCATTTCCATGCTTTAAAATTCAGCATCCTGTGATTTATTTTGTGGGAGAAGTTGCACTGCTTTGAAGCTTTACATACTGGCCATCATAAGGTGGTATCAGTGAAGAAATTTGTAGTAATTTGGAGATTTTTTTCCTAACAACACCAAACACACTTCTGTCTGGCCTGCCAGTTTTAGTTTCTGATGCATACATTTCATATTTTTTGACAAGTAAATATAAGTAAAATCAGGGCAAGCTAATTCACTTGGTGGATGATTTTATGTCGCTATTTGTCTTAAAGGAATTTCCTTTTTCTTAACAACTGATTGCACTGTTATTCTTCTAACAGCTGTCCTTTTTTCATTGTCTGTGTTTTAGCAAATGCCAGATGTGAATGTAATGTGGGATGGGGAAGTCTGCAGGCGGCTGCAGTCCATTGACATCTCCATTGCCGTGGCAACGGACCGAGGGCTCATTACGCCAATCATAAAAGATGTTGCTGCCAAGGGAATAATGGAAATTGCTGCCTCTGCAAAGGTGGGTCTGAAATGTGCAGCAGGCTGAGGAATAGAGCAGCTGTATGGTTTTCTGTAGCAGAAAATGTAGCGTGACCCAGATACACATCAGTAATAACAAAGGCAGTGGATCTAAAGCCGTTTCAGCATTAGTTACACTTCAAAATTCTTATTAATTTTGCAACTCTCTCCATTTTTAATCAACAATAATATCATGTTATTTAGTTGAATGGTGGCTAGACTGCTTGAAAAATAAACCTGTACAGACTTTTGCAATTTAATAGAATTGTATTTCTTTAATCTTCAAGAGAAGGCTACTTAATGCTAGTTTCATTAGTATTTCTTGTCTTGGGGTTTGAGATCTTGGTTTTTTTGTGTTTTTTCCCTTTCCCAGAAAATTTCTTGTCTGCTTTTGTTACTCTCTTTGCAGTTGCATTATGGAACATATTTCTATCTGCTTTTTTTTTTCAGTATACAGTTCAATTAAAGATGTAACATTAAACTCCTCAGACTAATGAGTAGTATTTTGCACAGACCAGGTGTCAGTCAGAGCAGTGGCAGTTGTTGCCAGATAAAGAAGTGAGTTTTGGCAGGCAAAAGTAGAAGGAATGATGAAATGTCCCAACACAGGCCTTTTTTTGTCATTTAATGAGTGCTAATCAGGCACTCGTTAACGAGTGCTAAAGGCCTACAGCATCTGAGGAATGCAGTGGAAGCAGATCCTAGGCCATAAAAGTGTCCCCAAACTAGACACCACTGCAAGAATTTGTAAATTCTTACCTTTTGTGTAAAACTATAGAAACCATAATAGTCTGTGTTGACAGAGGGGAACAGCCAAAAAGTTGTAGCAGAAAAAGATGGGTCATACCACAAAACATTCATAAATGGGTGTTTTTAAGATTTTTTTCCTGTCCATATTGCTTACTTCATGCTGAATATGTTGTGAAAACAATTCCTTACACTAGCAGCCAGTTGAGGAGGAAGGTCAGCTGAGATTGTTGTGGGGTTAGTGATAGAAGGACAAGAAGAAAAGCATTGTTCAGTGTTGTGCTTTCAGTATAATCCCCAATACCTGTAACAGAGTGTGTTATTGCAAACCTCTCTTACTACAAATCCACGTCCAGCACTTCCTGTGATGGAAATGCAGCTTGTGTTATGTTCAATGGGGCCATGATAGTGAACATTGCCCTTGTCTTTCAAGTGGAATGTCTGTGACATAGGTGTCCACACCAACATCATTTTGCTTTTCAACTTCACTGAATTACTGAAATAAATACATACCTGACATGCTCAAGGGGGAGGCACACACTGGAACTGCAGCTGCCTCTCTGTCAGTCTCCCTGTAGTTGGGCAGGCACTTTCTTTGTGTAATTGCTTATATATCCCTTCTGCTGCATGTTAATTTTGACTTGTTTCCAGGTCATATGCCTCCTGGCACTGTGTTTTCATCATTCAAATAATGCAATTGCACAAATGCATCATGCTTATATTGACCCTGTTGTGTGAATGCTGTTCCCATGGCTATTGTCTCCACTAATTATTCAGAGATGAGAAAAAGCATAAAATAAAGCTCAGTGTATCCTTGTAACTTTGACATGCTTATTATGAATTTTGAAGTTTTGTACAACTCTGTGATCTTATCTTGTAACATAGTATGAACTTCTTGGGCTGTATTTGAGCATTTCTTTTGTTGAATTTTAAAGAAATGTCTCACAAATAAAATGGAGATCACAGGAGGAGTGGCCTTAAAGGCAACCTTCAAAAGGTAGTTGAATGTTTAGCTGGGAGAAATACATTCATTCCATCTGGTAGAAAGTTCTGAAATGGTACATGTCCGTTTCTTTAAACAAGTATGTTAGGAATAAAAGTGAATTTATCTCATCAGTATTTTGCTAGATAATCTAAAACCACCAGGGAGAATGGTGGTTCCATTGTAAAAACTGGAACAATATTTCTAAGGTGAGAGAACAGCTGTTATTGAACAGCCAGTATTGGTGGGAAAATGAAATTTTGTGTCCTAGTTTCTTTGCCAAATCTTTGCAGATACAACACCAGTGTTGCTGAGGTGCTTCCTTGAATCCAAAGGCAGGTGACTTTTGCTTACTTAATGCCTGTATGGTACTTAAAATATCTTACTAAAATAAAAAGAATTAGTGTATTACAACACACTAATTTCTTTCTTTTCTCTGCCTGTTTTCTTTCATTTTCTTTAGGCTTTAGCAAAGAAGGCCAGAGATGGAAAACTGTTACCAGAAGAGTACCAGGGAGGATCTTTTAGGTAAAACTCTAGCAGCATTTTAATACATACAGCGTGGGTTCAGAACTGTTTTATCCTCAGCTATTCCACTGTGTTTCAATGCATTGCTTTTAAAATCTTGCTCTGTTTAGGATGAAACTCCATGTGATGATTGAGTGTCTTGTATGAGGTGGAAACCATTACCTTGGTACAGGTTAATTTCATCTGTACTTGGCACTGGTGAGGCCACATCTTGAGTCCTGTGTTCAGTTTTGGTTCCATCCCCACAAGAAAGACATTGAGGTGCTGGAATGTGTCCAGAGAAGGGCAGTGGAGCTGGTGAAGGTTCTGGAGCACAAGTCTTGTGAGGAACAGCTGAGGGAACTGGGATTGTTTAGTCTGGAGAAAAGGAGGCTCAGAGGGGACCATATCACTCTTAACTCTTTCTGCCTGAAAGGAATGTAGTTGTAGTGAGGTGGGGGTTGGTCTCTTCTCCCAGGTAGTAAGTAACAGGAGGAGAGGAAATGGCCTCAAGTTGCACCAGGGGAAGTTTAGATTGGATACTAGGAAAAGATTCTCGATGAAATGGATTGTCAAGCAGTGCAACAGGCTGTCCAGGGACGTGGTTGAGTCACCATCCCTGGAAGTGTTCAAAAAGCAGGTGGATGTGACACTTAAGGACCTGGTGTAGTGGTGAACATGGCAGTGGTGCTATTTGATGGTTGGACCGTACCATTTAATCATTTTTCCACTCTTTGCCGTATCTTATAGCCAGAAAGGAGCAGATGGTGGGCCCGCTTTCTCCATAGACAACTTGTCATAGAAGAGTCCAAACCTTTCCTAATATACCACTTCACAGCTGGTGACACAGACAGAAATGTTTTCATGTGCCTGAGTGATACCTAGATGCCCAGATATTATCGTTTGGTGGATACCAGCAGCCATTGTAACTTGCAGTTGTGAGGTTCAGTCTAATAGACACTTGGCTTGGAACAGGGACAGGCAAAATATATTTAAAGACATTGCTTGCTGGCTTACTTTCTGGCTTTAGTGTGTGCTGTGCAAGAATATATTGCTGTAAAGAAATGGGACTTTCAAAAAGGTGCATTATTTTTAATTGCAAAAATTCCAAACCCTTGAGAGTCTGAGTATGAAACTGAAAACGGTTCAGATCTATTTTTAACTTAATAGGTTTTGCCTTGGAGGGGATTTAAATCATGGTAGTTGTTGAATATAGATTATTTCTTGGAGGGAATATGTAATTTCTGATGTTACTAAAACTCTTTTCTGTTTTATTCAGTATCTCCAATCTGGGCATGTTTGGCATCAGTGATTTCACGGCAGTCATAAACCCGCCTCAGGCCTGCATCCTCGCTGTGGGCCGAGCAAGACCAGAGCTCAAGATTGTGGAAGATGAAGAAGGGAATGAGAAACTTGAACAGCATCAACTCATGACAGTGACTCTTTCGAGTGATGGTCGAGTGGTGGATGATGAACTGGCTTCAAAGTTTCTGGAGACCTTGAAAGCCAATATAGAGAATCCAATGCGACTGGCCTTAAATTAAACTCAGTGAAGATTGCTTCCTGTTTTGACAACATAGATAACTATTATATACTTACAGTTGTTTTTCTGTATAGAGGAGTAAATAGCTGAAAACGGACAGTTAAAAATATTTAATTTATGAATTAATGTGAAACACTCATGATTTTAGTCTTCTATAATAACCAGGTTTCGTACTGTAAAGCTAAAAGGCTTTGAAGTTAACTTACCACATTTCTTTAAACACCTAGTACCAATGGCACGTGTTTGCGTAGGAAAGTCAATCTCATCTGTAAAAAAAAGCCTCAATAAAACTTCATGAAATATAAAAGGGAATAATAGAATAATTTGGGTTGGAAGGGACCTTTAAAGGTCATCTAGTCCAGCTTCTCTTGCAATGACCAGGGACATCTTTTGAGCCCCACCCACCCTGACCTTGAATGTTTCCAGAGATGGGGCATCTTTCTACCTCTCTGGGCAACCTGTTCTGTCTTTTACCACCCTCACTGTAAAAATCTTCCTTAGTTTGAATCTAACTACTTTCAGTTTAAAACTATCACCCCTTTTCCTATTGCAACAGGTCCTGCTAAAAATTTGTTCCAGCCTTTCTTAAAAGCCTCCTTTAAGTACTGAAAAAACCAGAACTTAATTGTGCAAGCAGTGTTCTCATAGGGTTTCCAGTATGAAAGGTCAAATTTTGCACACTGAATAGTTGCTGATTAATGCTCTTCTTTGCAGGGATGGAATGTAGATGTAAGTAGAAAGTGTTTCATCATCAATGTGTATTGACATGTAACTCAGAGGCTCAAGGGCAGTGGCCTGAACTTTTAATTGACAGAATTGGATTGGTATCTTTCTTACAAATAAATATGGAACCACATATTGCATGTAATGTTAATGAAATACCTGTGTTTACAGGACCTCATGAGAATATAAATTGTCAATAGAATTATGGGTGTTCGTCTTATTCTGGTTTGTGCAACTGCTTTTTCCTAATGATTTGTAGGAATTAATTATGGCAGCAGCTCAACAAGCTAATTGCAAGACAACCCTTACTTAACACTGAGGTGAGAGTTTTACTAAATGAGTTTGCTTCTTTAGCTTCTTCTTCTATCATAAATTTCACAAACTATTAGACTGGAGAGACTGTCGAGAGATTTTTGATTACCAGATACAGTTTACTGTGCAGGAATGGACATAAGCGTTCTGTATTTCCAAGAGTTTCTTACTGATAAACCATATTAAAGATTGGCTCCTGAGGATTAATTTGCAGTTTGAAATGGTTGACTTCCAATTTTTCCAAAGCTGTTTGTCAGCCTTGAATTACTGTGGGAAGAAAACAGGACCAGTTTCTATATTGTCCTTAATGTACAAGAAGCTCTCATTATTTGCTGAATCTGCTCTGCCCAGGAGATTTTTCAGGCCAATTATAAATCTGATTTCCTGCTTTTCACTTGTGCACGTGTTGCTGCAGTGGTGCTGTGTGTTCCCTGGCCTCCCTAGGTGGTGCTCCCGCAGGTGAGGGCTGCATGGCTGCTCTGTGCCGCTGCAGTTCTGCATGCTGCGAGCCAGTGCTTGTCGTGCACCCTCGGAGCCACTGGAAGGCGCTGTTGCATGATGGGATGGGATGGGATGGGATGGGATGGGATGGGATGGGATGGGAGTCCCGTCTCAGCTGTGTGGGTGCTCTCATCCATTGTGCTGTCCCAGCAGGCAAGGCGGCTTCTCCAGGTTAAATAAACCTTTGGAGCTTTGGATCTGGGAAAGGCTAACACAAGCTTGAATTTCAGTTTCTTTACACCTGCCTGCTTTGCCAGCATTGTTATTTGAAGTTGGTATAATTTGTCAGTCATCAGCCTGTGAAGGAAATGTGTGGAATTCAGATGTGTGATAGCAGTCAGATCTCCTCAATTCAGAGGAAATGTACCCTTTGGCAACATCTACCACTTCAGCAGAAGTGAGACAACAAATACATGCCCATACAGATTAAATATTCAGTATCTTCTTGATGATTTGGGATAGGAACAATGGGTAAATTGCCAGCAAGTGAATAATTGGTAATGGGTATGCTTGCTTTTGAAGCAAATTTTCCTCAAAGTAAAATTTTCACAGATGAAAAATTTAGCTTTCTGTGTTTTATTCTTTCAAATGTCTTCTGACAGCCTATTTACATACCAAAGCCAGAAATAAAATGATATCTAATTTCTTGAGTAATTTTTTAAAAAACATAAAAATGGAATATACCAATATGTGCTGGAAATGTGTGCCTTTAGGATACTTACTATCTTTGTATCACTTCCCATTGCAGGAGGCATGATTAGAAAAACAAAAAGGTAGTTATTTTGGACTTTGTGATTGTTGGCAAATCTTGAATTGTGTGTCACACTTAATTGCAATGTCAGAATATTTGGCTTTTGGGGATTATTTTTTTTTCCTGCAATCTGCTCCTTATAAATAAAATTTCTGTAATTCCTGCTTGATGCTGTATCCTGCACCTGAAGACACTTGGCCCTTTTGGCTGCTAGGGGACACTGCTGACTCATATGCAGTGATGTTTTATTCCGTTTGTCCCTGAAATGTTGAAGGCATAGAAAGCAGATTCCTCTAAGCCAGTATAGCTGTTACATCCATAATAGATTAAACAGGAAAAAACCTGATAAGCTGAAGTGTCTTTCAGCATGTTCTTTAGTTAAGTGTAGGTTTTGAACTTTAAACTTGGGATTTCTTTCTCTGTAGTCATGCTTGAGTGGAGCAGGAGGATGTTCATGGTAGCCTGCTAGAGATGTGTAGAAACATGTCCAAGAAACGCAGAAACTTAGGATCTGGGTGAAATCACGTGTTGATTAAACCGGGGTGAAGATCACTTACTGGAAGCTTGACAGGCTACTTTGCATGTTTGCTTTACAAAATCTGCATCTTTTGCCTTTATCAGTGGAAAGCCGTCACTGTTTGCTTGAACTCAGTTTGCGCTCCTTCGCTTTTACGTCAATTTTGTTTCAACTTGTAGGTGTCATGGTACATTATTATTCAGATACAATAACCATACTGTCCTTCCCTTTCTCCATAATAATGGCCCTACCTGTCAAGTTAAACATTTGTGTCATTATGAGAAAATAACTAGCTGGAAAATGACGGACATTTCTGTTTGTTCAGTACCTGTACTAAGGAAAATGATTCATGCTACGTTAATGAATGCCACTATTTATCTCCTTAAAAAATAAGAGAACAAGAGAAGATTCCCTTTTATATTTTGGAAGTTTTCCTTGTGGCTTAGACCTAGACAGGAAGAAAGGGCAGCTGTGAACATTTTTATTTCTGCTTACTGTTGTATGAAGAATGAAGTGAATTGTTAGAGCAACAGATCTCTCCTGCAGTTTCATGATTTTTTGCCTTGTCTATGTGATGTGCATTACAGCACACTCTTCTCTTCACTTTGCAGGGATCCAAGTAATTGAAGAATACTCTCCATTGACCTAGCCATCAATTAACTCCTGTTTCATTTGCCTATTTTAAGAAATAATTATGTTTCATTTTGCAGCTTTGGTGCACTTTTAATTTCTTCTCTGCCAAATAAATTATAAGCTTACATGTCCGAGGAGGCCGTTTGCTTGTGCAGATGCTTATACTTGCTGTGTCATGTCCTAGTCTGCATTAGCAGCATGAACTGACTTTCTGGAGGTTTCAGCAGACAGCAACATGCTCTTTCCTCCTCCTTGCCTTGAAAACAGGAACTACCACAGATCCCTGGGCTGATCAGGAAAATAACTCTTCTTACACTCTTCCGAAGTTTGAAACTTTTGACTTAGTGTGAATTTCAACCCGATAATCGGAATGCAGTATGTCACTTGTTCGTTCTAGGATACTAGGAAAGAATTCTACAGCACCTTTACTATTCTTTGAAAGTACAAACAATGCACAGATTCAAACGAAAATAACATTCAAATTCCACACCCCCCCTAGAGTATTTAGAGAGAGAACTAATTTGCAGTTATTTTGGAGTCAATTCAGAAGTTAATTGGTTGTGCCCAGGGAAATTCATCAGATGTTTTAACAACTTGCATTTCCCTGTTGACAAATATAGAGGAATTACAGCTTTTTCAGGTAGGTTTGGAGTCTTTTCTCTGTCCATTCATATTTTGAACCTACTATAACTATCACAATCTTCAAAGCAGGTGTCATCTTACTCAAGCTCGTAACAAGGGCTAACGATTCTGAGTGAATCCCAGGCTGGAACAGGAGAAACATTTCCGGATATGCGAAATTATCTGAAACAATGCTCTAAGGTACCTCCTTGGCTGCTATCCATATGTATTTGTATTCCTCTGACAGCTGCAGACAGAGGCCACAAACAGAGGGTTGAAGCCCTCTTACTGAAGTGGATAATACTCATAGAAGAGGAGTGATTATTGAAATTCACCTGTCAGGGCTGTCTCAAATATTATTCACATGGCTTAAATTTTAAGTGTAGTCTGAGCTGAGAGAGGCACTTTTGCCAAAGACTACATTTAAGCAGTTGCAGGAAGACATCTTTAATCTTGAAGACAATCCCTATTGTGGAGGGTAGAAGAGATGAAAGAAAGTCAAAAGAAAGGAGTTTTTCACCTGTACTTGAACAGCATTCTTTGTGTAGCATTCTCTCTATTATATTCATTATCAAGGAGTGCCTGGATTTCTTTAAGCCAGAAAGTATAAGCAAATGATCTCTGACTGAGTAATTGTCATAGGCAAACTCTGAAGGAAATAATACTTCAAAACTTCAATATTCCATAATGCATCTAGAAAGGAATTTTTATTTTTTGGACCTCCTTTTACAGGAAATGCGTAATTCCCGTGTGTGTGTGTGGGCCCATGTACAATCTCTGTATGTGCAGAGATGGACTGGTAAAGACCATCTGCTGCTTTTTCAACCATGTTTGTTAAGGCCTTTCAGATTTCGGCTAAAGGACGAACGGGGCAGGCTTCTGAATTCCCCTGCTGAGACTTCAACATTTCTGCTTTAATGTTCATGTTTCGATGTGTGTGTGTACAGGTACAACACTGGGGGAGGCCTGAGAGAAACCTGCCCTGATTGCATTTGAAGAGAATAATTGCAACATTGCATCTGTTGCTCAAACACCAGTGATGAGACAGGTGCAATGATAGCTGGGAGCAAATACTCTTGGCTAAGAGAGATACCCTGAAGCATCTGTGTAGCAATCTTTGGGTGAGAAAGCAGCCTTCCCTTCCCTTGTACCTACCTCAGCACAGTGTTTTGGGGCTGTGGAGGGAGGAAGAGTTGTCTTGTGTGAGAATAATTTGTCCAATGCACTTGAAGAGGTTAAATAATAAAAAGACAACTAACTAAGTAAAACTTGCAATTGTTGCAAAGTACTTAACTTATAGATAAATCTAACAGTCTAGAAAAGATGTGATATTGGGACTGATTTAGGCATAGGCTAAGCCATTATTTTTATCTGTGCTTTTCTAAGCGTGAGTCCAGTTTAATTTTTAAGCTGTCTACTGTAGTAATTGTCCTCCTGTGGATGTGCACTATATAAAGCTCAGTAGTGTGTGTCTGTGTATACCATTTAAATCAAACTGGTCGTGGATGGTAATTGACAATTCACTTTTACTTTTAATTTCAGAATTGTAGCATCAATGCCACAGGAAATGCCATCTCTAAAATAACAGCAAGCAAAACAAACAAAAACCTAACCAACCAACCAAAACCCCCCTCCTGAATAGCTATAATGCTCCACTGAGACAAGAGTTTGCCTAACTGGTGGCAGAAAGTGACATTAGGACAGGAAAACAGTAACTCTCTGGAGAACTCAGGGACAAAAGAACTCTGCATGCTCGCACACCTAAAGACTGGGAGGGTGGGGAGTGTTTGTTTTGGGTTTTTTTTTCAGTTTTTAGATTAATTAAATACAGAAAAATGTGGCTTTGTTATAAGTGACAATTTTTTTCCCATAGCGACCACAAGCTCTAATTAGAAGTTCTAGAATATGTTCTTTTGACTCTGGAAGTTTTAAGGGTTTCTTCTGAAGTTCTTGTGGTATTAAAAGTAATTGTTTTCATGTGGTTTGCCATTATTTTTGTGGTAATTTAGAATGTTTGGCTGGAGTTTCATAAGTGAAGAACAGATTAAACAACCAGAGATTGCAATTTTCTTTGCTTGAAGTATGCAACTGCTAGGTAAGTTTTCTGGAGTAGGTGCCCCTGTCACTAACAATAGGAAATGTAAAGATGGCCTTTTTGTAGGCTCTCAACCATGTGAGAACAATATCTAATTTTCTTCTTGCTCAACTGCCTTTTTTTTTTTTTTCCAGTTAAAATTAATTTCAATGTATTGAAAGAATTAGTGAGCTAGTTTACCAAAACATTTATAAACACAATGATGTTTTTACAAAATTTTGAATTATATCTATGTATAAAAATGTTTTCATTAGAATTATGAAGGACATTCCAAAGATGTTCAATTGCACAAGTTTTGTTTCAGATATAGATTTATGTAGATAATGAAGTGTATGCATAAAGATTATTTTAGTACTGACCACCACTTTTAAAGTAAGAGGTCATTTAGTAAGCGGTCATTTATGTGTCAGCTGTTTAAATAATTTGAGGAATTTCTTATCTGGCAATATGTAATCAGTTTTTACGACAATCCCAGAAAACCTTGACTCACCTCACTGTGAATTCCTAAGAATTTGCGTTATCTCTGAAACCCTTATACAAACAGACTATTTTACAATGGAAGCATATTTGGACTTGAAAGAAATCGTCAACTTTTTTTGAAGCCTGTGAGGAGTCAACTTTCTCAGAAAGAGTTAAAATTTTTTGAGTTTCTGTCTATCCTTCTTTTAGTGACTGTTTTCTTGCTAATATGTAGAGAATGTAGATTTCTGAAATAAAAATAGAGCTGTAACTGTCCACAGAGTTGCCAAGAGACTGAAAAAATTAGAATAGCAGCTCCAATTACATCTTAAAAAGCTGCCTTTGATGTCCAGTGATAATGTGAAATATGAGTGAGGAAGCCCTTTGTGTTCGTGTGTCTCAGGTCTCTTGGGGCTGCCTCACCTCTTTCAAGTAATCAAACTGTGAGAAGACACAGTCAACAACTGGGCACACAGCAGAAAGCTGAAGCATCTCTCAAATGTTTACTAGCAGTCCTGGCTAAACAGGGAATGTCCCAGCTGGCTGGAATTCAGCAGAAGTGTCACCCACCTACAAAAAAGGGTTGGAAGGAGGATCCAGGGAGCTGCAGGTCTGTCAGCCTGACCTCAGTGCCAGGGAAGGTGGTGGAGCAGATTGTCCTGAGTGTGGTCACACAGCACGTGCAGGGCAACCAGGGGATCAGGCCCACCCAGCATGGGTTTGGGAAAGGGAGGTGCTGCTTGACCAGCCTGATCTCCTATGACAGGGTGAGCTGTTTGGTGGATGAGGGAAAGGCTGTGGATGTTGTCTTTAGTAAAGCCTTTGGCAGCATTTCCCACAGCGTCCTCCTGGAGAAGCTGGCTGCTCATGGCTTGGCCAGGTGTTTACTGGGTAAACAACTGACTGGGTGGCTGAGCCTGGAGATGGTGGTGACTGGAGTGACATCTGTGCTGTCAAGCATTGGAACAGGCTGCCCAGGGAAATTATTGAGTCGCCATCCCTGGAGGTATTAAAAGACACATAGATGTGGCACTTAGGGACACGGTTTAGTGCTGGACTTGGCAGTGGTAGGTTTGTATTTGGACTTGATGATCTTGAGGACCTTTTCCAACTAAATTCTATGATCTACTTGGGGACATTTTAAAGATTCCAGAAATTAGGGTGAGAGATATTTTACCAGAGAACTAGATTTTTGTTTTCCTTGTGCTGATTTCAACAGCGCCCCTGTACTGTATCTGTACTTTTTAGAAATAATAACAATTTCTCCACCACCATAAATTTGAAGTCTGGGTGTTCCTGGTGTTGAGCTCATTCTGTTTGTGACTGATATGATCTAGAGGCACTTGATTCCTGTTTGTTAGATGTAGGTCTTGAAATCTCAGGCAGTTTGTGAATCTTATTCTTATGGCAAAAACCCCACAGCCCTGCTGCCTCCTTCTCTGTAAGCCCAGGCTGCTGTCCCTTCTCAGTCATTAGGTCCACTTTCCACTGGCTCTGGATAATCCTTGCTCGTGCTGCTTCTCCCTGAAGTGCTATCTCCTGTGCTTACCAGTGCTGTGACAGAGACTGGTTGATATTTATCTTCACAGTTCTGCAAAGGGAGTAAAGCAGTGGCTTTAAGTAAGGATTGGTGACTATTTTCTATATATATATGTGTACTGTTGTATTAATTTCCCTAGCCAGAAAACTCTTTGAATGCTTTGTTTTGAGCTATGTACTGAAAGCCTGGAGAAGTACTAAGTTCAGTACTAAATACTGAAGCAGGGAGAAATATTAAGATTACTTTATTTCCTCCTTTGTAAACTGTTCATGTAATCCAGCAGGCCTTGCCACTCCTTGAAAAGAATTCCTTTGTCTATCCATAAACTGGTTTAATTTTTAGATTCACTAAAGTGGGACTCATTAATGACATAATGTGTTTTACATTTTAGGGCAGGGTACCTCTGACTGTTGCCAAATCACTTCGTTAGAGACTGTTCACTAATTGATATATAAAATACATGGTTGAAGCTAGCGTGGTTTATAATTTTCTTTTACTGTTTTAATTTTTTCTTTATCTCTCAAGCCATGTTGTCATTGTCATGGCCCTTTACATCTGGTTCAAAAAAAGAAAAAAAAAAGCTACAGGAATAGGGGACAATAGTTCCTTTTCAGTAGTAGCAGCTGGAGACCAGGTGGGACATCGAAAGGTGTGTAAAATAACACAGAGGCTTGCATGTAAACAACAAACTCATTGCTGAGCTACATCACTAAGCACAGAGAGAAACCACTGTTAGGTTTGGACTTGCCATTCTTTGTTTCCCTAGAGAATAAACTTGAATGATTTTTTTTTTTTTCTTTTTGAATGTTTGTTTTTTTGTCAGGACCTTTGTACTTTCACTGTAAAAGGTAAGAAGTCATTTTGAATGCTACCCTCAACTGGATAACAAAGGATTTGCTGGAAAACAGCTTGATTTTATTATTGTTCTGATAGGTTTCAGATCTTTCGTAACAGTGAACTGAATTTCAATGGAAAAGAAACAGGAAACACTTTCGTCTTAATTTTTAATTATATCTCATCCAATCTTCAGCATCAACTACTGTAATCTTTAACTTGGAGATTTGGATCACGACTCGAAGAAAGTTCTGCCTAGTAAGTCCTGGCACAAAACTAACTGTACACAGATGACTGTTGAGTTTTAATTTTAGGTGCCCAGGAAACTCCAAACTTCAAACGTAGTATCACCCCAGATTTTCAAGGACTGCCTGCTTACCAGATGATTTGCTGATGCACATGAAAGAAAACACAAAAATTTTTGAAAATCAGGAACTGAAAAACACGTAATTGCTACTAAAACTGTATAAGGTATGTGCAAAACTGTATAAGGTATGTGGTCTGATTTCATATTGACCACATCCAGTCAAGAAAACAATTGTCTTCTTTATTGAGTATTTAGAGTAGAAATAACAGTTAAAATTAAATAGTTCTCCTCAGTATAAGTGCATTACATAGTAAATTAATATGAATATAGTTACTACTTCTGTATGATTTTTTTGATTTTCTTAAATGAAAACGCCCTCAACCTTGACATAAAAAAGACAAAAATCTCACTAAAAGTGAGATTTATACATACATTTTGCAGCATACATCACTTTCCAAAAGCCTAAGGCGAATTAGCTAGGAATCTCTTAAATACTTTGCATGTACACAATAAAACATTTCTTTAGTGAGTAGTAGGCTGACACTGGGGCAGGAGAACAGCAGGGGAAGAAAGCAAGAGATGCATGTAGGTGTTGGTGCTGATTTCAACACACCAGTTTGTTGTCTTAAACCAAGCACATCATCAAACCAATGCCTTTGATCTTAAACACCAAAGCAAATGAATTGCTATGAAATGCCACACAATGGATTTTTTTTCCACTACCATTCCAGCTGATTATTTGGAATAAGAATTAACAATTAATTAATGTTATTGTAATTCAAAGTTAGGTAATTAAGTCTGTAATTAGGTCTGATTTTTGGAACAGATGAGAATGCAATTCCGACTGTATTCCAAGGAATAGAAATTTTCTGGAGGGGGAGTATGTGCCGGCAGTTGAGATAGAAGGTTCCGGAAAGAGACTTGCTAACAGTTACAGATTTCCAAGAAGAGAAATATATGCCAGAGACTAGAGATGAATATCAAAAATGGAGGTGCAGGTGACCTGGCTGGCACTGTAGGAAACAGAGCAGGTCTGGGAAACCAAGGAAGAAGTTTGCCTTAGTGTTGTTTGCTGTCCACTTGTGTATTCCCCATGCGAACACTGTGCTTCAAAGATTTTCTGCCTTTACCTTCTCCAGCCATGTTATTAAATTCTGACATTTCAGAGAGTCAAATCTCTTATCCAGGTATCAACAACTTGTATGGCAGATTCTTTTATAAAATTACTCTTGCTCTTTAGCTGGAAGAAGACATAATCTGGGTTTTACACAGAAGACAATCTTTTCAGAATTATTAACAGTAGGGTGGGTACTTGTGAAGGAAGGAGTTTCTCTATAATTGCTAAATACATGTTACTGTATGTCATCCCTAAGGTAGAGTGATTAACCTCCAGTGGGAGAATCATTCATTCTTTCTGGAACTTTGGAAATGGTTGTAACTTTCCAGGCTGCATTTCAGCAGTGTACTGCTGTTAACCTGCTGCAATTTTAAGCAGGCGTACCCTCGTGTTCTGATGTTAAAATATTCTTTAGCACCTATTTCACCAAGCAAGTTCCATTTAATCTACTGTAAAGTAAGCTCTGTTTTCTGGAATTCACCAAAGGGTGTGGAAAACTGTCTAAATATGCCTGCACTAGGGACAGAAAACAGAATTACATAGGACGAAGAGAATTGCTGATACCTAAGACAGTTTAAAAAAATCCACCTACTAACTTACTGTATTACCTTATAACAGCTGGAGTGATGCAGAGAAGGATGTCTGGAAAATAAGTCATTTGTAATTAAGTATGGACATAGATACATCACTCATAAGTTTTCAAGTTCTAGTGTGGAGAGAAAGAAACAGGAATCAAAGCCTGTAATATGGCTGTCCCCTAGATATGGCTCTTGTTGTGACCTGAATTTTCCACAGGTTTTTTTTTTTTATCTTCAGTTTATAATAGAATAAAACATTTACTATCTTAAACTTTAAGAATGTCAGGATGTCCATCCCTGGCATTTAGATCCACCGCCAAACCACCAAAGTAACTGTTATCCCTAAAGCAGCAGATTAATTTCTATGGCAGTAAATAAGCTAAGGAAAAGACAGCAGTGTATTAGAGAGTCAACACTGCTGTATCTTCTTGATAAAAGTTCCATTGTGCTTCATAAATAATATGCTTCACCTCTAACGTTTACTGCAGAGCTACTGTGTCTCACTGTTTCATTATTTGCAGTCTGTTTCTGAGAAAGAAAAGTGCTGTCACTGCTCTTTTGTCTCAGCAGCAGAATTGTTATATATGCCAATGTGTTTCTAACAGCAGAAATGCACGATGACCTGTGAACACCAGCTCCTCTCTGCAGGTTTCACAGACTCCAGAAAGAACAGTGCTATGCTGGGTAAACTTGTGGTGGTCAACCACGGCATTGTGACTGATGACTGCAACTACAACAAGGCAAGAGCTATCCACCCAATCCTCCACTCAAGGGCCATTGAAGGCAGGGGCAGACAGCCAGAACAAGGGGCACATTTCTGCTGAATGCAACCAGAGAATGGTCCTTTGGTAGTTAATGTTTTATTTGTATGGAAGTAGCCATAAGGCCTCTGTTTGCAGATTGCTTTGCAGAATCTACCTCATCTACCTGTTGCTGACCTTTCCAGTTCCAGCAATCTGTGTGTACCCACTGTTCTATTTTCCAGACTGCCTCACCTCCTTTTCTCATATCTCTTTCCATACCTTCTTCCCTTGAGGCAGTTTTCTTCCTTTGCTCTGTTTTGGCATCTCTAAGTATTATGCTGGATGGGTCTTATGTGATGACACAGTACCTCCAAAAGAACCATGGTAAATCATAAATGCAATATTGCTGAAACCCTTAGAGGCCTTCAATCTTTATAAATCTGTGCAGAAGAGAACGCTTAAGGAAAACTACCCTTTTCAGAGTGCTTAAATGAATTTCTGAGGGTGTACACTGCCTTGCAACAGCCTCAGGTTGACCAAGAAGTCAGTACAGAGAAAAAATGCAGAAAATAATCCTGCTGAGCATGTTACTTGCAGCAAGGTCCTTACCTGGACAAATAGCTCCAAAATGATTTAAATTCCTCATGAAGCTTCTCAGACTGCAGAAAGTCATTTGTTAAGAAAAGCAAATTACAGATATTGGACCCTGGCTGTCAGTAGCTAATCTCCTGGAACAGACCCTTTGGATGTACATAGATGTACATACTTTTAATTATGGATTTTCAAATAAAAATGTGAAAATGGCAGTTCCAAAGTTCAGGCCTACATTCTCCTTCTCTTGAGCCCATTAGCAGATGCAAGACAAACAAGTTTTTTCAGTTTGCTGTGGATGCAGCTCCCTTGACGATGGCCAAAGGAACCCTATGGCATCTTCAGGTGTGCTCCTACCTAGCTGACCATGCAAGCCTGTGGTTGTTGTTTTATGCTCTCTCCACTACCTTCTTCTTTTCTGACAACTGGGCCTGTTTGCAGAATTGCAAAGCTCCTTTCATTCAAAGCTCTTTTTTTCCAATGCTGATCCAGGGAATGGCTAGCAGCCTTCCACTGTGTTGCAGCTCACCCATGCTACAGTCAAAGGCCCAATGCAATGATCTGCCTGCTGCTGTGCTGCCAGTTCTGTGGATCCATCCAAACCTGTGGGTGACCTTTGCCGACAGGAATCTAGACCATTATTCTGTCTGCTTTCTTCTGTGGCTCCCAGTCTCTGAGTATAGAGGTAAATTCAGTTATCTCTGTGAAGTCTTTCCTGAGTACAGAAATACTCAGGTGCAGAGAGCTTAGGTTCACTAGAACAGAAGTTGCAGTCACTTGTTTCGGTCTAGCAGTTTAGTCTGGGAGATAACAGTTCACCTCTGCATCCTGTTCTCTGCAGTGTGGTATGACAGATGAGCTAAAGTAAAACAGGAACAAGACACATGAGGAATCTATTCAAAGTTATACATAGAGGTGGGGAGAGGGAGGGAATTTTCTGGTGATTACACCCTGGCTCATGAGACTTAATTATCCAGAACGGTCCGATAACTAATAAAATTTGTTTGCATAGCTAACTCCCCTGATTAGTTCTGAGGAGGTGTGTGTCTCTCTTTCCACTTCAGGGAATTTCTTGTGTAAGTTTCTTCGGAAAGTGACAAATGCCGTATTTCCCTAAATGCAGCAGACTCTAAGAAACAAACTCTGAGAATCAAGCTCTGCATTCAGCAACTGAATTTTCAATTTCATACTGTTTTATAGTTTCATCTGCTACAGAAGTTTCTTTCTCCTTTTCAATACATACCCTGTACAAGTTACTAGCTCACACTTCAGCCCATGTTATAATATCTTTAAAGTACATCTTTTTCAGAGTAAACCTATTCAGCTGTGACACCTCTTTCCACAATTTATCTGTTCAAATCTCTGGCCATGTATAAGAAAAGACAGAGTTATCATGACCACTAGTTTAAATGGCAAAACCTCTTTGGAACACCAACCTTTTTGTCCAAAACTTAATTGGATTGTCATCTAGATTTGGGTTTGTTTTTTAACAGATCAGCAAATTGTAGTGTTCATGCATGGTGATCTAGACTATAAATTGTTCAGTACACAGAGCAAGTAATCTCTTGACAACACCAAACTCTACAGTCAATTAGTGTGAGATCTCTTTGGTAAAGTAATTTTTAAAACCTTCTATTTTGGTGTTTGTTTTGATCAGCTAAACACATTTATCGAGATTTAATAGAAGAAATTTTTTCCTTCTGAAAGTCAAGGCCTCAGCCTGGCATGGCAAAGTGAGTGAAATCAAGAAGAAAAACATTAGAACGTTAGTGGTTCCTCTTTATGCTTGTCACGTCTCCTTTGAAAGTAACTATTTGAAATGTTGACTGCAGCTCCGTATTAACATGAGGACAGAAATAGAGATGAGTTAATCCTCCCACTGGCTTCATGTCATGCTGGACTAACTGCATTTTGACAAACAGAAGTCATATTTTCAGGATGAAACGGGCTGCCTCAGTTCACCTACTTTCCACACATGGATATTTGCTAATTCAGACAATGCAACATTTGCTGCTGTCTGTGTGCTTCTATGTTGTGTTTTCTGCGGCCTAAATAGAGCTATGGGATCATAATCAGGAGAGCACACTCTAGTGATGTTATTTGACTTCTCACCTGAAATTGCCACTAATTGTGCACATAGAAGAAGGAAAGAGATTATTGCATGAAAGCTGACAAAGCTCAGAAAGGCATTTTTTTTCCTTCTCAAAGGCATAAAGAGGAAGAATCCACTCGTCATGAGAACAGGATGTAACGCTCCTCAGACTGGCGTCAGAGGTGCATGCAAGGAGGCTTCCATTGCAATGAAATCTTGTGGAGTAAATGTTAGCTACACATGAAGGAAGATTACAGGGTTTTGTCATGTTTTTAGTATGATTGTAATGGTCTTGCCTGCTGAACTTTGAATGCAGAAGTTGATTTTTTCTTGCCATCCAGCATCTGAACATTTTGAAGGGGCAAATGAGACATTCTTGACTTTCAACAATCTGCTTTACAGATTTTGAGAGAATATGTGCTTCCAAACAAGGCCATCAATTCACTGTTTCTTCCAGAAGGAAGAGACTTTGGTACATGCTTTTATAAGAGATTTTCCCACGTATATTTTGCACACAAATGTCCCAGTACTAACAATTATATTCCTAATTCATGCCCCAGGATTTCTTAGTCTCTTGGGCTGTCAAAATTACTGAAAATCTTGGAAGCTAATGAGAGAAGTCTCAGATAAAAAAAGGAACATCTGAACATTAAGCATCCTGCAATACCTGGACAACTGGGCTAGAAGCCAGTCTGGTTGTTTAAGGCAGAATTATAGAGGCTAGTTGAGAAATAATTCTTAAATCTGGCCTTTTTTTCTGTGCTTGGAATTCTACCTTAGTCATTCCTTGAGGTATATAAAAGCTTGAAATTCCTGGTTAGAAACCCCCTTCTGGAGTTCAGAGGCCCATTTGCCCTTTCATTCAGGATTCTGGCTCAGTGGGGTGGAGTTTTCAGCATGCATTCCTCTGAAAGGTAATCTGACATAGACTTGCTCAGGAGTAAGCCTATGCCTTATTAATTATTACTTCCTCTAAAGAAAAGTTATCTTAGTGTTCAGTTTTGGTTGAACAGGAAAAGCAGTATTTCCTATCAATGGTAAGAAATCTGATCACACTTTTAACTCTCATGATCTTGGTGCATTTTGTAATTGGACTTTATGAGCATATTCAGTAGTGGGAACCAAAATCATTTAAAGGACACAGGCCGTAGGTCTGACCATTCTCAAAGCTGCAATTATTGTTTGGAAGATTGTTGGAAGTCTTCAGCCTTCAGCTGCGACCTCCCTGAATCCTTCCTGATTTGTATGAGTCTGTTTTGGTGGGGTTCTTCGTAGGCATACATTTCTTGGATCTGCTGTCTAATGGTGCATCAGTGCTCTGTCATTTCAGGTCTTAGAGAAAAGAAGAACCAAACATTTATAAGTGAAAATAGACATAACCCTCTTGCCTGCAGCCTGGTTTTGAGTGGGAAAGGATGTCTCCTGCAAAAGAAAGGTGTAAATATCTTAGCTTCTTTCTTTCAGTCATAATACTTGATGGGAGAAGGTGGAAGTGTTGTCTTCTAAATGACTGACACCACTTTCTACAGGTCTTTCTTTATAAAGTGTAGCATCAGAGAAGTAAACACTTGAAAGTGCCAAAGGAATTGCAGCACACTGGCTTCACTATCAGTATTTCTGGGTGGAATAATCCTGGCCAAAGATGATGTGTGTGTCAGTGAAGGAATTTGTCAAATACTGAGTGTAGTAGTTCACAACAAGTGAAGCCAAGGGAAGCCTTGGACTGTGAGGAGCTAGACTGAGATAACAGCAAAGCCTGCATGCATGGGTTACAGGAGGATGATTATCCCCCTGCCACAAAGTTTTCCATGATTGTACTACATAGCTACAATCCACGTAAACGTTGTCCTGCTATAGCAACATGACTCATTTGTTCTTTTAAAGACATTTTTATTACATCAGGGAGACAATTTTTGGAAATCTGATAATTTTCACTGAGTCATTTAACTGTCATGGCTTTTCCAGATGTGTCTGGTTATCTTCTGAGTAAGCTTGGAGAACGTGAGGCTGAAGGGCTGTTGTTGGGGTCTGTCTGTCTACTGGCAGAAAACACCCTGAGTAAATACCTGGTTTGTATGACGCGCTGGTATTATTCATGCACATACTAACTAGGAAAAAGAACAATTTAGCAAACCAATAACTTTTTTTTTTTTTTTTAGTAAATTGAAGAATGCCCTTTAAGGAAGAGAGAACTCCTGTTTCTCAAAGGACTTTTCCAGGTTGTTTGTGCTTGGAAAAATAATTTTTAAATTGGCACAGAATAACTCCATGAAAAAAGTCCAAGTACTTCTTCAGGTCATCCGAGCTACACTTTATGAAAAAGCAACTTTGTTTCACAACAGATAAATCATAGGTTGTAAGCCTTAAAGAACTTTAAATGTTGATATGATAATAATATGAGGTTGTATATTTCAAATATTTTTTTATAACTATACAGTCCAGGGTATTTTCTCTGAATTTTTGGAAACTTCTTAACTAAATCTTTTTACCTGAAGTCATCAAAAGAATTCTGTTTTATATCTATTTCTACGTATGTATCATTTTATTGGAGAAGTTCATAAAAGGAAGCCATCTGTGTGAGAGCACACTGATGTGTGTGCTATTTAACAGAAAAGACAGATTTTCTTGTTTATGAAACATTAAGCCTGCAGTAGTCATTTCATATAAATCAGAGTAAACAAACAGATAAACAAATCCCATTGGGTAAATTGAAAACAGTCCTGCCTGCGTGCTGCCCATATGATTTGTGTGTAAATGGACAATGATATACCCCTGTAACTGGAAAATATAAAAAATTAGAGTGAGGCAAGGCTAGCTTTATTTTTTAAAGGAAAGTGTTTTCTTAAAATGGCTGTAAGGCGAATATAGGCACTGATTTTTAACACTGTTGTTGTTTTGTTGTTTCACTGACATAACTATTCGGCCAAAAAAAAAATAAAAAATTGTGTGCTCAAGAGGAATTCAGGCAGTGCTTGTTGTAATTCTCAGTTTCAGGTAAATCTCAGCCTAAGCACTCGTGGAATGGCTCGTGACTGTCTCGAAGCTGGTAAGAGTTACAGTATGGAAACGGAACAGCAGGGAAGTCCCCAGGCTTGGTGCTTGGTAACTTAGAAACGCTGATTCCCTTAATTTAAATTGCTTAAAAAGTGTCTCCTCCATCTCTGGAAGACTGCATGATGCAAGCTTGGAGGCAGCAGACCACTGCTGTCTGGAGGCACTCTGATGTGCTGCTGGCACTGCAAACATTCCTGCGACTGAGTGCGGAGCTACCAAGCAGGAGGTTTGCCCAGCGTCACAGCAGGCAGGAGCAGCTGAATTAATAACTGCTCAGCTATTAATGCTGCTCTCACAGGATCACCATAACCAGCTCCTAAGAAATAACATGCCTCAGCTTGCTGGGTTGCCTTTAGTTTTACTTTCCTGCTTGCAAAGGCAGCTCTTTCTGTAGCAAACAGATTTGGGGCTTCAGTTTAATCTCAAAATACACATAAACTTTTAAATTAAATGATTCTTTCAAACTCTTACTTTATACTAAGACCCTTTAAAAAAAAAAAAGTTTTAACACCCTTTTCTGTTTGCTTTTACACAAAATCAGACAAACCACACACCTGTGAAACCAGGAACAGAAGTTGCAACTGCTCACAGTTTTATGGTGTTTGCCTGGCATTGAACTGCAGGTAGGTCAAGATTAAAAATAACAACAGAGAGCTCCTAATTAACACATAGGTGCTGTTTTGGCAACCAGGAGCTCTTAAAATATGAATTCACTGGATAAATCTCTCTCAAATCTTGTCTCCCCTGTACTCCAGCTTTATATGAAAGATACATCTGCAATTTGTTTCCTGCATTTGTTCACATTAGCTTTAAAATGTAGTATGTCTAGTACCTCCACAGAATTTTGCATGCAAATCATTTAAGATTTGATTTTTCTAGGCATTGATTGATCACATTTAGCTGGTGTTTGAACACAGAGCAATTGAAAGAGCAAATCATGAGTTAAATCACTCTGGGTTTTGTTACGGGGAGGGTACCACAAGCTTTAATCCTGCTGATGCAAACCAAAAAGCAAGCAAGCCTACAAGAGGACACAGAAAGCACCTGGGGAAAAAATAGCATAGGGAGTGCAGGTACAAAAATGTCTATGCATATGTCTGGGGGCTGGTTTTGTATTTCTTCAAAGCAAACTTTGTTTTAAAATATTTTGCTGTGGAAAAAGACCACTTAGGATCTTTAACACTTGAGAAAACAATCACTTGTTTCCTACGTATTTTCTCTTTTTTTTCCACTCAGTGAATCATAAACTTGTTTTGGAAATTTTTTATTTTTTTAATCATTACGGGAACAGGCCAGAAAGAAGCAATAATTATATAATGCATTACAAAACAAGGTACTGTTGGAACCAGAAAAGCAGCAAAGCAACCTGCTTGTGGTTTATTTCCTGGGTGAGAAAAACAGCTTAGGGTGTGACTGGGAAGAGAAGGTTTATGCCATGGAAGTGTAGCAATCACCACCCATGAATAAGGAGCTGTTGAATAATGGACAGTGAAGTGTTGGGGTGCAGATGACTAACATTGGACCTAATTTCATTCTCTGCATCCTGCCCATGACTCTGAGAAGGGTTCTCCATATATTTTGCCCATCTGGCTGTGCATCTGGTTTTAGCCAGGATTAAATCAGCTGCACACAGAATGTTGATGATTAACTTGCTGTGACTATACAATGAACATTTCTTTGCATTTAAGAGCAGGACCCAGAATTCTGATCAGATTTCAAGTTCCCATGTTCTTCCTCCTTAAATTCTAACATATATTCATCTGAAATACACAGTTGTCAAAACAATATGCTTTCAATCAGTTGCTGTATTGCAGTGACAAATCTATCCTCAAGTGTAGCCTGCAGTTAGAGTGAATTGATGATGATGGACCACCAAATAAATAGCAATTGTTGTCCATTATAAGTACCCATAAAATAAACACTGACTAGATATTGCTGTGTAAAACTGGTGGATGGAGAAAATGAAATTGATCTGGTTGGTATTTTACTTGGTAGTTTTAATGCTGAGATGTATATAGTATATCTGATATGAATGCCAAACAGCATCCTAAGTTAGTTTACTTCATGCCAGTCAAAAGGTAACAGCAAAATCCCGTGTTTCATTAGCTATAAAATATGAAGGACACTAAAATAAAGCTCAGGTCTCTTAAAGAGACAAAACTGGTGGTGTTTGGAACATAGTGATCAGGAGATTAAAAAAAAAAAAGAAGAAATATTGCTAGAATGGAAAGTAAACCTAATAGGAAAATGGAATTCACTATTAGAGGCTACTATGTTAATTAAATTTCTGATGAATAATGCTGGATTGACAGCTTAGAATGGAAAGGGATCTTTAATTAAGAAAAGAAATCCTGCTCACTTGAACAGTACTTTAGAAATGGCATTAGATCAGTAGCCTTGAGCTCTATAAGTAGAACAGATAAATAGCTGGATTGATTGATTCTTGGTACTTGAAACAATATATGTTGCCAGGTCTTCTTCTCTTCCCTATTAGACTGCCACATTTTGCTCACTTAAGATATTACATTAGATGATCCTTTAACTTAATTCCTTCATTCCTTAAAACTTCATATTTTTATATAAGCCCTTCAGGATGTTTTTTGGAAGTCCATGTATATGTGAATCATAGGAATCTTTACTACTTCATGTTTTGGGTGGTTGTCACCCATATATAACTTGATTGATCTGCCTTTAGTGGATGCTAATTAAGGGGAAAAACATTTAAAACACCTGCAGAACCTAGGATTTTCCCAGTTTGGTGTAATTTCCCATTGTCAACTTAAGATAAGTCTGTTACAATCTGCTGTAGTAACAATCAGCTGATGTGCAATCAGATAAAATTTTTATTAATAGTCCCCAGAGCCTTCCTTAGTTTCTCTCTGTTTCTCTCTTGTCACATGTGATCTGCTTCTCCATCTACTTGTGACTCCCTAAGATTAAACTTCCTGCTAATTGTAGCAGGATAAGGATCCCCAGCTGATAAGGGATGTTGGAACTGGAAAATGTCCACTGTGGAGCAGGAGAAGAAAATCTTCCACAGTGAGGCATGGGTTTATTTCTTTGTCAAGGATTTCCTCCCACTGAGAAGTACAGGAGGAATATATTTACTGGATTTATTTTTTGAAGAGCCCAGATACTGTCTAAAAATACTGTTGCTGAAGTATTAAAGTGGCATTTTCATTTGAATGGGCCTCTGCTGCTGTGCCCTGCAGTGGTGCCTCACAGTGAAACTGGTGTTTGGAGGAGAAAATCACAGCAGAATTTTCTAGGCTTGTTTGGAGATGGGTGTGTGCAGGCAGAGCAGTTTTAGCCCCTTAGCAAGAGGCTGTACTTTATTCTAGATGAAGGAAATAAGAAGTTTGTTGGTGAGAGATGCTCCAAAGTGTGAAAGTGGTGTCCATTCAATTCTATCTTGTCAGTAGAGGCTTTCAGAGGACACAGCCAGTTTGACTGGGATGGGTTCTTTTGCTTAAATGTGAGTTTGGTAAATAATCCAGAAATTCCAGAGAAAATGGGGGATTCTGGGGATGTTCTTTATTAATCTCTCTCCTTACTAATCATATGTGAATATGCACATCTCAATAGCTTAAAACTCATCTCTCAACTCTCTCTCTCCCTGTTGCTTATTTCTGTTTTCCCCACTGTCACTGTCTTTAACCTGGTCCCACTAATTATCCCAAGAAAACATTTGAAATTAACTAGGAAAGGAATAAGCTCATAATTATAGACATGAAGTTTGAAGAGAACATTAAGAGAGTCCCAAAGTCAAACATTCGAGCAGTAAGAAATAGCAGAAACAGGTTTATCTGTGCTTCCATTTTTTTAGCTTCTTTATACATCTGATTGCAATTCTCTTTTTCAATGCATATCACATGCTTCCTTCTCTCCTAACCCTCCCAGGACCCCAGGGATGCTTACTGCACGACATACACAGTGCTGCTCATCTAACAAGCATCTTTTCAGTATTTTGCTTATGCCTCATTTTTCTGTGATTGGTGTTTAGGGCTCTGTCTGATGACCAAGATGTGCTTTGAGATGACTTCTGCTCTTCTGTAGTGCCTGAATGTTTCAAAAGCAGTTTTTCTTCACAAAGACCCCTGAGACAAGCAAATCTTATCACCTCCAGGAGGTTTTATGATTAAAAGGAACAATTAGCTTGATTTGAGACAGTGTAGTTCTGACAAATCTGAAACATGCAGGAAATCTTGTTTAAGAATGTGTAGGAGTAAACTGAATTTCATACTTTCAAAGTATAGCTCTCTCAAACTTCACTAGCAGCTGTGAGCTAATGAGATTATTTCTTTACTGGAGCTGCAACTGCAGTTCAGATACCCAGAAATTAACATGCAGACTTCCCTTGTTTAAAAAAAAAAAAAAAAAAAAAAAAAAAATTAGATCAAGCCACTTCTCCAGTTGCAGGCAGAAAATACAAGGCAGAGAGAGGAATTAAGTTTAACCCTTAATTCTCAACCCTGAGCACACCTTTTTCTCCTGCTGGCCCTTAGTCTAACTGCTGTGTATCTCCCAGTCTCTGTGAGGATTATGGGTCCTACAAACAGAGTAATCACTTTTACTTCAGAGCTTTCCTGCCTCCCCAGAGTGTTTTGTAGTATGCATGCTGAATAAAGTATTAATTGTGAAATTGTGAAGGTGGTTTCTTTATGCATATAAGGAACTGATACATTAACTGATTTATGAATATACACCAACGAATGCTGGTATTTCCTCATTTTCATAGAATCACAGAACTGCTTGAGTTGGAATGGAACTTAAAGATCATCTAGTTCTGACACCCTGCCATGTGCAGGGACACCTTTCACTAGCCCAGGTTGCTTAGACCCCATTCAGCTTGGCCTCGAACGCTTCCAGGGATGGGCCATCCAGAACTTTCCTGGACAACCTGTTCCAGTGCATCGACACCTTCTGAGTTAAGAATCTGTTCCTAATAACTAATCCAAACCTCTCCTCTTTTAGTTTCAAACCGTTTTCCTATCTGCCTTTGTAAAATGTTACTCCCTATTTTTATAAACCCCCTTTAAGTACTGGAAGGCGTCTAAGGGGTGGCCCTGGAACCTTTCCTTCTCCAGCTGAGTTGTCATCACAGACTTTGCATCAGCAGTACTGTTGATCTGTGGTAAGCTGATGCTTGCAACCAGCCACCACTAGAGAGAGAATGAGGGAGTGCTATCTGACAGTGAGGCTGTGCTGTAGAGTGACCATTTTTCTGGCAGGCATTTACTCTCCATCCAGTGGGACATCGATTCTGGCAGGAGAGAAGTGGTAGGAGTGTGGAGGTGGCTGCAATATTTATTTATTTCAACACAGAGATGAGCTTTTCTATTCCTTCTATTCTACACTCCAAGCTCGCTCTTGCTTTCTGTCCTTCTTCCTTACTGAGTCAGCCCAGGTCTTCTCTCCCTGCCAGGTCCTTCCACATGCTTCTTTTTGCAGTACCCACTTGCATATAGGTCAGCTCTTGTCCTCTCCTTAACTTTGGCAGCTTCTTTATTTCCCTGGAGTTTGTGTGGCTGTGTGGATTTCAGCAGTCCCAGGGATAGTTGTGCTTAGCCCTGTGCTTGGAATATTTGATAGTCATGGCTGCAAAGAGCCATGAGGTGTACATGGGAGTCAGCTACTCTTAGAATTTTAGCAGCCCTCAGAGGATTGGAATATGGCATACTCCTCATGCAACAACCACTACCATGTAAAACTGTAAAGTATGTGGGTGTTAGAAGATTTGGGGGGGGGGGGGGGGAAACCACATCAGAAGTATGGATATTTGAATAAAACACTAGATTTTTCAAATGTTATGCTCTGAAAAAACCCAGCTATTCTGGTTGACATTTTCCAAAACCTAAAGTTACTTTACACAGCAAACACACAGAAAAAAATTAATTTCAAAATTTAGCAGACCTAAAAATATGTTTTTCAAAATAGATATAGTTACATGACTTTAGTAGGTAGAACTATATATATGGTAGTTACTAAGCCACCAGCACATGGAACTATGCCTCTATCTACCTAAGATTGACCCAAGCAGTAATCTAAAATTATAGAACTATGTGTTTTATTTCCAATCTCTGAGCCTTAAAATATACTTATTTCAGGATTTTCTTTCCTCACTAGAAGGCAATTCCCAACATAGCCAGTCTTCTCTCTCTCTTTTCTTCCCCTTTCCTTACTATAATAAATTGTTTTTCTTGATCTACAGTATTGAAATGAAATTGAGTCCTGCCAGGCATTTAAAAGAGAGATGTAGGAGGATGCTGGAGCTATTAGTTAAACCTCTGTATAGAATTTTTCATTCTCTTTTAGCTATGCTTTGTCATTTCTTAGTGCTTTTATTATTTGTAATAACATGACCTAAAAGTACTTCACAAAAAAAAAAAAAAAAACCCCAAAACATCAACTAGATGCTTGATTTTTAAATGCCAGAAGAAAAAGAAAATATTCTTGCAAAGTTCAAGGCAAGGAAATGAACCAGATTTCATTCTCCTTTGGTAGATCTTGTTTCAAAGTGGTGGGCAAAGATAAAAAAAGAGTCTTGGAACTTCTCCAGGTTTCTTAGGATTTCTGTGAGCAGCCAGTGTCCTTTGGATTGCCTGAAGTATTTTCAATGGGGTGCTGTACACCCTCATACCAAAATAAGTCAAATATACAATAGTGCTCATAGTGCATAGCTCTGGTATCTGTTGCACAGTTATTTGTACCTAAATGTACTCCAATGTTACAAGTTGCTGGAAAGATTTTATACTTTCTCCCCTTGATTTTTTGCCCCCTTCTCTTATTCTCCTACATTTCTTCTTTTTTATTTTTTCTCTCTCTCTTTTCCACATCTCTTTACCTCCTCTCTACTACTCATTTTATTGCTCACATCAAACCACAGATTAGAACAGATTAGATTAGATTAGATTAGATTAGATTAGATTAGATTAGATTAGATTAGATTATTGAGCTTCTATGTCATTACTTGTAAGGTAAAAGAGTACCTCTTTGTTAAAAAGGAAAAAAAAAAAAAAGGAAAAACCCCAACTCTCCACCATGTAGAAATTCCCTGTAGAGCTTTTGAAGAATTTCTAATGCTTTCTATCCCATTCACAGAGGGGCACATGTGACGTTTGTTTTCATGTCTGTGAAGGAAAAGATGGACTCGTTTGGAAGAAAATAAATTCAAAATGCTGTATTTGTATTTTCACAGCTGACGACCACACACTTCATGGTGAGTATCTTAGAATGTGACTTCCAGGTCTTGGGTGCACAGTAATAGAACTGCAAGGAAATTCTTAACAAAAAATGCTGTATGAGAAAAGGACAATGAGGGCCTTTCTAACATTCTCTCTCTTCCAATGCCTCTGCAAAGGAAAATTAATTGCTATTTGCAGTCTTTCTTTCTGAGATTAAGAAACTTGGAACACTTCATCTGCAAATCAGCACTGCAGCTGGAGATTAATGCAAGTCCATAGGCCCTCTTATTCTGAGCCAAATGGTCTTTGTCAAATTCTGCTGAAGCCAATTTTTGCTCACCAGTGTTGACTCCTCATTAAGATATTAATATTTGTTTGAGCCATCATTATTGTAATTATTTAGTCCTTCATGATAAGAACAACCTTTGAGATCTGAAGCATGGATTTAGAAACCTTGGATAATTGCACAGCAACAAACTCTTCAAGATTCTTTGTACTGTGTAGGTACCAAACCACCTTTGTACCTTTTTTCCACATCAAGGATTTGAAAAGAAACAAACTCAAGGGAAAAAAAAACCAGTATTTTATTTTCTAGATTCATACAAGATTTTGTGCTGTGGTCACTGTATGTTCTTTTCTGGTTAATGCTTGTGGTCCCCCTAATGTATCAAGGTGTCATTTTATCATGTGTGACACAGAGCCAATCATAGAAAAAGATCTTTCCTCATCCCCAAAAGGTGCACTGCACTGTAAGAAACAAAGCATGACTAAAGCTGGTAGAAGAAACCAAGCACTGCTTAAGTCTGTTGTTGGCATTAGGAGTATTACAATTCTGTGGCTTCATTCATTAATGGGGCTGTAAGTCATAAATGTGACAGAGGAAAAAAATCAGCATTACTTTTAAATAATGCATGTTTGGTAAAGCTCATATAAACTGCAAAAATCCTAGAGTGAGGCGCGGCAGCAAAATTATTATTGTCTGGACTTGGAAGGAAAAAGTGAAATGACAGCTCAGAGGGAATAGTGATACGAGTCTGCAAAAGCTGAAGCATATTAATGCCAAAGAAGGAGAAGAATTTACTGTGATGTAGAGGAAGTACTATAAGAATTAATGACCTGAAAAATTTGGAGGAAGTATAACTATGAGACTGCAAAATGCTTTAAAGTAGACTTAAAAAATAAGACTAGGCACATGTCTAAAAACTATAGTTCAGGAACCAGCCTGAACATTGGAACTGGATATTCCATGCTCATATCTGAGCCTTATAGACTTCCTGCCACCACAGTGTTTTTCTGCCAGTAACCTCAACACCTGTAGGGAACTGATATGTTGCCCTTCTGCCCGTTGTATTACTGATCATGAACTGTTCTGTGGTAGGCCATGTAAAAAAAAGATAAAAACCTAAGGACTGACCAACTAAAAATAATCTTTAATCCAATACCAGGAGAAATCTTTGCAATGGTAATGAGAAATATGAACTTTAAACTGAGGAAGAAATAAAGACTTGTGTGATCTCGAGGCTCAGTATTTACTCACCGAGAGCCTAAATCAAGTAAATAACTATACAACAAAATCAGCAAAGGGAATATGCAGATGAAAACAGGGAACAGTATAGGTACTGAAAAAACTACGTGTCATCTCAGAGACTGGGCGTAGTCAGTGAGAAACCAAATATTTATACACCAACACCGCAGCATAGTAACACAAGGGAGGAAGTTGAGCTGGTGGGGGAAATGAAACTAGACGAGTGGAGGAGAAGAGGAATGTGGTGGAATAAGAATCATGTTGGTACTGGCTCTTAGCACTGAGATGTGTGCCATATGCAAACCCCCTTCTTCATACATTGTTAAGGCAGATGGACAATGCAACACACTCAGAATATGATCAGAAATAAACAAACAAAAAAGAAGTACCATGGCTTTGGGATTGAATCAAAAGTAAACCCATTTTAAAACAGTCCAATAAGTTATAGTGTGCCAATACTGAAATATGTATACATTCAGATTTTTAATGGTGTTAGGAAATACATCTGGAAATTGCTTGATTGATATTTTTTTGTCTTTCCTGATTAGAGTTGGAAAATAAATCTTACTTACAACAATGAGCCTTAGAAATTCCAAGATTTGATAGTTAACACATCTTGTCACATACCTGAATTAGAAAGAGGTGATGTTATTTAGCTTGTTTTGGGTGCATAATAAAATATGCTACAAATACACTATAGAGGAGTTGGTCACAGAATTTACTTGTGACTTGAACTATGTCAGCTTGATCTGCTGTAAATCAAGGGAAAGATAATAGAAGATCTGTGAATAAGGCCTTCAGTTTTGAGAGAGAAAACTGAATAATTTTCTTGTTTGAATGAATGGAGATGAGTTAGTCAAGTTATTTAAGCAGGAAAGCTGAGAATCCTGCATGTAGTACTGACACTTGCTTAATTAGAATGTTGTGGGACCATCAGGAATTCGTATGTTTTGCAAGGAAAAACTCAAAGCATTCTGTACCTAACTAGATTATAGGTACCTCCAGAGAGATATTACCATAAGTAGATCTGGGAAAGAATGGAAAATGGTCTGCTTGCCAAAAATATCTCATGTCTTAGACATGAAGTACATGGCTATGGTAAGAATCAACAGAAAGCCAGTTGAGACAGACCTTGGTAAGAACAGAGTAGATTTCAAGAGATCTTTTAGCCATATGACCTGAAAAGTTTATAGTGAAAAATGTTCAATGCAGTGAGGATGTGGCCAGGAGTACAGCTATTTCTCTATTATGATTCAAAACCTAAATCAGTCCCCAGTCTTTCACAGATTTCCGAGTTGGCTGGCATGCAAAAAATGGTGAGGCTGAGTTGCATCATTTTATTATACAATGGTCAGGTTAACATTAAAGGCAGACATATGTTTTTATCAGCACTTACAGAGGAAGGATATCTGCATATCTGTAGGTGCATTAGTTTAACCTGGAATTGAAAAAAGCCTGTAAGAGCAAATATGAAGGACAAGATTACTCAAAGATTGAAAACAAGGATGCATTCAAACAATGATTTTGCAAACAGAAGGTTGTGCCTCATAAATCTTTTATCTCTTTCTCTAGAAGATCAGGGAACTATTTCGCAGTGGGGAGAATCTGATTTATTTGAATTAAATGCAACACATATAGGACCACATTAGAGGCTATCCATGAAGAAGAGAATGTGTAGCAAATTTAAAGTGGAGAAGAAGCTGGTAAAGGAGAACAGAGATAAAGGAGCACCTTGGGAGTGAGGAGTTGGACAGATAATGACAAAGGTTATAACCTGTTGTCATCACAATTACACAGGTAGGCTTGATTGCATTGGGTACTGGAGCAATAGAAATGAGATAAAATTCAACAGTACAGCAGAGAAAAGCGCTTAACGGAGAGACTAATCACAAAAAAAACCTCTGAGTTGGTACTGCCACAGGGGCATTGGGCAATTAGGGCAGCTTAGAAAGAAGATGAATTTAGGTGAGAGAGTGGACAACTAGCAGTTGCTGACAAGATACACAACCCTGGGAAAAGACAAGAGTCTTGGGAGATGTCGTTCAGAGCGTTTCTAGTAATGATGGTGAGTATTTGAAGAACTGATGGAAGGTGGAAGAGGTGCAATTAAGGGCACAACAGATGCTTAAGGGGATGGAGACAATCAGGAGAAATTTGCATTCTTTGGCTTAGAAAGACAAAGAGGGAAAGGGAATATTGCTCTCTGTACATGAATGATGAGGATAACCAGTACCAAGAGATGACATCTTACCCCAAGGAACAAATGATCAAACAGATAGAGGTGCTTTGTCCATATGGAATTTGAAAGTGAGAACAAGAAGGTTCTGGAGGAGCCCTTCATTAGAAATAGTCCAGAGTACTCAGGGGACTTCTAAGACAGAGATCAGAATAATATGAAAAACCACTTTCGTGCCTAGGTGACTGTTTGAACAGGAAATTGCTTTGGGTGAGCTTAGAAAATCTTTCTAAACTTGCAGTCTATTTGTGTATTCAGTCATTTGTGAACAATTAGTCTCTGATTCCTCTCTCCAGTTCCCTTAGTCTACAATTCAGGAACTGTTTAGTTCTTCCACATAAACACACTTCTCAGTAAACATTTCCCAAGATTCATCCTTGTTAACATAACAATGAACTTACTCATAAATTTAGTGGGTTAAGTAGCATTTCCAGTAGTAGGGAAGGAGAAAAAACTACTCTTTTTTCATCTCTATCAATGCTATGGAAAATCCTGCAGGTAAAAACCCCAAACCCTTCCATTTTACTTTATTTGAATGGCCTGTCATCACTTAAGACACTATAAGCCACCAAAATACTGTCTCCTCAGAGAACTGTTGGCCTGCTGCATCTGAGGAATTGCACAGTTCAAAGTTTGAGAAAGGGGGCAACACGCAAATTTCATCCTGCTGAGCTTATCTGAATTACAAGCAAAAAATGCCCCTCTTAAATATTAACTGGTATTTATCTTATACTACTCTACCGCCCCCCCCAACCCTGCTTAGTAATTGGAAACATTTTTTTACTCCTGCAAGAAGTCAATATGTGGCACGGGATGTCACCATGCATAATTGCACAGCTGGTGAAAGGACTGGCTTTGCTACACCAGCAGAGCTGTTCTGAGTGGCTGAAGTGTGTAGAAATTATCTGCTAAACTCTTGCCTTCCATGGACCAAGCTCTCTGTCACCTTCCATGTATTTATCTTGCTAGTGTAGGTATGTACAATATCACTTTGGGGATGTGGCATTTGGGGCTCCAGGGGCAGTCAGAGTCCTGGTTGCTGGCAGCTTTGCAGAGAGAAGGGGAAATAATCAAAGCGAAACACTCTAGGATGGTTGTGGAGAGGCTCAAAAAATGCAGGATAGATAAAGGGGAGGGAATACAGAACAATGTACTTGGTCTCAGCTGTTCTGATATTTCACTTCATGTATCCTAGCCCAGCAAGGGATTGAATAATTTCACTGGCAATGTCTCCATCTAAATGTTCAAACCCCAAGTAAGAGAAAAAAATCTTCATTTTTACTTCTGCAAAAGCAACACTTATTGCTCATTTCATAAAGGGTATCAATAGCCACGAAACTTGCTCTTTCCCTGTGAAATTGAAAACTCTGAGATTCCTCAGGTTTCAGTGTAATAAATTTTATACAGGAGAAGTAACTAAATTTGTCTGTTTGAGAAAAGCTGTGTCAGAAATTCAATAGTTTTTCATCTATCTGCTGAAAATTTTCTGGAGACTATTTGAGAGGTTTTGAATGATAAAACTAAGCCATCAACTTTCTGCTCTTTGGAAACTTCCCCATAGGAAGCATGCATAATATCATTTAAATGATGTAATGCTTTTCTGGAAGGAACACATCAAGGTCAACATATAAAGCCCACACAGTAATTTTTCACATCGTGCTTTGCTTTCGTAGATACAAGTCCTAACGTGATGCTATTCCTAAGTGACAAGTGACGATTAAACTAGAGTGGAGGAACTAAAAGGCAGCAACAAAAAAGTGTTTCCATTTCTTTGTCTCTGATTGCCATTCCAGTAAGTGGTCCAGGGGTAAGACCATATGATGATTCCATAGAGGTGTGGCAAAAACTGAGGAATGAAAAAATTAAGTTCTTGCAGATGATGTATCTGATTCTCTCAGATTTTTGTAAGCGGGGGAGGTTTAATGCAGTAAGAATGATTTCCAGCCTGATTACTCTATATTACTCTTCATGAAAAAATTTTTTGCTTTCTGGAAAACCTCCTCAACTTAGTTGCTTTCAGTACTTAGGCAGGTTGATTTCATTGAGAGCAAGCAGTGAGAGGGACACAGAAATAAATTCTTGTGAATATACAAGTTATAATTTCAGTGGGTTTATGTTTATAAATAATGCCTAAATTCTTTGCATAAATCTGCATAGCAGTAGGATTTGATCATACTTTCAGCTGCTGCATTCAGACATGCTTATTGGTTTTGTTTCAAAGTGGCTGCTTTACTATTCTGTAGTACAAGTAAAAAGTTGTGGTTTAAAAGTGACCTTCAGTCACTCTCTCAGGTCCAGAAGAAAAGTTGATAGAACTGTTTATTGCACATTTTTGATAGAATTTGCCTATGTCCTTTCTGGCCCATTTATGTCATATGAACCTGGTTTTAAATGTGCCTTGGTTAAATGCCATCTGATCACTGATTATGTTTGTGTAAATTTGGACTTCTGCATAGACAGTGACTGTTCTCTAGGTCATTTGACATAGGACAATCAAACATAGTCCACATCCAGGCTCATCTCTGAGTTGGTATCCTAAAAGACTGCACTTCTGGTCTGTTTTGGAAACCTGGTTGAGGTTGGAATAGGTCTCTTGAGATTATTAGTCCACCTGCCTTGCTCTCCTAAAAAGTCTGTGATGGTGTGTATTTGCATATAGGGAGACATGGCATGCAGAGCCAGGCGTGAGGTTTAACACGTCCAGAAGTGCTGGTTGGGTGCAGAGCAGAGAGGGTGAGCAAGGCACGCCTTGGTCCTAAATCCCCCTGCCTGCTGGAGCATTGCCCATGCCTGCCATGCCTGCACTATTGCCTGTAGTTTCCTACTGGGCACAAACCTAACTGCCCTACTTTGGAAGTCCTACTTCCCAGAAGGGATGGAGCTCAAGTACAGGGTAGAAGACACAGGCAACAGAATCCTTGAGAGAAACTGGCAGTGGAGGTATCACCAAAATACAGCAGAAGAGACTGAGTAAAACATAAAGCTAGTTCTACTTCCTGCTGCTTACCAGTCTGAAATCAGCCTGGAATAACACAAAAGATGCAGCAGTGGACATGAGCCAGAAGTGATAGTGGTTTCTGGTTTCCAGACTGTGCTCCTGTACAGTTGTTAAGGGAGAACTTTCTAGTCTTGACTTGTACTCATTTTTAATATCATTTATTTGAAGGAGTTTTGCGTGCAAACTTTGCTGCTCCTTTTTTTTTTTCCTAGTTGCAGTAATTTTTGAAAGAACATTTTGGCATACTATTGAATACTATTTGGAATACTATCCATTGGAATTCAAAGCATATCTGAATTTTGGAAGTTTCCCCACTAGTCTAACAGATGTGGTAAGCAATTATTACATGCTAAAAATTCTACCCTTAACCTTAACCCTCTGTTGTTTCTGGGTGGGTTTTTGGACAGAGGACAACATTTTCTTTATTTTAATGCAACTGTGGCAAAGAACTTCTGATCTGTTTCCAGAACATTATAGTGTGTTCCTCCTCGGGATAGTAATCCTTTAGGTTTTATAGCTTATATTTTTGCATAAACAATTTGTAGTTGCAGAAGTGCACAAGCATAGTCATTAAAATCTGGTTAATATGGGGCAATATAAGTGTGAGGCTTAGACAGGTTGTGGTTAGAGAAGAGATAATCTAAATTGCTGATACAGATTGTACTGTACAAATGGAAATGTGGCATAAAGCTTTATTCTTCCTTTGTCAGCTTCTCAGTAATCTAATCCCATTTAATCAGACCTGATAGAGACAGCAACACTTTTCACCAGTAATTTTTAACTAGGAACAAACTCTGCACTATTCTTTATATGCCTGAACTAAATAGGAAAATAGAGTGTGAAGATGCAGTGTTTCCTGGGTAGCACGTGGGAGGTCAGTCCTGTGGTGAAGGAGAGATTTAGCATCAGTATTATGGTCCAAATCCACTGAAGGTCAAAAACATGAATTACTTTCTTCCTTGGCACAGCACCAGTACAATGAACGACTCTTTCATGCGTTTGTGGCGTGAAAACAAAAAGACTACTGAGAGAATGAGGGAGCGTTCTCTGTCTTCATTTAGCACGTTGCCTGCCATTAGCTAAACCTCAGCTGCATCTTTGTGCTCCTATTAGTGCTCCATGGAAAAGGTACTTGCTAGTTCCCAGAGTGGGAAGGACTGCAGTGACACAGTTCTGATGATTACACATCTGCTGCATTTCTTCATGGAAATCTGGGAGAAAGCCATTGCTGTTCAGGTGTGTCACTATTGTTTTGCCTGCTGTAGGCGTTTTTAAGTTTCTTCAAAGATTTTTAATCAAATAGAAACATGAATTCTAGAGCTGAATGATCTAGAGCTTTGGTGAAGAGGCATGAGAGGGGTGATAAGAGCTGTACCCCACATGTCAAGGATCAACATTTTCCTCTGCTAGCTCTAAAAAGCCTTTGGTTGCTATGGCAAGGTAGTTTCCTCAGGAAACCTCACAAGTTCATTGCCTCCCTAGCTTGGTGTTCTTTACAGTGGGAGCAAATAGTCTTTTACGTCATTCAACTTCTTTTTGCTTGGTTCTTTCTGTTCAGCCTTACAAACCACAGAAATGGGAAGTCCAAAATCCGAGAGCAATTTGTTGAAGATAAGAGTTTTCTGTGAGATCATGTTAAACATAAATACACAGAGTAAAGCAAACCATCTGAATTATGTCCTCAAACATGTAACATAATAAGTTTGACATTTCTTGCAATAAACTTTTAGTGAATTCAACAACTGAAGAGAGTAAATAAGAAAAGGGGAAGGAAAGGAAGGGGAACTGAAACACCAAAATCAGTCAAAGAGAAAAGTTTTAGTTAAATAATCCCTGTTGCAGTTGAATAGATGAATTGTATGAATGAAGTGGCTTGCTTTAATAGCTGGCAGGAAAAAAGCTGATCTGCATTACTTTCTCATAAACAGTATTTAAGGACAATTTAATTGAGAACTTGCTGAAGGCCTAGTGGATAAAAGCAGTCAAAAATAGTTTGAAAATGTTTTGCATCTAGATTATCACAATTTTTTAATAAAGTGGTAGTGTTGATTTTCAAACTGAATTCTCAATCCTTTGATAAAATTCTAATACAGCCTTTGCTAACCTTTTTTCAGTGACTGTTAGAGTGAAAGAATCTGCTACGTCTTCCACAGATACCTACTGAGTATGGGACAGAGCTGTTACCACCCAGCTCTTATATCAGCAGGTGTTAGAGTTTTGACAATAGCAGGAACAGCATAAAAGCACATAGAGTTGAGATCTGTAGGAACCATTTCAGTAAAACTTGGGAGAAAATGAACGGAAGAGATCTCACAGCAGCAGCACATGTGTGAAACAAAATCTGACTAATTGAGGTATCAGAAAAAAGTAACTGTAAAAAGAGAATCACTAGAACATGGAAAAGTTTCCAGAGGACTCTTTGGTTTCTTGGCTCACTTGTTATTTAATATTTTGCAGTTTAATGAGTTTAATTAGACTATAAAGCTGTTTCCAATAAAGTTTATGGAAAAGAGGGTGCACTAAAAAAAATGGTAGACAGGTCTGTTATACAGAGTTCATTATAGTTCACATGGTTGGCCTGTACCTTATATTTTAGTACAGCTGCATGTGATATTTTAGAACTGTGAGCAGAGAACAGTTTACTAGACAGGAAACCAAATCCCGCAAACAGCAATGTGCATTTCTCTTTTCTTATGATTGATGGCTAACTGGAAATGAGACTGTGGTATAATTTTTGCCTTAAACCACACCTACATCTAAACTATTATTCTCTTTTCCATTTTTTTTTTCGCTCCTATTCATTTGATAATAGGATCTTCTAAACAAAAAATTCACACAGTGACATTTGAATTGTTTCCTCCTTCCAAATGTAAATATTTTGATTTTATTCCCTTCCTGTTTCAACACTGCATTGTTCCAGGCTGATTCAGCTGTTTCATTTTGCTCAATTAAGTATTAGCTTTACTTCTAATGCAATATCATCACTTTTTTAGAAGTGAGTCTGTAACTTTCCATTATTAGAGCTGAACCATTAAAATTCTTTTTTCCCTGATCGCTTGCAAAAACAAGACCAAAAACTTAGTAGCTTTCAAAGACCATCTCCTACTAATTGTGGGAGATGCTTGATGCCCTGTTTGACAGTCCAGGTAGCATTTTAACTGACCTTTAAACCACATAACATTTTCCCCAGGAATTGCAACAGAAACAAAACACTGAAAATGATGAGCAGACTGGGTAAATGAGACAGTAATGTGCCTTTGTGTCGTGGTTTAAAGCCCAGCTGGAAATTAGGCACCTGCCCCCCAACCCCAGCAGAATGGAGAGGACAATCAAAAGTAAGGCTTGTAGGTTGAGATAGGAGCAGTTTGATAACTGAAACCAAAGTTAAAAAAAAAAAAAAAAAAAAAGAGTGATGCACAATACAATTGCTCACCACCCACTGACTGGTGCCAGACCCTGTCCCTGAACCCAAATTTCCCTTTCCCCTTGCCCTTCATTCCAGGTCACTCCCCCAGTTTATGTACTGGACAAGACATTCCATGGTGTGGAACGTCCCTTTGCCCAGTTCGAGTCACCCTTCCTGGCTATGCTCCCACCCAGTTTCTTTTCCTCGGTGTACCTCCCTGCTGGCAGAGCATGAGGCACAAAAAAACAAAGTCCTTGACTTCAGATAAACACAACTTAGCAAGATCCAAACCTTCACTGTACTATCAATTTATCGTCATTTTGAATCCAAAATACGGCACTGTACCAGCTACTGAGAAGAAATTAACTCCATCCCAGCTGAAACCAGGACACCTTCCTGCAAAGAAGGCAATGATGTCGTGGGCTGCACCAGGCAAGGTATTGCCAGCAGATCAAGTGAGGCAATCCTTCCCCTCTGCTCAGCACTGGTGAGGCCACAGCTGCAGTGCTGTGTCCATTAACAGGTCTTGGCTTCATGGAAAATTACTCCCTTGTCCCAGTATTTAATGCAGTGACAATTAAAGCTGAACAAATTTTTATCTAATATATGTCCTCCCAGACCAACAGATATATTTAATGATGGACAGAAAATCAGCACTGATATATCAAGACCAAAGAGCAATATATTATGCATTCACTTGACATCGAGTGATGTGAAAATAAAGAAGGTAGCATAAACTAATCCAAAGAAGAAATATAGAAGTCCTGGAATCGAGCATGCAAGCAAATTATTTTCATCTGTATTGTCTTAAATTTCAAATAGAAAGCTCCTAATAGTCCTCTGATATCTGCTGTTAGAGTGACTAAGGAAAGCCTTACACATAATCTTTTTAATTGGTAATATGGTCTTTCAAATTACTTCAGTTTACCATAATGAAAGCAAATATGATGTAATTACTACAACTGGTTAAACTCATAACTTTAATAATTTTCTGGGAAAATTAATTTATCAGTATCACGCACAAGCATTATTTCATTAAAAAAAGAATGCTAAACAAACATCATAAAACAGAAAAAAATATGGCCATATAAACTATGAGAGCTGCTTTGAAGCAGTAGTTCTGCTGCTCCTGTCCTTTTGGGTAACTGCAGAATCTTTTGACTAGAACCTTACAAAGGTTTGATTCTTCCATTTAAGAGCCCAAATGGATGTATATATTAAAAGGGAGTTTTTCTGGGTGGCAGCCACTTTATTTGTGAGATCAAAACGTGTGATGGAATTGGTGCCAACATTGGATTTCCCTATAAAACCTATTATTTTTGTGGGCTGGTTTGTTGTTTTTCCTGAAATGAATATAAGAAAGGCTATCAGTGGCTCCGTGGACGACATACTGAATTTTTAAATCATTACTGACTCTTGTTATTTAGAAAAATACCAAGGACATCTTACTGTGGAAAGACCAGGTTTGTTCCTGAGACTTTTCAAAACAATGGTTGCATTCTCGGTCACTGAAATAATTTAGTTTTGCTTAATGTAAGCTGATAGAAAAAATGTATGAAGATTGTCAAGTTATTATTTGCATTAGTATTTATGTAGAAAACATCATCTGTTTATGAACCCCTAATCTTCTCTGACCCTGTAGAAATAATATTCTTCATTACCATAGAGGTAAATATGCACAAACTGGCAAAATTCCTGCAAGCACTGCAGTGCATCTTCCAATTTTCTTAGCAAAGTAGTCTATCTATTTTAGCTCATTTTCAAATTGGGTATCTCTGCCTGTCACCAAAGGAATGTGGCTTAAACATGCAAAATAATCTGTTGGTCCTGGCAAAGAAGAATGTTTTCAATATTCTGTGTTACCCACTTCTTTGCTGGGCTCTACTACTATTGTCATTCCCTTTGTCACTGATTGTGTAAGAAATCAACTTTCAATGCCTGAAATTTTTTTTTCTCAAATGCTGTGAAATTATTGTCACAATGTGCACTCCCTCTCAAGCCAATGGGGCCACATAGATCAGCATAGAGCACAAAATCATTTATTTACTCCTCTTCAAAAGTGCTCTGAAGGATTTTTGCCATACTGACCCATCCAGTTATTTCTAATTGCAGTAGAATATAATGTCCTTTCTCTGGCCAACATAGTAAGAGGAAGCTGATGAATAAATTATTTAACAACATTTCTTCAAATGAGAAAATCCATTTTGGAGGAATTGTTTTGTTTGCATTGCACAGATGAATATCTAGGCCTACCCTTTGAAGGAGAAACTATTAGGCTCAACAATGACATTTCTGCACTGATTATCACTGCTTTACTCTCCTGTTTTATCTAATAATTTCTTCCATTAAGATCTGAATATTCATAAATGGGAACATTAATGTAAACACTCTTATAAACATAAAATCTATTCAATAACTAGATCAGAATTGCAAGCTTCCTTAAAATACAGAGTTCTAAGTTGAGAGATCCCTGGGAGGGATTTATATCCACTTTGCTTCAAGTGCTCAGGGAAATAGATACTTTATGCTCAGGTTTTGTGTTTTAAGCCAGAAGAATTGGGGAAATAATAAAATAAAAAGAAAGAATGTTGTAAGTAATGGAAAAGGAAATTCTTTAATTATGGTTGTGATCTCATGAGTGGTGGAAAAGCTGCAGTCATTGCTGCTTTGGGAGTACATGTCTTACAGTCTGCTAAGCGAGGGGAGAAATAATCTCATCATCCCCAGTAACTCCCTCTCTGACCATGTATTCTGTGCAAATACAGTAAATGGGTATGCCCTGAAGTGCTGTGAGAAAATATAGTGGGGAAAAAATTGTCTTTCTAAAAAATTATTTTGACCATGTTGATAAAGGAGGCATCCTGTTTTGTACTATTCAATATTTGCAAGGGTCCCAAATCATAAAGATACATTCTTGTGTATCTATCTAAAGAAAAGTGAGGGCATGCAAGAAGATTCTTTGTTTTAACTTTTACTTAATCGGGAAGATAAAAGGGCAACAGACTGGGCAGAAAGCTTCTATGAACTAACATGTTAATGCAGCTTCTTTTTTTTTCTCTTTTGACATAATTCTCCTTGACCCAATGAGCACATCAGAATTAAAAAGAATTGTGCCATTGTTGAATGAGCACAGGCAGGAAGTACAGTACCTTCTTGTACAAGGTGATATTATGAAAGGTAGCAAAGAGTTATTTTTCAGACATTCTTTAGCAGGTAAACAATTGTCTTTGGGAATTTCTTTTTTGTCTTGAGCACTTTTGTTTGAATAATATGTGCAGTCATCAAAGGTTTCTCAGCAGCAGTTACAAATAAATGAAGCTGCCTGGAGTATGAAATAGGCACTGGATGAGCCAGGATCATGAGCCATTGATGACTGTACAGGAATACAGGAAGCAGCACTCCAGAAGGAATGTGACAGGACATGTCTCTGTATCCAGTACCTGCAACCATGTGCTATCAGTCACTGCAGATATCTTGAGGATTACCACATGCTGAAGTGAGCTTGCTCACTGTGTGGAAACACCAGAGAATATGGGTAGCTTGATGTTGAACACATCTTCTCTTAAAAATTCTAAAGAATTTTTCAAAGAGAATTTATATGGACTCAATTTTTAACCTAACTTCCTGCCAGGGGGAAAAAAAAAAGGTTTAACACAAGTTTGGTAAAACCTAACTAAAGACCAAAAAATTATGACACACTGACTTCTTAAATCTAGGCAAGAATGTTGGGTACTTTTTGTGATGGAAGTGATGAGATTACTCTGACTTGTCACGGGGTGAGGGTGGGGAACAGGGCCTTTTAGGGAGTAGAAAGGGGAAATTGAAAAATTAAAATAATGAGATGTCAGAAGTTCCTTCAGTGAGTTGTTAAGAATCATCACTGGACAAGAATGCAGATTTTAGATCTTTTGGACAGAAGGGAAAAAAAAACCCCAAACATGTGCTTCTGTGTAGTTTGTGTGGCTACTGTGGCATTATAGATTCTATTGAGAAAGAGACAGGACCCCGAGACACGGGGACATTCTCTGTGCTTCCCATGGCACTAAACACTCGGTTTCTGACAGCAGAAAAATGCAATAATGTGGTGTTATAAAAGGAAAATTTGTTTTACTGTATTTCGAGTCAGTGGCAGAAATAAAGGCTTAATCATTATAATTCCTTAAGCTATACAAATTGGACCAAGCCACACCTAAGTTCCATCAGGAGTTTAGAAAGCAAGGGGGTTCTACTCTGAACCCTGTGACTCGACAAGAGGGTCTCCCTTATCCTTTTGCATCTTTTGTCTGTGTGTACATCCTTCTAAATCAATGCTAAATCAATTTTCCTTTGCATGTTTCATCCATGTAGTAAGCAATAGATGGAACCTTGCCATCAAGCTTTGTAAAGTTGCATTTTTATAAATTTCTGTTAAAATCTTTTTTGCTGATATCCTTGATAGTGGTTCTTTGAGCAACCCTAAACACTCTTTCATGACAAATTGGCATAGTTGGCAGGATCCTAAATGGGGATTCACAACAGATACAGAGAAGTGTTTCCTTGATTTGGGTTAATGCTGGATTCTAATAAAGTCCTTCAGGATTTTCATGCATTTTTGTTCTTTCTGCTTTTCTTGTAGTTTTTCTTTTTAAATATGTGATGGGTGATTCACAAAGTTTCTTGTTTTATACACACACACACATATACATAGTGCTAGAAATATATACGTATATATATCTATACACATATACAAGTATACTTGAATGACTACATGCTACTCTAGAGTTTTCAGCCTTTATTTGCATCTCAAAATTAAAACAGATATGAAGAAACCTGGTATCACAACTGTATCTTTTCCTTTTTCTTTTTAAGGATCATTAATATGATGGACATTTACAACCAAATCAGAGATTATATTTCTGCTATAGTTTCTCTCCTTTTAAAAGAAATGTCTCCACAAAAGTGAAACACCATTAATCGTTGCATAGGAATTCAAACAGCATAGCAACTGTGCTATGAGCACAGAGAAATACAGAGCAATATTTAAACCAACCAATCCTTGAATGCCAGTCCTGCCCTTTCTGTAATCTACTTGCATAGCTGAGACTCTTGTCTCCCTTAAGAGGATGCTGAGAATTTCTTCAAGTTTAAAGTAAATTGTAACTAAAAACCACTCAAGCAAACAAACCATCAGGTAATTAAAAAAAAAAAAAAAAAACAACAAAAAAACCCCCAAACCTGGTGTAACACATAGCTCTGCAACTTCTCATCTGATGTGCAATTTATTATCTGTAATTGAGAGAGTTCATTGCAACATACCTGGCATGTTATTTATTACTTTCCTTTACTCTTCATGTAGCCACATGCAGAACAAAGAAATTGTTGGACTATGGTGGAAGTTGAGAAATAAGTATTTATTCCTTTGGAAACTGGAGTTTATTTATAAACCCCACACATGGCTTCTGATTCCAATTCAAAACCTTTTAAATATAATGAAGCAAATGTGTTTGATGCTGAATTAAAAAATAAAATTAGTAAGTAAAGTTTTGTTTATCCAGAATTAGAGTGGGTAGGAGGTGGTTAGATGCAAATGACTACTGATTGAGACAACACTGTCTTAATTGCTGGGTGGAAATGAGTTCTCTGTCCATACTGTGGTTTTTGTCTCCTTTCTAGAGCTTGAGATTTTATGACTTGTAGCAGGTTTCTGAATTCTCTCCAGGCTCCCCTTTGCTCTGCTCTCCTTTGGTTTGCACCTCTTTCCACCTCATAGCAATCATCAGAGACACAAATTCCCTTGTGCCTTTGATTTAACAGAGAAGGCAAACTGAGATTTGTAGAAACTCCTGAGATTTTGGAATTTCTTTTCCCCTCTAAAATCTGTCAGATTTTAGGGCATATATAAGGAGAAAAGTCAACATAGTATTTGGCCTAGTGAAGCAGATTGGTTTACTGAACACAGCTGTGCATTTGTAAGTGTTCAGCCTTAGGCATAGGTGTCAATTCCTGAACAAAGCTAAACTTTACAACTGAAATGGGGAAAACAAGCTCCTTGATTTTAATACTTCCAGCATGGAACGGACCAAACTTCTAAGACTTTAATTTGTATCTTATTCTCCTTTTATTGCTAAGTTTGAGGTCATTGAAAGATACAACTGGTTGCCTTTTGGGTTGGTCATAATATTTTTGAAGATGGGCTGAACATCTGAATTTAGACTGCTTTCCATGCTTGAAGTCTGGCTGACAGATAAATCTCAAAATGCTGAAGGGGTTCAAAGTGTCAAAAATGGTGTTTGTCTTGGAAAGAAAAGGTATTTTTACACTGGCATGGAAAAGGAATCTTTACTCAAACAAAAAATTACTTTTCTACCTCTAAGAAGCCAAATCTGTCTTGAAGTTTTTACATTCAGGAGCCAAAGCCTAAACATAGATAGGATCAAATTCTGGCTCATTTTGTGACTATTTCAAATTAGGGAAGGCACAGGCTGGAACAAATATTCTGGTGAATTTGAGTCTCTGCCTATAGGAAAGAAGGGCTGAGGACAGTATTGCTGTGTAAGCCTGTGGTCTATCTCAAGAAAAAGGAGCCATCATCATGTGAACTTCTGTAATTCCCCCTTTTTACCCCCTGTTTTCTGTAACTTCTCTTGTGACTCCCAGATTTATAAAGATGCTTCACTGTTGCTTGTATGATTAGTATTGCGTGGCTGAATCTGTTCATAATGATCATTGTAAAGAGTTATCTGAAGAACATTATATAAGGACATTTTGCTTCAGATCTCTGTCTCTCTAGACTTGATATTTTCAGTGACAACATATCTCCTGACAAACCTTTTACTTTTTCCTTACTCTACTACCATACTTATAGCAAGAGATCATTATATATTTCATATTTCTGAGCTGCAGCTCAGAAGGGATTCACTGACCTCAGTAGAATAATGCTCATAAGAAAAGAATGTGTTCAGCCCAGTCCTTATTCCCTTGTTTCAAATCCTGTGTCCCTCTCATTTATAATTTCTTTTGCTCTGTACCACTCCACTCACAGGAATTTCTGAAACAAGTCAGAGCTGCACAGTTATTAATTCCAATATTCCTTTAGCACTGCCTGCCATTCTAAAAAGCAAATATTATTTGCAAAGTAATAGCTCAGCATGCAAAGCACTGATGAATGTGTAATAGCACAGCTATGAGAGTGTACTTGACCTAGGAGATCACTATACATCTCTACGAGAACTCTTCTTTCTACGAATGGTTTTCTTTAAAATGCCTGTGTCTTGAACTCTCCATTCAGTCATGCATCAACCCACATGTGTTCTCTTTTCTGTGTTAGAAGCAATTACTGAATCTGTGAGGGAGTAGAAATTATTGTAAGATCTTGATCCTGTGAGGTTCTAATGGCATTGCAGAGCCCAGAGCACAATGCCCTCTTTCCATGACAATGGCACTGAGTGGAGTAGAGTGTAAAGTAAGTTGGTGTTTCTGTTGGAGTAAAAAAGTACAAGATGATTAAAAATGAATCTCATAAATTCATACGCAGACTATTCCTAATTTTTCAGTCAGTAATTTGCTACCTACTGATAATATCCCATCCATCAGGGATGTTAAATGGATAGTTGAGAAATGTAAAAGTAGGATGTCTGCGAGATGGTTAATAACAAAAACAGAGAGGAGATGGGTCAAAATACAAATGTGCCTTCCCATAAAATAATTAACCTGTGTTTCAAGGAACAGAAAAAGCTGCTAGCTTTTTTTCAGACTTTTTTTCAGTTTTAGTCTGAAAGCTGTGTGACTGAAAGCACTCCTTTTCTGCAGCAAAGTCTCTGAGGAGTGGCAAATCCTACCATGGTGTGACTAATTCCTAGTACTGGTTTCAGTGACTGTTCAGATGTTCCAAGCATAGCACTTGAGATGTGGGATCCTCATAAGTGAATCACAGAGTCATAGTTAAAAAGGTCTAGTCATTTCATCTATTCCTCTGCAAGGGTGAGCATGTTCTCAAAAGCTATTCCACTATGTAGCTGGTCTCACAACAGGACCTTCCTAATGTTCAGATTAATTTCTTTCCTGTCTGAATTTTACCTCTTATTCCAGTTAAGCCTCAGGAGAAATTTTTCCTAGTCTTCCTTGGCCAGACTTCCTGCTTGGCAAAGAATTTATTTGGCAAGACCAAAATCTGTTACTGAATAGGCTTTACAATCTGTTCGCTTTAGGCTTTAAATCTGCTACTGATTTTGGCTTCGGCTGAAATCCATAGCACCGAAATCTGAAATCCCACAGATCCTTGCTAAAGAAAAAGAGAAGGGAGGTGGGGAAAGCACAGGCAGCTCCTTTGATACAGTCTAATGTGACAGGTCACATAAGAACTATCACACAGAGCTATCTTACAGGTGACTTGTGACTAAATCCTGCAATGAGATGTGCTCTTTAGGTAAGCTCACCTCAAAGGATGAGGGACATGACTTCAGTTTACAGCAGAAGAGGGTGAAGAGCTGTACCCAGCTGGTACTTCCACAGGCTGTAATTACCAGATATGTAAAGACATGATTCCTGAAAGCCATAGATCACTACCAGAGTGTAGCTGGTCCTAGCTAGCTAGGCTTATCTGCAAGGCTAATTAGCTCATATGCAATGCCAAACAAGTGAGGCTGCAATGTTTTCAGCTCTGAGGCAGGCTCAGCTGACAGCAGGCTAGAGCTGCCTTTGCTATGCAGATGTGCAAATACATGCTAAGCTGCCTACTCCCTGAAGGAAGGAGGATCTCGATTCTCACACAAGAGTGTCAAACAAAGCCATCAGCCACAGGTTCAGTTTCTCTCTCTGGCCTAATATTTCTCTGTTTTAGCAAAATGGAGCAACTTCAACGTGACTGCTCAAGAGACACCCAGGGCACCAAATGCCCACTGGCAGCTGTGGTTAGAATGGTTATAGCAGGTAAAGGCAGCCTCAGCCTCCTCGGGCATCCAGTAAGGGCTTCTGGCTGCTTGTGACCAGCAGTGTGTGCTGTATTTTCACATTTTTACTTCTCAGGCTTCTAGGAATGCTTCAGTTAGTTCTCTAAAGCTAAAAAAATGTGTGAAGTATTCTGGAACTGCTAAGTTCAGCAAGGACTGGGCCATGTGAACTGTATTTCAGATATATCTGTCTGTACAGAACTGTGTGATTAAGAAGAGAGGAAAAACTAGCTAGACTGGGATTGAAGAACCGAATTTGAATATGGGAGGAGAAGTTAAAAAGGAATCCTTAAATAGTTGAGATAAGCTTTAGTATCCTTATATCTGTATTTGAACTAGACATTTGAACATTCATATCCTATCTCACATCTGTGGTCCTTGAGATATGCCTTGTATAATTCATCACTTAGGGAGTAATATATTTGTCAGAGATCATGTTGATGTTGATGGGGATCTATCCTTCTTGGGCCAGCCGATACCAAACAGTGACTCTCCTCCTGTGTATGGGAAAGAATCTTTGCAGTAGTGCACTCAACACATTCCGTTTTGTCTCAAGACTCTCAAAAAACTGTTTAGTAGAATTCACTTTCTGTGGTATTGTCTAGCAGTTCCTGCTTGCTAGATAGTGGTGTGTGTTTATTATAGTACCAGATCTATCAGACTAACACAATAGTTTTTTATTCCTTCTATTATCTCTGCCTCTCTACCCATTCCCCTAGGGAAAATTTTCATTAAATTATTGCAACAATTATGGAAGGGTTGGCTATAGAAAACAAAGTGAGGGGAGTATGAACCTCAGATAAATCTTCATGTGTACCAGCTTCTTTATCTTAATGTGTCTTACAAAGGACAGGAAGAGGGACTTTGTACTGCTGAGACTCTGGGTACAATGGACAGCAGATAAACAACAGATTCTCTTGCTAGGTTTCATATCCACTTGTATATCACTGAATTTGGCCTCATATTGTCTATCTTTGAAATATCTGGTGACTCAGACATAGATAATTTCTTGTAAATTCAGTGCAAGTTGGCTGAAACTTTAACATCTGAAGGAGTCTTAATAGCTTTCCAGATCTGACTTGTTCAAAAAGCTGTTCAGACATGACCTGCTTAATTTTCCCAACACTTCAGTAAAATATTTAGACAATATAAGTAATGCTTTAGAGGTGAACTAATAGCTCATAATGTATTTATTGCCAGTTGTATTTCTGAAAATGAAATGTTTGTGAACACATTGCAAATATTTTAGACGTGCACTATTCTGAAGAGTTGATGAATTCATGAAAAAATGTTTTATCACTGAAGCACAAATTATTGAAAAAGGAGTTTTCAGGAACCAAAAGATGATATGGAGTTACTTAGCTATGATGATCATGTCATACTGTGTAATTTGATGATTACTGTATTTATATAAATCACCAGCATAGTGCAAATTTGTAATGTACAATTGCATAAAACATTGGTTCGGGGTTTTTTTCTGTATAGAATTTCTGTCTGGCTAATATCTGTTGCTGATAGGTCTTGTCAAACATCACTCATGAGGTAACCCAAAAAGGACTGCAACTGAATGCAAGCACATATTCAAAAACATATTGAAAGTAATATTTTTTCTTAAATTTAGTTAACAATTGTCACTCAATTTCACTAAAGAAAAGACAAAGCAAATAAACCAAATTTTGGTTAGTAAGAAGGGTACATTTTCAAACACAGCTGTGTTGTTCTAGATATGAATTTATTGCTAATGAGAGAAATTTAATCCATAACTAAACTTTTACCAACTATGTAATAATATCCAAAATGAGTGTTTATTTTTAGTTTCTAAAATGTTGGCTTTCATCATTACTTAAGCCAAGTTGTTAAGTAGGCAATGAACGTGCAGTCTAGTGTGACAATTCCCAGTTCCAAGAAAAACTCATGGTCTTGTAATAGCACTCAGCTCCTCCCTTACCTATTTCTATGGCAGAAATTCAGGCACATGGAGATGTGCAAAACCAGAGTTTCTGTCTCACTGTTTTATTAATTCTATTTTCTGTGCCTCTGTCCCAGCCTCACACAAAACTCCTGCCTTCAGTCACCCAGAATTACCTTTTTTTGCTTGTTTACACTACAGAGAAGGGAACTTCCCTCAGAAGTCCTAGGTTTTTCTACTTGACAATTCCAAAATACATTATGTAGAGCTCAGAAAAAAGGCTCCAAGTGGAAAAACTGGGAGAAGTTTCCTGCCTTATGCATTCTCCATCCATGGAGGGGCACTTAGTGCCACCTGGACATGAGACACCTCCTCAGGCTCCCTGTTTTCCAACTGAGACAGCAGTCCTGGCTTTGTCTGGGTACATCCAGGTGGAAAGGATCAAACTGTAGGAAACAAGCTGCTGCTGTTGGACCAGTCATTGATTCCTGGCTATGTTCAACCTGCATAACTTACAGGGTTTGGGGGGAATGCTGCTTGCTGCTGCTGTCTGCACATCCAAAAGGCAAAAGGACTGCCCATTTGAGGAAGAAGCCACTGCTGTAGCAATACATTCCCTAAAAGTATATGGGGGCCAGACTGCTTTGTGTGGATTTTACCCAGCAAGTTTGGCATTTCAAAACCAAGCACTGCTGTGTCTGTCAGCCTCCTCACCCTGTTCATCCTATGATGTGTACACACCTGCACCTTCCCTTCCCTCCTAGGGCCACTCTGGAACCAGCTGGAACCCTTGCCTTTGAAAACAAACATGCTTATTATGGTCTAAAATTAAGATGCTTTTCCTTCCCTTCCACCTTTCAAAGGAATCGTAAAACTGACTAACAGGGAGACTACTGAAATTTAGTAAGTTTCTGTTTATATACAGACAGGGTCTGGTTTTAGTGCTCTTTGTAACTGAAAAAGATAGGCTTGGCTGCTCATTCCCACACTGCTATGTTTAAGACAGAGTCTAAATGTGGATGTGTTGTGTGTGGCTATGGCAAGTGTGGCACAAACAGATCTGGTGTGAACAGAAATTGTCCCACCGAAAATTCGGGGTTTAGTTTCATTAGACAGGAAAATATTTTATCTGTGGCTATAAATCTGATGTAACCTCTCTATCCTCTCAAAATATACATATATATGTATATATGTACATACACAGGGGAAGCACATAATGCAGTAGGCAGAGTTATCATAATACCGATACTGGGACTGAACTAAACACTGTTTGCAGCTGCCTTGACTCAAAATTTCTCAAAATCAATGGAAAACCTTCCTTGACTTTGAATGGCTCTGGTCAGGTCTGTATTAGGCACAAGGGCCCCATAGCATTTATCTATATGTAACAGTTAACAGTTTGGTTATGCAAATATGAAGTGTTTCCTGAGTTTCCTGAATGTTTGCCTTTTGTAAAGCTCACCTGCTCTTCTGGGGCTTTAAATGTTTGATTTAATAATTCCAATATGCTGCACAGAAGAGAGAGTGGATGAGAAAGAATGGGGGCTAAGGAAAAGGAGAAATCAGTGGAGATGACAGAGAGACGTCAAGGTAGAAGTCCTGAAGCAAAACCAAGTAGAAGAAAATGGAAAGACAGTGGGCAGGAAAGAATACATCCAGGAAAAAGCATGATTCACCGCTGTATAACTGCAAACAAAAGAAATAGAAGTGGGAATACAGAAAGCTGAGCACAGAGAGGGCAGCTCATGCTCCCCGTTCTGCATTCCCACTATCACTTCTTTTGCTCGGACGTATCCGTTCCCGGCACTTCTTGCACGGTGCGTGCTGGGAAGGCCAGCCAGGGGAAGGAGGGGCAGAGACAGACAGAAATCACCTAGAGAACATGAGCGTGCCCTTCTGCTCTCCGTTTCCCCTGTATTCCCCCACCCCCAGCTGCACAGCTGCTGGTGACTCAGTCGGTCACTAAAGCATTCAGTGTCTCTGCGGCGGGCTGGGACAGCTGGTGGCCCTGCTGGCGGCAGGTTTCCAGCTCCATCCCCAGCAACAGCCTGGTAACCGAGGGGATGGCGGTGTGGAGCTGCCCTGGGGACTGCGACGGCGATCTGCTGGCTGCGCGCTGCTGGCACACGAGGGTCAGCCAGGGACTACGTGCCCTGCGGTGGTGCTGGGAACAAGAAAAATGATGGGGCCACGAGGTCTGACAGAATTCCTTAAAGCCAGCTTGAGCCATGCCGGCTGGGAAGGTTTCTGCCTGTATGGGATTAGAGAGTTGTTAGGGATCTGGGGCAAACCAGTAAAACAGGCTGATGAATCCACACGGTAGGTGCCAATCTGGGTTGCTGCCTTTTTCAGGAGTAAACAACTAGGAGCCATTGTTCATCTTCCTAAGTCTCTGCAGGACACGGGCTGTAAATTACATCTAGGAACAAAAGCTTGATGGGAGCAGAACCGGGCGCTCAACTTCCCAAGGGAGTGCTTTGCCCTCCAGCCAAAAGAGCAGCTTTTCTTGCTTAAACCAGCACGGGCTCTTCTTATGCCTTCCCGTCAGCACCGAGAGCCCAAGAATAGTGTGCAGTTCAAGATTTGCCACGCTGGAGCATTTACAACCCCTGCCATTACAAAACCAGTTTTCAGGACTGATAATGAAAATTAAATCTACTCCGAAATTGAATCCAGTCTGAAATGCAGGAAACTAGATTGCAGTCTAGGGACATGGAGGAAATCTTATTAAAAATAGCATATATTATTGATATTACAGATAAGTGGGTATGAAATCCTCCCTACTTCCCCAAATCTGATTTTCAGCCAGTCTCACAGATCACCCGTAGTCTACACAAAATATTCACAGCCATGACCAGAAGTACCTAAGGATATTTGTCCTTTTTATATTCGCTAAGACCAGTTGCTGTTCAACTGCCCGTAACAAGCTTGAAATATTAACCAAGTTATGCTCAGAAATATATTTTTTAATTTTAAAAAATAGTATTTCTGCTGATAATAGAAAAAAAATTAAAATTAGGAGCTGTATTTTTTTAGAAATTTCAGGGTTTCAAAAGACAAATGCCAGCTATTTTCACAGAAACAAAATTCCATTCTACCATTCTTTCAATTTCTCCCATTCAATAGTGAAATCAAGCTCCATTGATACCTTTTTTTCCATCATAAGCACAGGTTCATTCAGGTACGTCCATTTTCTTGTCTGTCCACAAAATAAAATCTAAATATTCATTCTAGGGTGAGGCTGTGCCACTGAGTTCAGTGGAATTTTGGTCTTTCGATTAAGCTAGGCCAGAATTTAATCCTCTCTGTGAATTCCTGCAAAAAATCCAACTTTTTATATCACTGTAAGCCATGCATGCTCCTTTTCTAGGGCTCCAACATATGTACTCCCTATCAAAATTAATTAGTGCTGGCTACAGTTCACATATGTGATAAAATAACAAAGGAGTTATTTTGTTCTTCCTGTACTATATTTTACCATCACAGATTCAGTATTCACTGTATCAAAGGTGTCACAGAAAAACTCTTTTAAATGCTGGGGTTTTATCCTTTTTCAGTCTTATTGTTTCATTCTCTTTTGAAAACTTAATTAATAATTTTACAAATTTTTGGTGCCAGTAGTTTAGCTTCCTGTTGCCAAGGAAGTAAGCAAATTCCAGATCTCAGATATTTAACTGTACTGACAGGCTCAAAAGGGATGCTCTGCTGCATTTGTTCAGCTGAAGGCTTGCTTCAGGATTTTTCTGTTCCTATGTAATAAGGTTTTCCCAGCTAAAGGAGAAGTTATATATTTCTCACAAAGAAATCCCCAAAACAAAACCAAAACAACCCCAAAAAACAAACCCCCAAACCCAACAGTTTTTCCAGAGTCATACATCTGCTTTGACTAAATTTTCTGAGCAGCATTATGCCCTGCAGCCAGGCTAAATTTGGACTAGTGTCTACCTGAGACTGACATAAGCTGACCATGTTTGTGTGGGAAAGAAGGAAATTTTTTTGTGTCATTTTTTTGTTGGAATGCACATGCGTGTTCTAGGCTGCCATGTAAGCAGGCAGATGGCACGAGGAATGGCCAAACTCACATGTCACATACAAACAGCTCATTAACTGTTTTTGTGATTTATCACATGAAATGATGTAACGTTATCAAATATTTTTCCTGTGTAGATCTGCCTTTTCTTTTTGCATTAGGTACTAGCACCTGCATGCACGTGGTCTAAATGTCTGTAAGCTTAGCCCAATTTTTCAGGGCAACAACCACGAGAGAGTCTTTCCAAAGCAGAATACCACCCACCCTTGCTGAACACATGCAGAACTATTGAAAAGACTGAGATGAATAACAAGTAATATTTTGGTATCTAGAAAGCAACCTTTTCATATTCAGGCGTCAGAAGGGCTAGAATTAGAAACTTCAGACCATGAAGAGACTAGGAATTTCCACTCCTAGTTAAATAAGACTCTGCCTCTATCGCTGAAATGGGCGTTATTCTCCCTTTACCTGTGCCAAAGAAAACTTTTTTTTTTTAAAAAATTCTGTATCATTATGAATACAGGATATTAATGGAGAGGCAGTTTACATTCATCAAAAATAGGACTCAAAATTTCCTGAATTTTAATTAAATGTTTAATTATTCTGTTTCATCCATGGGACGTGAATTTTAAAAGTAGCTTAGCAATTGAAGAAAAAGATATACTTAGTAAATTTAAAACATTCATTAACTGCGCGCCAGCATTTTGAAATCCCACTAAACTTTATTCATGGATTTTGATGCCAAAACATTTATAGATATAAATGTACAGGATTTTACAGAACTATTTCTCTTTCCACTTTAGACAATAAGGTATATAGGAGATTGCTTTTTAATTGCTTTTAAAGCCATTTCTTAAAAAAAAAAAAAGTAGCATATTTACTGAAGAAAATATGTTTTATCCATAATTTCAAAGTTGCTAGCTTCATAATAAAAATATTCCCTGTGTTTAAAGGAAAGATTTTTCATTTTAACTTTGTCCCATCAGATATTCTAGACCTGTAGGAAAAGCCTGTTGGAACCTGTTGCTAAAAACTTGGCTGGTTGAGGAAAGGATAGCTGGCCATCTCTAAGTGAAAAGGCAGAAAAAAGGCAACGTCCTGAAAACCTCTTTACGTGACCTTCTTGTGCCTGTGGCAGGAGAGACCTGTCTGTATTTTTCCATTGTTTGTGTTAACGGAGATTAAATTAATGAGAAACTTCTTTCAAGTGGGAAGATCGACAAAATGGTAATCTGATATAGGAGTATTCATTCCAGATTTGGCAAGGGAAACTGAAATCAGGGCATTTCTGGCTGTCAGTCATAGCCACATGCTGGCTGTTAAAGGTGAGAAGTGCTGGCTTTGGAGATCCATGACCAACCCCTCATCCCAGGGCACAGGAACCACTGTTCCAATTCTCCAGCTCTAAAGAGAAGCCAGTGCATGGAGACACCACGGGAAATCTCCAAGGCGCACAAGAGACAAGCCTTTTGCTTATCTACAGAGGCCTTGAGGTTTTCATCAGGGGTTTCATGAAGAGCCAAACAAAACCACACACTGCAATGAACATATGTCCCTCAGGAACTGAGACCTTGTCTGAACTTCAAAGATCTCGTACCTTTTCATCCTGTTTCTCTGCTTTCTGAATCGGGAATAGGAGGGAAAATTCCTTGTGTATCTTGTGCCATGAGTACAATAAAATACCAGCCTTAGCCCTCAGTATCACTCACTTCTGGCACTGGCATTATTCACTGCTCTTGTTCATTCATTATTCTTGCTGGAGCAGCCTTAGCAGGGACATCAAGGGTAGAAGAACGGGCTGTGGGAAACTGAACTGCCTCGACTTACCTTCTGCATGATGTTGTCCTCCAGCAGTGAACAGAAACACTGCAGAAAGCTTCACTGCAGAGCAGGCACTTTACTTGCTCTTCATTGAACCACAAAAAGAGAAAATGGTGAGATAGGAAGAAATAAGCAAAATATTTTTGGGAAATATCTAGGCTACTAGAGATGCTTTACCAGGGTTCAGAAACTCTCGTGCTTTTATGTTCACTTGGTTTGCAGTAATGAAGATATTTTAAAATGCAGGACAAAAAGGTTATAACAAACAGTGCATTTCTGAGAGAACTCAAGAGAGATTACACAAATTTTCCTACAAGCACACTAACTATAACTTTTGACTAGACTTGTGTAAGAAGAGAAGGTTTAGTGGCTCTTTAAAACTCAAGTGTGTGTGCTCAGTCAGTACTAGCTCTGCTTCCACTCCCCCTTCTGCTGCTGCGTAACTTTTGTTGCAATATGGGTGTGACTTTTGATGGAGCTTCCCCCTCCCAGTTATGTCATTACTTCAGTTCCTTTGAATAAAAAGTGCAGCAAACTTCAGACTCATTGACTGCAGGCTTAACAAGCGTCGGGACTTTTCTTCTTTCTGCAGCCAGCAAGGATCTTTGGATTTTGCAAAACAGTTCCAAGAAAACAATGGCCAGCTTCTCCTTACGGGCAATTTTTGGACTATGTTTGCTGAAGCTCTGTCTAACAGAAACAGGTAAGATTTTTATGAATGAAAACACGATTGTTAAGTTAATGCTTCAGACAGCAAGTGTGCTTCTGCTAGATAGCTAACAGCTTTCTTGCATCTATATACTTTTATTATTTCAGGTGTTATCAGAGATGTTTTAGAAGTGTAATCTCAGTTGTGCTGGTCTGTACGATCACAGAAAGCTGGGTATTGCTTGTAAAGGGCAGTTCCAAATCTATAAAAACTGAATTGCAGAACATTAAAGAATGAAGTTTAAACTAAGAACAGAGCTACATTAGGGAGTTCGGAATGGCTCTGGTAGAGCTCAGTTGGACAGTGTGACTGCTGTTACAAACGCAGTAACAGCTCCGCTTCGGACTGCAGTGAAAAGCGGGGCGGAGGGCAGGGGGTGCACCCCCACCCCCAGCCTACAGCTGCCTTCTGAGCTCACATGAGCTGAACCAGCAGCTGAAACAAACTGCGTTTGGGCACAGCCTTGCTGAAGAGGAGAAAAACTGCAGGGATCTCCGCTGAAATTTGGAGAGCTTTTATGCCAAGCATGCTTGCTTCCGACTTTCTGAGGTCTCTTTGGGGCTGACTGATGAGCTTTTGGAAAAAAGGGGGTGAGAAGTGACAAAGTTCAGTTGTTATCTGCTTCAAATGCTTGTATTTTAAAATCTAAGGTTAATACAGAGAAAAAAAAAATTATGTCCGAAGTGACAAAAAGCTTTTGAAATTTCACATGGTGCAGGCTCAACCGTGTTTTAGGGGAATGACCATACTTTCAGCAGACTCTCTCTGTGACTGCAACTGCCTCGAGGCATTTTGTGGTTAGGGATAACAGTTGTGCTTCTATATTGTTTTTGTACTCATCAGTTCCAGAAGTTTAACAAAATGCATTTTTCATGGCCATTGTCATCCAAGCGTGTGTGTGTGTCTGTGTGTGTACAGTAAATATATGTCTCATTAGCTTGAGCAGCAGGGGATACTTCTGTAGTGGTTGCAGCGCTGCCAGGCTGTGAATGGGTGTGTCAGAGGGAACAAGTTCCCAGTGCATCTGTGTTAGCTGAAGCAGCCTCATTGCTTTTCTCTCTAAAATCGTGTGTCCATTGTACCAAAGTGCTCTTGCTAAGATCAGGTATATAGACAAAGCCTTAAGAGAAAGGACAGGGCTACTGTAGGCAAATAAGGTATGTAGAAGATGTGTTTAAATCCTTGGCTTGGTTCATGTCTGTGCACTGTGTAAATATTATAACTGCTCGACTGATTTTTATTTCTATGAGCTGCCTGGAGTGTCCTAGAGAGCAGGGTCTGCACTGACTCTGGGAGTAATGTGTTTTTAGAGAGAGACAGAAAGCCCCATATTCGAACCCTGTAGTGAAGTTACAAGAAGTGTGTCAAACTTCACATATGCCCTCCAGGGAAGTTTCTTTACTGGCTTAGTAAGGTATTAGACTATAGCTACAGTATATTTTAGCTGGTATACAGTACATTCCAGCATGACTTCGTAGTCAGTAATGATTTCAAAACAGCAGTTGATGGTGGTGTTTTCTTTTTTTAGCCAGTGATTTTGCTGTGTATCACAGACTAATGGCTATTGCTGTTGAGAAACTCCTGAACTGGACTTTTGATTCTTTTAGTACAGAATTTTACGGCATTAAAGAGGACCTGGAATTACTCTTAATGTGATTTCAGAAGGAAAAATGAGATACAGAGAAAGCTGAAAAACTTACTCGTCCTGATTTCTGTGGTGTTGCGACTATACTGTCACTGATATGTTTCTTACTCATGGTGTTGACATGACTTGTCTAAGGAGTCTGGATCCCTCAGGATATAGATACTAACATCTTGGTTAATGATGTTTTCGGAGGAGATTTTCTCCTGCAAGCATTATGTAGTTGTAGAAATACTTTTCCCAAAGTTTTCCTTGACTAACACAAGGTGAATCCTAGAATGCTGACCCCCAAACTGGAATAAACTGGACCAGTAGTAGTAGTGGTAAAGATGAAATGTAAAGAGGGAGAATGTGTCTGCCCGTGGGAGGAAGGAGCTTGGCTGTTAGCACTGGAAAGGTTTCCAGAGCCCCATTACAAGGTAAGGCTCTGAGACAGGGCTCCTGCAGCTGCTGGTAAGTTCCTGCAGGCAGGAAGAGACCTGCCTGCCCCTTGGTTTACATATCTATCGTGTAAATTTGTAAATAAAGCAGTTTGAAGAAGCTCTTTGTGCCAGTTTATTTTCACTCAGTCCTTACAGTGTGTATCTTGGCAGTTTCCCAAAGCTACAAAGTAACTAGACTTTATTAAGAGTTCACTTGAACTTTCCATCATTGTTTAGTGGAAGGGTTATGGAGCTGTCCTGCAAACACTCGCACACCCAGAGCCAACAAACCATGGCAGGGGATTGTTCTGCAGTCTTTGGAGAAATGTTTGAAGATGCTTTAGGTACTGGTGTTCACCACAATGAAGAGCCATTACCTTGAAAATAGGAAGTCAGAGAAAGGCTTAATGAGGACAGATAGCATCGTACAATTGAGGAAGAACTTTTTTAAGTGAATGCTTTTAAAACCACTGGTAGCTCTAGCCAAGGTTAAACAAAATGTTCATCCATATGTGGTGTATCTTTCTTTCCAGATGAGTTCCCATGGCTCTTATAGGCCTGAATTGAACATAATGTGAATTTTGCAGTTATTCATCCATCACCCAAACACGCATGAGTTTTGACTGTATCAAGAATGTGCCAGGAGTCGGAGACATCACGACATGCTGATAGACAGATAAACATCAGACAGAACCATGACCTCATTACTCTTAAAATACTTGTTGAAAAGATGTGATAATATTTGATAATATTAGTTCTGAATGTAGTTGACTGGTAGTAAAACACGTTTTAGAGAAGCAGAGATAAAGCAATGTAGAGTTCCATTGTAAGGAGAGGGTGAATCAGTCAAAGAATTTAAAAGTTGTTGACGTTCCAAATGCTGTAGAAAGGCTTCTCCATCTGCTTTCTGGTCTTCCTGCATTGCATTTTTGTTCCAGAACTAAGGGATAAGTGTTTGAAAATACAGTCAATATGGAAGATGATAATTCTCCCCTTCATATATCACCGTTTGGTCTTTTATTTTTAAGAGAATACTAACTGAGAGAGCAAGGGAAGGAGTTCTGCAAAACTCGCCTCTAAAATTGGGTTTTCCAGGACCAAGGCTAAATGTACATAGTTATCTGTGAAATAGAACTTCACAAAGAGGATAATTGTGAAACAAACATGACCCATCACAGTAATCTTGCCTACTTTGAAAACAATGCAACATTGCACTGGAACAATCAATGTTCAAAACACATGATATTTTAGAATCAGCTGGCATTTGGGAGCATGCTGCTTTAATTTGTCAGCTTTAAACTGAATTCTTAAAATAGAGAAATGGAAACTTCCAACTTGCTAGAAAGTGTAACACGTCCACAGTCTATTTAGTTCTTTGCCTTTACCTGTCAGGGTTTCTCTGTGACAAACCTGGTGGTTTGGACCATTCTCTGTGTGTTACCCATGCCTGTAGGCGGGAAGCCAGTTTGGTGTAGCTGCTGGTCATTTTCCAGGAGTCCATCATCTCTTAACAGACAGGCATCTCTCCCTCCCAGAAAGGTAATAATAATTTCAAAGCTATCAGACACTGTAATTATCAGTGGCCATTATGGGTGCTGCTAATAGTAGTGGCAGAGAGGATTGTGTCAGTGCTGTGTGTTTATCATTTCCTCCCCGCCGTGCCTCGGCAGTAATATCAGTAGCAGCTGGCTGTGATTTCCCTCCCTTGCCGCGGCTGCCGGAGCTGCCCCCGCCCAAGGACGGCAGAGCAGCTCATCACATGAATCAGTTTGCAGGCAGTAATGTGGAGTGGCAGCTGAGAAAAAGAGGGGTTTTCCTTGGAGAATCTTTCCAGACAGAAAGTTCAGCTAATTGCAATTTGAAGTTCAAACCTCCGTGACTGTTTCCTGCCTAACGAAACCTGCAGTCATTTTTTGAGTCTGTGCTTTCAATTAGAAGCATAATTGAACTTTCTTTTGTAAGCATTGGCTTTGGGACTTTCCAGTTCCTCTACATGACAACACTGGCAACTTTATATAATGCAGCTGTCTTATTTTGGTACAATAACCTTCAATTCTCATATTGTGAAACATTTTTAAAAAACCTCCCCCACCACCAACAACAAAAAACTAAAAACCAGACAACCCCAAAAGGAGTCAAAGAGTAATCTACAGTTTTAGCTGTTAAAAATATGGAAACACAAGCAGGGTATGCTAATTCAAAGTAAAAATCACAGAGAAGACCTGAATTCTACTTACATTTAGAGTTTGAAAAATACTTAGCTTCACTTTTTTTCTCTCTTTTCTGTTGATGATTGATGTAGCTTAGTAGCTGGAAACTCTAAGAGACTGTGTTGTGTCTTAAAAAAAAAGAAAAAAACAAACCAGAAATGAAAAACACCAGACATGCAGCAGCTGTGTTAAAACTTCATCTCTCTTTCTGCTAGTGATACTGATCCAAAAACAGTGTGAGAGGGTTATTAAAAGAGATTGTCAGGGTACATACTGACAGCTGCCTAGGAAAAGGGCATAAGCCTGCAATCCTCCACTTCACAATTAATGTCTGTTTTACTAAATACCTGCTTTCGTGAATAAGATGCTGCCTCTGACAGAACGTATAATAGTAAAAAAAAAACCTGCCGTGGCATAGCTTTTGTTAATTATGTATGTCTCACAGTGACAGCATGTTAGCAAAACAGGTTCTCAGAAGTACGTTTCCCTAGGGGGCTTTTTTATTGTTATTTTTGTTAATGGATAGGTGTCTGCAGAGAAGCAGGGTGTGGTGTGTGTGGGTAGTTGTAATGAATAGTTCCTTGCAGATTTCCCATACAGAAGTGAGAGGCTAACTGAAGCTCGGTGGATGATCTGTGGGCACCCAGACCCCTGGGAGCAGATGTGAGTGTGTGCACAGGCAGCAAGCAAGCTGCTGGCCAGACTGGTGTCTAGAAGCTGGGCACCAGCCTTAAGCTGGCAGCCTCTCAGAGGGAGCACAGCTCTCCAGCAGGGAGGGGTACCAGCGAGGGATGGGGATAATGCGTGCCAGGGCAGCGAGGCTGCGGCTGCTTGCAGGGAGCGCTCAGAGCCCACATGCCCACTCAAAACAGACTAAACAGGCTGGAATATGCTCCTCCTGCAGCATGTAAATGCAGTAGTGCAGCGGTGCTTAGGGGTGGCTGGGATGGGAGTGATTTCCCTACTCTTTGCCATCGGCCAACTCACGTCTTTGAGACAAGGTGGAGTGTCCCTATCGTGGAATGAGGAGATGAGGGAGTGACACCATATGTCACTGCTAAGGGCAGCCAGGTCTTCCCAGCTCCATCCTGGTGCTCTGGATAAAGCTTCTGCACAAGGAATGTGGAGTAGTTAACCAGGTTCAAGGGAAAGTAGTATTTGCCAATGATGAAGAAACATGATGCATTAATAATGAAGACACTGAGGGTGCGGCCTGAACGCATCTTTCACTCACTTCCTTATTTTTCCTCCTCCTGCTTGATTAGGTGTCCTTCATTATTTACACATCCTTTCCCTTTTCCAGCATTTACACAGGTGTGTAAATGTAGAAAAAAGCTTCTTTTACTAAATATGAGTTTTCGTATTTATACATGTAGGGTTTTGCTCTCTGCTCCTATATGTTGTTTATGCATAAATTTGACATACAGGAATCCTTAGAACATGGAAGTTAAATATTACATATTTTGTTTAAATCAATTTCACCAGTAGCAGTGCTGTAAAAATCAGATAAAACTTTATTACTCTGACATTTTTATCCTGTTTACTTGTGTGTTTGCTATTTGTATACACACTGAGGACTGGCAGCTATTTTCAGTTCAATAGCAATTGTTTCCTGTTAGACAACAGTAAATGCAAAGTAGAGCTTCCTTAAAGACTTCTTATTCCTTGCTTATCTTTTTATGATTAGTGATGTTTGAAGCAGTTTGCCAAGTGAGAACTGACTTTCATCTTTTGCCCTGCTGTCAGAATTAACACTTCTTTAGGTTCAAGAGCTTTAAAATTTATTTAATAATTACCTGAAGAATAGCATCCTAAATTTAGTCAAGTTTTGCTTCTGTTTGAACTAATACTTCCAAGTGATAACTATCAACTGTCTTACTGAGATTTTGGAGGTATTTGTACTTAAAACTTGATGCTGTGGGAAAGGCTGTAGGGCTGGAGTGTCCGGTGACTTTGGAAGATTGGTATTAACAAAATACCACTCTTCCACTGCACTAGTCAGAGTAATTTTGTCTTCTTGTACGGAGCAAAATCTCTCCTAGCACAGAAAATAAAAATGACCTCGTTGACATTGCCTATTGAGCTCTGAACTTCTAAACTCCTCTTTTCCAGAATGTAACCAAATCGTTTTATAGCCTAACTGAGAAGAGATACTTGGTGGTTCCACTTCATCACTGAGTGGGCACAGCTAAGGTTTTAGAGAAGCACTTATCCCGTTGACAGTTTTTGTATTAAAAGTAGTAACTGCCAGACATTTTGACCATGAGACACATTCCCATGGTGACTGCCTAGAGAAAAGTTTCTTTCCTGCTTTTGTGGTTTGCCTCTGTAAAACCCTGGATCCATTTGTTCCCTGTTGTGGTATAAAATATTTCAGAGCTCTTCTAAGAGTGTCTGTGATGATTTTTGTGTCTTGTGACATTTCTACAAGATCAGTTCTATTCATTCTTTTTATTCTTTTTGTCTTCTTTTGGCTTAATTTCCTGGCTGCTTTTTGGGTGGGAAAAGATTACAGTAGTTTTGCTTTATTTTCTCAACATATTCTTGACCTGCCAAGTCTCACACATTATCCAGTAGTGATATTGTTTGTGCTCACACTGAACAGAGCACAGCATTAACTGTTTTTGTTTTTTTTTTTTTTTTTTTAATAGTGAAGCAGGGGCAATCTTAGAGCATCATGGAAGAGTAAGATCACAGTTTTTCAGGTGATTTTTCAGGGCATCTCTAGGCATATACGCTAGACAGTGTTTTCTGTCTCTGTGGGTTCATGTGGATTGGAAAAAGCCCAATTGTCCAGTTTTCCTGGAGGAGACATGTCATGAAAGTAGGAGATTGTTAAGACAAATGACAAAATCTGAATTTGCTTTCTGATAATGCTTTGATGGGAGTTTATTTTAATTAAAGTAGTCTGTGTTTCTTTCTGGAGCTGGAGATTGTTTTGCTTCTTTTATTTTTTTTAACAACTCCTATTACTTGTATATATGCCAGTGGGGAGCAGACCTATTGTAAATTAGTGCAGCATAAACACTATATTGCATAAAAAATAGTGCAAGACTGGTAAGATGTTGCAACAGTGCCCTTAAAGAACAGTATAATTTCTACCAAAATTTTGCTTTTGCAAATGAATAAACTCTTTAATTAATTTATTTTGCTGAGAAAAGGTGGAAAAATTAAAAAAGCTCTCTCTGACTGACTAGGCTACCCTTCAAAATAAAATATAAACAATGTTATTTGCTTCTGTATTACTACAAACCCATTAAAAAAACACAGCATAGCCACAGCACTGGAAGTCTTGGTCCCAGCAAGGTTCATATCCATTAATAACTTACAAAAGTATTTATTGATAACATTTACTTGATACACATCCACGTCTTCAAAGCTCAAGGTGGACATTAGTAACAAAACCAAGTGGTCACTCCTCAATATATCCTACAGTACCTTAAATATTCAAACATTTCAACACCAGCACGTGTCTGAGATGTATTCCTTCTGTTTGTCATCTGCTGGATTCTTCTGACTGTTGTAGAAGAACTTGAATTCTCGAAACAGATTTGACATCTTAGGCTTTCTCAATGTAGCACTTCAGAAACAGATGGTGTCTCTGTTGAAACTTTGTTCTGTTTTTTGTTTGGTTTTTTCTTTCCTTGCATTGCATGGAGTTCACATAAATATTACAACATTTGGTCAAGAGTGAGTTACCTTACCTGGTGGATTTCATCAACACCTTCAGAAGAGCTGGAGTCAGGCTGAATGTATTTAAATTACCCTAGAACTTAAAATTTGAAGTCTAGATATAGTAGTATTTAACAGAGAAAGAATGTTCCCAACTAGATAGAAAGAAGTGAACTGAAAAACATGCTGCCAGCAGAAAATAATGATTTGTGATTTTTGTAGTCCATGGGAGGTCAGTGTTTTTATCCCCACCTCACAGGTAGGACAACAGAGAGACAGCAGTGTAGCTGTAATTAGAACATCTCAAAAGTCTCAGCCCCTTGTCCCATCAGAAGATTAATGCCTCTTTTGCTTCAGTTTCAGAAAGCAGGTATGATTTCACATGCAGGGCTATTTCAGATGAAAGAAGCATTATGATTAATTGTAAGAAAAATGTTCTTGTGCAAATATTATTCTACTGGATGGGAAGTGAACAAGAGCACTGAGGACCAGAGCATTTTCTGAAAACTGTTACCCTAAAAACAGGAAACTCTCTTCAGTTACTGTTTGGCAATCCATCACCAACTCTGGCTGTGCAATCCTTCCTTCAGCCAAACAAAATGTTTGTTAAAATACTCCTTATGAGTAAGAGTAAGTGTTTTCCTAATTTTTGAAACACCTGTACAGCCAATTTTTTGTAGACCTACACTGAATTTCTCAACAGTATCAATCTTCTGTCTGACTTTATTACTCATAGTGCTCTGGTCATGCCATTGTATCAACACAGTCACAATCACATTACTGTTGACTCACAGCAATTGCAAGGCAATGCATTGACACCTTTTTTCCACCCCTGGTGTGATACAAATATATCCACAGTGATAGCCATGGCAACATGACTAATTGAAATATATCTTTTGCTTTTTAACTTACTGGTTTTGGTATCTTGAATTGCTTTCTATATTGGGAAGTAGCCCAATATCTCCCACCCATCCAGAGAAAGCAGTTTTATGAGTCAGGTGAATTAGCAGTTTGTTATTGTAAGGTGTGTCTAAGACATGTTTTTAGGCTGTTCAAGGAAGACAAGAGGATCTATGCACGGTGATTGGTAGAAAATCACCTGGAAAAGTGGTTTCTCACTGCATCAGCTACTTCTGCTGTTTCTAAGACATCACAGAATGGCTTGGGTTGGAAGGGACTTTAAGGACTACTTCGTTTCAGCCCCCTGCCATGGGCAGAGATGCCACCATCTAAATGAGGTTGCTCAGGGCTCCATCTAACCTGGTCTTGAATGCTCCCAGGGGTGGAGCTTCTCTGGGCAACCTGTTCCAGTGTCTCCCACCCTCACAGTAAGGAACTAGTTCCTAACATCAAATCTAAATCTGTTCTTTTTTACTTTAAAACTGTTCCCCCTTGTCCTATCATCTCCTGCCTGTATAAAAAACTCTCCCTCTTTAAAAAATAAACCCCTCTAAGTACTGCAAGGCTGCAGTGAGGCCTCCTTGGTGCCTTCTCTTCCCTGGGTTGAAGAATCCCAGCTCTCCCAGCCTCTCTTTGTAGATGTGCTCCAGCCCTCCAGTCATTTCATGAGGCCCTCATCTGGACTTGCTCCAGCAGGTCCATGTCCTTGTGCTGGGGACCCCAGAGCTGGATGCAGCACTCCAGGGGGGTCTTACAAGGGCAGAGTAGAGGGAAAGAATCACTTCTTTGCCCTGCTGGCCACATTCCCTTGGATGCAGCTCAAAATGCTGTTGGCTTTCTGGGCTGGGAGCTCACACAGGTGGCTCATGTCCAGCTTTTCATCCATGACAAAGTCAAAGTCCATCCCAAGTCCTTCTCATCAGGGCTGCTTTCAATGAGCTTTTCTCCCAGCCTGTATTGTTATGTCCTGGACTGATGCTTTGTCTAGGGCTCTTGATAAACCACTTGATGAATTTTGCTTCAAGTAATGTCCTTGGTGGAGGAAAAAATACTGTGGTGCTTTATTCATTAGTAACTGTCTCAAATTTTGTATTTATTAAGATAGCATATTCCCAAACTGATGTTTGAATTGACTCTTGCTCAAAATGAATCCAATGTGGTAGAACTCACTGTACCTAAATTGAGGTCTTCCCCATCATTTACCTTATCATTTACTATTCAAACGTGGATTTAGCTCTGGATCTTTTTGTAAAATCCAGCTATATCTCATTAAAACAAATTACTAGAATCAATGAGCATCAAAACAAAATCACTGGCTTCACAATGACTCCAGGACTTTTGGGAAACAATGATTCTTCACTATTTGAGGATGGTTATGTGCAAGCAATAGTGCATTGCCTTTGTGTATCTCCACTGCCTAAATATACGTAGGATTTTATGTAGTATTTGAAATCACAGAATCAAGGCCACACTGCCAGTGCCTCTTTCCCATTCTTCCCTCAAGCAAGAGAATCTTCACTGCCTCTCATGAATTGTTAAATTTAAATAAACATTTTTTTTTAAATGGAAAAATATCACTATTCTCACCATATTTGTGATAGCACCAGCATTGTGTACATACTAATATCTATTGCAAACTCTAGTTATCAAACGTGCCTTTTGTGAAACCAGTTCTAGAAGATTCATAACGAAGACTGTAAGAATTATTAATGAAATTTAACTGCTCATGTAGCTTAGTGTATGAATAACCTGCATACATCTTAGGAAAATTACTTGCTAGTCAGCATTTTCAGTATAAATCTCAAGATTCTTGAAACCCTAGTATATGGGTGGATAGGGTCACAAAGACTCCAGAAAATTTGAAGTATTTTGCCACCAAAAATTCCAGAAGTTGCCTGCTGGCCTAGGCAATCTGGTTACAGGCTATGGGATCCCTGTCATTCTTGTATGAGGGGGAAAACAGAGGGAGTAGTGGATGTGACAGTGTTCTGTTCCATCATCAGAAGCTTGCATCATAAGAACTTTCCCTTTGACTTCTACAGATCATGTCCTACATTGGGAGGCATATTCCTTTTTTCAGTATGTCTACCAGAGTAATGTTATCTTTGTTTTAACTGGCTGGCTTTCAGAGCTTTTGAAAAGATTCCTGAGGTTCCTTTCTTTGACTGGATAAGTGACAGAGCAGCAAATAGGAGCGAGGCTCTGGGCCCCAGGCTGGGGATCTGCCTGCCGAGCCAGCGTGTGTGTCAACTGCTTTTATCCCAAATAACTAAATTGGTCCATCAGTGAAAATCAGACCCCAGCTATTATTCTCCAGCTTTGTTTCGTGTGTTTCTTCACCTGGATTGCATGGAACTGATCCCAACTGATTCTCCTCACAGCCCTTGTTACTCAGCCTTTGGGGTTAGACTACTCACTGTACCGCCTGGAGCTCTCCTCGTATTGGCAATGATGATCATGTTTTCATCATTTCGAGGGGGGTATATCAGATAACTAATTGCAGACTATGATATCACTGCCTGCACTTTTTCCCCTGAGGTGCTGTGCAGCTGTACCACATTCTACTGGAGTCTGAAAACTTTCAACTCCCTGTTGGGTGAGACTATTACAAAAAGACTAATATTAATGTCAGCAGCAACGAGGTTTATCACAAGTGATGACACAGTATAGGCTCACTCAGGATGTTTACCAGAGCAACAGTTGCCACGCAGATAAAGTATGGTTGGAAGATGTATTAGCAGATTCTTTTCTTCCTACAGCAACTGCTGAGGACTGAAGCATATTTCTTGTACTTACTTGCTTTTTGAGTGACTCTGTGAATGCTTGATTTATTAATAGCACTACCCCCACACCCATTGTTTTAAAGCAGTAGCCAGGAGAGCTGTCAGTTAAGAGACTGGAGATTTTTGTCCATCAGTAAACAGATACAGAGACAATGACTTCGATGATGAGTAGGCAGATTCATGAGGAAGAGCAGTTTAGAAGAAAGTCAGCAGCTTGAGCTTTGTCCCGCATCCCATTTCCAGTGTGCACTCCCAGAAGTAAGACAAGAAATGCAAGGAAGAGTTGCTAATTTTTGTAGGAGAAAGGAGAACCTCCCACAGCACTGTATCCCGCTCTGGCCTCTGTGCATACATCCAGCCAGACTTCTTTTTCGCTGCAGAGATCCACGTCAGCCCACTTGGACCTCAAGGTTAGCATGGCTGCCTCATGACCTTTCATGCAGTTAGCAGCACACAGGAAAGTGAGAAAGCTACACTCTTGTTTGCTTTTTTCAGCCTGAATTACTAGGTACCCAAATATAACTGGGTAGTAGGAACAGCTTAGGCACAACTTCAAAGAAAGTTCTGACTTTACACCTTTGGATCTATGGAGAGTCATCTTCACTTTCTTGTCACCACACCCAACTACTAAGAATATGTTGTCTCTATTTATAGCAGGAACTCCTTGCAAACACGCAGGTCAATCCCTTTTGAAGTGTTTTCCTGGACATTGCTGTCTTTAAAAAGCCAGGTGTGCAGAGAACTTTTCCCTCCATGAATATCAGCTATCTATTAGGGATATAATTATGTGGAGTTTTTCTCTCCCATTAAAGTTTTCAAGGCTTAGAACATTTTTCTATGCCAAACTGAAATGAAAATATGACATTTTAAAAAAATCCCCGAGGGAAACTTTCATCTGGGTTTCTTAAACCATCTACATGTATTAAACCTAACTTAAAACTTTAGACCTAACTTTCTTAAGTGATTTTATTTTATTTTATTTTATTTTATTTTATTTTATTTTATTTTATTTTATTTTATGCAAGTGAACTATTTTAATTTCAGAATTAAGGGTAGTTTCAAACTGAAAAACAAACCCCTTATTTTGCTTTATTAAAGCATCCACAAGGGATACTTTGAAAACCAAAAATAGGGTTTATTGCCACTAAATCTGGAAATGTATTTCCTATAAGTCATTGTAGGTTTCACAACTTGGCAATACTCCAAGGAAAGTAGTTCATTGGACAACTCCCAAGAATCCGTGAAGACTTACTTTCACTGTCACTATTTGGAAAAGCCTTGCTTATGGTGCAGGTGGTCCATTTCTAGATTTGTTTCTCTACTTTCTTTAGAGAATGGTGGTTAGCAGAACAAGAATATCATAACTGGAAGAACACAAAACCAGCCACACTTAATGATGATACATGTGGCTTGATCCTTGGCACTTTTGTGTTGGGATGGTAAAGGACTGCTTGCTTCATTCATGTGGATCTTGCAAATTTGACTTCTGAATTTTGATCAGTGTGTAGTCATCCCAGTTTTGAGTCCTGTTTTCTCAGCACAGTTTTCTTTTCCTCATCAAGCCCCAAGGGATTCAAGTATAGGTGTGTTTTAATGATGTCGACACGTGTCTATTAGTGACTGTGGCTGGGATTAATGAATCATTTTACATAACCTAGCAAACAGCTATCCAGTGGTTTTCATCACTGACTTGGGCTTTAGTCCAACTTGTGACATAAAGGTAAAAGCCTCTGTATCCTGTTACAGTTGCCTGGGCTGCGAGTTGAGTGAAGTTTTTTACTAATAGACTAAAAATTAGGTAGAATATTCAGCAAATTATGCTTTCCAGGCCCATGTGTATTGTAGTGTATTAGGTAATCACTGAATGATCTTTTTTGTACATTGAAGTTCTCGCAGGTGTCAAAATGGTGGTAATCAGACTCACTTAATATATACATTGACAAAATGTTTTGGATCCTGAAATGTTTCATGAATCCATCCCGTATGAAATTTTGTATTCAGAGGCCATTTCCTCAAGTCAGAAATAAAATATGCATTCTTATTTAGCCATGAAGTAGTTTTCTTGAGAAACAATTAGAAAACCCGGCATAACTAGAGATAGGTCTGAAGTGAGAGACAAGATCTGGATTGTCCAGACCTCCTCAGATTTTAGGATTCATATAGCCCAATTCATTGATTTGCCTGAAGAGGAATCATAATTACTAGGATTTTCTTTTAAACATATTTTAATCTGTTTCCAGTATGTTACTTTTTGCTTCTTCATTACTAGCATGCATTTAAAGCAGGTGATATTCAAAATGTAGGTATCAGTGCTAAGCTGGTGGTTGTTCCTGTTCAGAAGTATCAGTACAAGATTTAATAATCTGTGATTATAAGGAAACATTTACCTGTGTATATCTGCCTAGAGCTAGAAATCAGTTTAATAAATATAGAACCAAGTTCTTACAGTAAATGTAAATCCTATATTCTATTAAAACAAAGAGAATGAAAACTATATGCACTGTCAAACCTCTAGTTCTGTCCCTGTTGTCAGCCCCAGTTTAGCACATCCTGGTGACCTATCAATCATCTTGAACCACAAACTGAAAAGGAAAATCCCCATGAAAACATGCCCCTCACATTTCCTGGCTGCCATGCAATTCAGTGGTTTTACCAAGAAGTCTGTTAACACGTACAAGTCTTGCATGTGCTTTCGTTCAAGCGGGCAGGATGTTCGCAAATCTTCCACTTGGTTTGCTTTGATGTATCTCTGCAGTTGCTAACAGAACGGCTTTTTTTTTTTTCTCTTTTTTTTTTCTCAAATACAAGACAGCATCCACGTTGAGAATGAAACCCCTGGGTGGTGTCTTGAAAACAATGAAAATCAGGGAGTAGTGCATGAGACATCCATACAGTATACCAAAAATCTTCGTGGAAAATCAATTCCAGTGGGGAGAGTTAGCGTGAGTCAGTGTTACTCATTATACATAAGGGTTGCAGAATCAGGGTGGAAATGGAAATTGCACCTGGTTTCTTACAGTGACAGTTTCTAACAAGCCTCTCCTATTAATTATCAGGGTGTAACTCACACTTCTCTGACAGAACAATGTTCTTTAGTCTGCGTGAGGTGATTCTACATCACCAGTGGGCTCTAGCTAGCAAATTGTCTGGGGAACCAAAGTTAGTGATTTTGGCTGGTTTAGATATGTGAATGAGGATAGCAGAGAAAGGTTTGCACCAGAAATCCCAGCAAAGATGGGGAGAAATGGCCTATGTGGAAGTTTACGTTTTCCATGGTCATACAGCTCAGCGCAGACAGGAGCATTCCGTGTCTTTGGTTTGTGTCACCCAGTCTCATGGTCTGGGTGAGATTAATGATTATGACAATTCAGACGTATTTCGTACTGTTTGCCTTCTTCAAGGGCTATTATTAAACAGCTGTAGCAAATCATGTGGAACAAGGAAGAGAGGAAGAATTGTGTAGTGTCAGGCCCCAAAGCCAGACAGCTCTAAGAGGGGGAAGGAGGGAAAGTTTGCGTGCTGTTGGTGATTTCACTGTGAGTCCACTCTGAGTCAGCCCCTTTGAAGCTTCAAAAATGTTGAAAGGATCAGCAGTAGTTTGTCACGCAGGATGAGTTTTACATTGCCTTGGCTCTTGGAACACAATAAAAATCCATCTTTTGCATAACTGTGTTAAAGCCAGCCAAGTAACATAAACATAAATTAATGAATTTGACCTTCCTGCCCTATGGGAAAAGGTGAAATATGTGTTTTGATTTAAATTTGACAGTCATGTTTCTTCCTTAATTCAAAATTACTCTATAAGCCTCAGCATGGGGAAAAAAAATTAAGATGTTAATGTAGTTTAGATCCCATAATTTGTTTTTGGTATGGTATTTATTGGTGTGATCAGAATTTTTTTTGTTAATTCAGATAAGGGTCCCCACTGTGTGAACGTTAAAATCTGGGACTATACACCAAAAATACTGTGTTCCCTGGGTTTGTATTTTGTCATTTTTAAAATGTGGTAATTACTGCCTTCAAAGAGTAGATGCTGAATTTACGCAATTTGCTTAGACTGTGGAATACCATGTGAGTTTGGGGTACTGCTTTGGTCCTTTCTCCATACCTAGCTCTTCATGAACAGAGTGTCTCTGCTACAGCAGTGGCGCTTTTGGAAAAGTAGGCGTAGAAGATACTATCAAAGTGAAAACAAAGATGCTGTCTCAGCATTACTTTAGGGCACAGTGCCAGCGAATTGGATGGCCTCGAACCCAGTTTTGAGAACTGGATTGCCACATTTTTGCCTGGGGTTTCCTGGACACCCACGTGATCTCTCACGCTGCACAAGCGAGGCTTCCTGGGAGCCTTGGCTTTGCTCCCGTGTGTGCGTGCAGTGCAGTTGGGCAGCACACGTGCAGTCAGCCTGGCACCTCCCAGCAGTGTCCTGGTGTGCAGGGTCTACTCAGGCTGAGCATTTCCATGGAAAATGTACACGTGTGTAGGCATGTAGCCCACGAGGAGTTCCATTAAGCCTACCTGTGTACATAAGCCTACTTCTTTAAACAGCAGAAGTCTAAGTAATTGACTCCCTAAGTGGAATTCTGACTATGACTGAATCTCAGAGTGCTAATAGAGCATAAAGTGTAGTGTTTAAAACCAGGAATGAGCTGAGGTTTGATGATAGCCAAATCAACTCACTCTAAACAAAAGTGAACTTCTCTTTATAATTCAGTGAATCTAGGATTAACTGCAATCAAATGGAACCCAAAGCAAGTTTATGTGGTATCTGCTTTCCCAGTGAAAGCTTTTTAGAAATTAGCCTAAAATTATCAGAAAATATGTTGATGCTCCAAGAAAATTTATCTCCAGAATCACTGAGCTTGTTACTTTAAAGTAATCAAATACAGCTTCGTGATCTGATCCCCATATTTAACATTAAGTCTTGGGCCTCACAGAGTATGTTCTAGGAAGAGAGAATCAATAAGGGAAAACTGAAGAGAAACCTTCTTCTTGTCTAGGTCATTTATGCTTTATACAGCTACTGCCTGGACAACTTCCAAGACAATGTCAGGCTCTGAATATGAAATATTTGGAGCCAAAATAGAAGTCACTTGCATGGCAGGTGTGAGAGCAGCTCCATCCCAAAGCAGTAGTCAAGGAGTAGCAGAAGGACCATATGTTTTTTAATGACATATGATAACAAAATATTAAAAATACTAAGAACTGTAATCAGCAAGACTTAAACAGCTCTGAAATACCAATTGATTTTGTCTAAAATTAATGTTTTTGTCAGCCAATATACTGGGGAAGGGGGAGTGCTTGGAGAAGAGGTATTTTTTTCCATTCTTTTTGTGGGAAGGCTATCCAAGTAACAATAATGATTAATTCTGTTGCCTATGGTACAAGTATTCAAGATTGGATGCACGGCTTTTGAGCTCCTTTGGACAAGCAAGCATCAATACTACTGGACTCCTACCTATGCTGTGAATAGTCATTGTCCTCTCATGCAGCGTTCTGTCTACATCTAATCTGGTGTTTTATCTCCTTGAGTGTTTCCTGTGAGCTATGGAAAGGAAAGCTCCTTGTGGCTTACACTGAGTAGATACCCTGTAGACAGAATAATATCAATTTATGAATGGAAAAAAGTAATTAAAGAAAGAGTGCCATGATTACTATCATTTGCTTTCACGTTTATGCTCTAGAACAAAATAGATTGTCAAGCAAAAATCACATTAGGAAAGTTGCTCATTATTTATAATGTGTCAGTGCAAATGTGCATGAATTGCATTTCTTGTCTTTTAGAAAAACAGTTTTTATATGTAACCTTTTTTTTCAAATAGACAGTAATGACACACCCTTTTAATATTGGAGAAGACAGGTCTATTTTTCCCTTTCTTGCACATGGAACTTTCATTAAAATTAAGATAAAAATGAGTCATGCTCCTCTTTGCACTGGAAATAATAGCTACTCGTATGAAGTGTGTTTTGCAGTTGTCATTCTAGTCTGGAGTTGCAACTGCTTTTTTTCTCTTGAGGGAAAGGTGGGGCAGAAACAAAATTCACATTGCTTTGAAGCGTCCTGTTGTTTCTCCATTTCTATCTATGCACATGATTATTCTTATTTGTATTGATATTATTGATATTATTGATATTGATATTATTGATATTATTATTAACCCTTTCTTCTGCACATTAGTGTTAATGGTATGTTGAAAGTCCCAGATACCTCACAAAAACATGTTGTATTGCTATTTTTGGGAAGGCTGGAGATTTGGCTCATGCCTCAGCCCAACAAGGGGAAGTATGAAAAAGGTGACTGAAAGTGGCAGTGCTTTTTCTGAATGAATTGGTAGCTGTTGCTTGTTGCAGGTTTGCTTTGAAAGCATTATACTTGAAAATAAATAATTTCCAGGTCTTCAGTGAAGCATTAGGTCTAAATTTGTAACATTTTCTTTTTTCTTTTCTTTTGGTAACAGAATTCAATGTAAGTTGCAGATATGGAGGAGTTTTTCATGTCGAAAAAAATGGTCGCTACAGTCTCACCCGATCTGAAGCAGTTGAACTCTGCAAAGCTCTCAACAGTACCTTGGCAACACTAGAGCAGCTGAAGAGAGCTCATGAGCTTGGATTTGAAACTTGCAGGTAAAGAAATTCTTGAAAACATAGTGTATCATGACACCACTAGTGTAATAATTACATTTGACTTACTGCAGATGCTAAGATTAGCTAAATAAGTTATATTCTATAATGAATATCTTTGTGCATGTGTATGTTTGCTCTGGGTCCAGTAATAAGTAAGTCCTTGATGCAGATAGTTTTTACCATTTATCTTTAAAAACAAATCATAACCTCTCACAGATAAAATCTAAAGGTAACAAAAGATTGACAGTGTAATAAGCTAATTAGGAGGATGTTCAGATCCTAGTGTGTCACTAAACAATTGGTAAGATAAGTATGTGGAAAGTAGGGACCTAACGTGAGGTCATAGACTGAGGATGGTGCATGCCAATTTTGGAACTTGGTCTTGCCAGGGAACAGTAAAAAGCAGCAGGTGGTACTGTGAGGGGTGAACTCTTGACATCCCAGTGAAAAAATGGCCACAGTTCGAGTACGTTCTTGTAATCTGTGAATGGAGATGTTTCAGATGACAGCTACAGTAGTTATTAAAAATCCAAAAACCCCGTTGTCAAGTGACCTAATTACCTGCTGTAATTAATGATGTATAGGGCAACAAATGTGGGTGATACAGACTCCCCAGTAAACGTGGATGATACAGACTCTTCTCTCAAAAAATAACTAGATCAAGAGACTAGAAGTTACAGAAAACTTTTAATTCAAAAAAATTAAGTGAATAATAATGTAAAAACATGTGAGTCTGAAAAATCCCAATTTTCTCAGTGTTTCCTCATAGCAGAGGTGCTTTGTCCCTCTGATGAATTTTATAACCTTCCTCTGGACTTGCTCCGACAGGTCCATGTCCTTCTAGTGCTGTGGACCCCAGAGCTGGACACAGCACTTCAGGTGGGGTCTCAGCAAAACAGAGCAGAGAGGGAAGATCTCCTCCCTTGACCTGCTACCCATGTTGCTTTAGATTCAGCCCAGGATGCTTTTGGCTCTCTAGGCTGCAAGCAGGCACTGCTGGCTCGTGTCCAGCCTCTCATCCAGCAGTACCCTCAGGTTTTTCTGGGCAGGCTGCTCTCAGTGAGTTTATGTTCCAGCTGGTGTTGGTACCCTGCTTCCACTGCCTGTGCATTTCCTTCCTGTCCTGTAGTCCCAACACAGCCGTGCAGGTCTCTTGGCTTGGTTTCCTGATTTCTTAAACTGGTATCAAGAGCTCTTGCACTCCATGGAAGGAATCCTTGAACACCTTGCCACCTCTGTTCTGCACCCTTGTCCCTGAGGGCAGTTTCCCAGGATGGCCTGTTGACTACCTCCTTGAAGTGCTGCAAGTTTACTTCCCTAAAATTCTGAATTGCCCAGCATTACACAATATTTAGGGATCAAATCCTAAATAATGCGTAGGGGTAGAGATTTCTATGCAAGCAATTATGAGTATTCTAAACTATGGAAAGTATTTTCTAAAGCTAAAGTATAAAGGCAACTGAAAGAAGAAGAGGGATTTTTTTTTTTTTCCAGGGGGAAGCTGTAGTTTTTAATTAATGTTACAATTTTCCTTAATTCACAATTTACCAGAGGACAGATTTGGACATGTAAGCCATGTAGATAGGATTTCTTCCTTTCTTCTTTCTGGCCAACCCTCCCACCCTATTACTTTCATTTGTTGATCCTGTGCTAGAAGTAGTCTTTGTCAGTAAGCTTTAGCTCTTATTAAATGTGAGTAGAGAGGGAAAATATGCTGCATATTACCATCCAAATGTATGTGAATAAGATGAATCAACAGAATGTAACACAAGTAGGTCAATAATGGTTTGTAAAGTGCCAGCATTGTAAGCTTAGTTGGGAGTGTGAGTAAAAGCAATTTATAATTCCACCTACAAGAGAGTTTCAGAATTGCAAGTATCTGCACATTAGACATGAAACTGGAATGATGTTCATAGATAAAAAACTGCAAAGCTGTGACATTTACTCCTCCCTGATAAATTATTCCTGTCAAGAAGTAAAGCAAAACCCAAACCAAACCCCAGTTCCTGTTACCATTCTATCACATCTCCAGTTAAATACATCAGAATCAATCAGGTGCTACAGGATTGCAAAACAGTAATAATGTATTGTACCTTGTATAACCACAGTCTTGACTCAATTACATGAGGTCTGTGCACAATAATCACACTGTTCAGCTGAAAGATACAGTAAGAATTTGTGGATGAATGATTCTTGTATTTGAATATTTTAGTAGGCTGTCAGTTTTTTGCCGAAAATGTTGTGTATTGCAATCATTCTTTAAACTTGCTCAGGTACCATAAATTGAGCCCTCAACATTTCTGTGTGAAATGTTTCGGTGTGTTACATCAAAACAATGAAAATGTGAATCCCTAAAGAATGGGAATTTTGTGGCAAGTGAAACAAACACTGAACAAAAAGTGCACTTGCCTCCCTCACTTTCACTCACTTTCTCTGGATCACCCTAGCTAGCTAATAAGATGCATATTTAATTTGAATGGGTTTAGGTCTAGAAATTAAACACAAAATTATGTTGAGTGACAGGACACTGATGTAACTGCATGTGAGAAAGGAACCCTCAAATGAAAAAGGAACAAAAAAGCAACAAAACAGTATGAATAAATGTATGCACTTAAAAAAAAAATGGCTTATTTGTAGCTTCTTAATGTTTGGGGTGACATCTGCTATAGTGAGTAATATGGTTGGTTTCCCTCTGTTCTTCACAGGTATGGTTTCGTGGTGGGGCACATTGTTATCCCACGGATCAACCCCTATCATCTTTGTGCAGCAAATAACACTGGCATTTACAAACTTTCAGCAAATACAACTGCTCGATATGATGCATACTGTTACAATGAGACAGGTAAGGAGATGATTTTATGATGCATTTTAGAAACAGATTAACTAAAAATAACATATGTAATCTCCTATTTATGGTACTGGAATGAAGGCTTATATAATAAACAGCCTGGTTTTCAGCTGAGAAGAAATACATTTTATCAGCTGATAGAAGTGTACCTGTCATGTCAGCAACGACCATTTTGTTATGTGTGTTTTGAACTAAATCATTTTTCTGGCCTTGGGACAAACTTTGCAGCTTCAGAACAGTTCATTATAATGGCTTAGTGAAGTGAACCACTGCAGCAGTGAATCTGAAAGACATAACTGTTGTCAGCCATGGCACTCAGCTCTTCTGTTCATGCAGACATGAGCTTTACAGCCAAAAGCAGTTTTTTGTGTTTTAGGAGCAGCTGCCACCTCCAGCAGCTCCAAGGCCTGTGATGGCCATCCCAGACCCGTGGACAGGCTGCTGCTCTCCTGTTTGCAGATTCATTTAGTATTTGCTCAGGAAAATCTCCATTTAGACATGAGGCAGCTGGACACCAATGTGCATCAGCAGCAGACTGCTTTCATCTAAGGTTTTGAACTTTTTAATAGTTGGAGATATTATAGTAAATTTTTAGGGAACTGTATATGTGACAGATGCTGTACACACTATTTGAAAATAAAATCTAAACTAACTTCAAGGATCTTGAATTTCAGTAGATTGTGATGTTCATAGTGGAAGCAGAGAGTTCTTAGAGAAAGCTGTAGGAAAAGTTCATTGCTGACTTGAATGCAGTGATATTTTTTGATTTTGTTCTTGGTAGTGATATAGTTTAAAATCTCTGCATCAGCGTAGTACCATGTGAGTTGCCATTGTCCATCACTCACAGATAACTATTCACAGATGACTACAATGGTGATGTCCATCCCCTCCAGATCTTTATAACTCCTCCCAAGTATTATTCCCTACCAGCAGTATGAGCAGGTAGCTTGTGCACCAGCCCCAAGTGGGGCACTTCAGCCCATGGGAGCCAGCAGTGCTCACCAGAGCAGGGCATACACTGCCTCTGCAGAGCCCTCCATGGAGGGGACGGAGTCTTGCCAGCTGAAAAAGATTAGAATTGCTACTGCCACAGTGATAGTGGGTCTGACTGCACTGAAACTGGGTCATAAGGCTGTTTTAACTGGCATTGATTGCAGCCATTTTCTGGAATGGTTATGGAAATGGAGACTCTCGTTGTTAGGTGACAGAACAATCTCCGAGTGCCCCACCTGAGAAGGTGGTACATCAGTGAATAACATTTGTTCAAAAATTTGTCCTCAGTCCTCCTCATCTGAAGCTGATGTTTTGTCATTATGTACAATTGATGTGGGTATACATGTGATTTTTTTAATCCATTTTTTTTCAAATTAATACTTTCTATTTTTCTTCTTTCACAGAAACAGAGGAAAAAACATGTGAGCCAGTTGTAAAAATAGATACTTCTTTACTCAGTAATCAGGATGAAACAGGTACTGTACTGATTGGGAAGACATGCACTTGCTCAATTTTTAGTAACTGTATCTTATTTTTACACAAAAAATCACTAATATTAAAAAAGCCAAGCCAAACATAAGAAAAAGAAGTTAAGAGATGTTCGGTAGAAATTAAAGCAACTAGTCACTTGTCTTCCCCTAAAGCCTATGGAGTTTGGTTTATCTCAGGGTACCAAACATTTTTTATATAGGTATTTGACATTTTTCGCATCTCAGAGCTACTAACATGCCTTTGAAATAAAGGAATTTGCTTAAGACTGCAACCTTCCTACATCTGATTTGAGCTGTTTGTTAGAAAAGCTGCTGGAAGCTGAAAAAAGGCTCATAATAAATTATTTCTTCCAATTCTAAATTCTGATTGAATTTACAAATGCCAAGATTTTATGTTAAAATCAAGCAGTTTGATAAAAATAAGTGATGCAAGTCCGGCCCTACAAATGCGACAAATATATAAATTAGCATATATGCATTAGACATTATTTTAGCGATGTATTATCTAGGTTAGATAGGAGGGCAAAAATGGGTGAACTGGTGTTAATCCATAGGCAGTACTGGTTGTTACAGCTGTGAAGCTCCTTGGCGTGAGCTGTTTAATTCCATTTCCGCAGTCATTGACAACGCAGATGGCTCCCGATACAATGCGGATGGCACGCCTCATACCAGTGGAGAGTCCTCAACCTCAGGGGTGGATGATGAAAATGCAGGTAGTGGATCAACTCATGAGACAACTCCCATGGATGCCTCCATCAGGAGATCCAGCCCCTCGTATTATTCAAGTCCTACTCCAGCCTTAAAGCTGCCAGATCATACTTCTGGAGGAGGTGAAAAAGGAATTATTGGAAAAGATTATGGTAAGGACAGTAGGTTGACACTAATTTCATGGGGCCCTGCCAAATACAAATGCAATATTCTTTTCTACTTATTTTATTTAATCTTTTGTGTTGCTTGTGTGGCTGAAATTATCAGAGGTCTGAAAGACTTGCTCCCATTGAACACTAGGGATACAGATATAAGTCTTCCTCTAAGTACAGTAAAGCTTACTGTGTGACTACAGGCTTTTTATCAAATCACCAATAACTTGCCAGTGAAGGACACCAGTACTTTGCATCACTATCCTCAATATATACTGAAATTAAAAAAAAAAAAAAAAAGCAAGAGCATTAGGATTATAAAATTACTTTTCACTGGTGGTATACTCATGTTTTGACACGTAGCTAGCACCACAAAAGGTAAATTGTAAGATTCTCCTGTTAAGGAACTAGGATCAGAAACATTCCCCACATTCCCCAAGGTGTGTGCTGTGTATTTCTGTTGGTTGCTGTTACAACTGTTACCATCTCTGCTTGCATGCATAGTCTAGATTTTTGGACTAAACCTCAGAATATATCTCAGCAGAGGGGAATACAAATAACTTCCCTCATTGCTCTAGGATCCCCGTCCTCATGTCGTACAGGTACAATGAGATCTTGTATCACATGAATAGATGGTTGCCAGAACGTTCATTATCACTGTAATACATTCTCCTCTTCAAATAATCTGTTTGGGTGATATCCTTACTGTGTTAGTAAGATACGCTTATGTGGGGTCTGCATCTTTCTTCTCTCTGGACCAATAAATGAAGGAATGAAGCTTGCAGGGTGGAATAGTTGAAGTATTTGTGAGTACTGTATTGCAACTGAGCTAATGAAATGATTTATCCATCACCATACAGATGATGAACTTCCATCTGTATCTCCTTACATCACTTTAGGGACAGTGGCTGGTGATTTCCATGAAGGAGATGATGGACAGTATCCTACAAGTAAGATTTATGTTTCATAATAACTACATTACACATAGATCACACTAAAACTGCTTTCTTCTTCCAGAAGGGCGTTCTGGTAAGTGGTGAAGTATGAAAAATTGGAAAAATTGGAAAGACATTGAAATACACTACTTTCCAGAGTGGTTATGATACCTTGAGAGGCCACTAGAACAGAATAGTGTTAAAGGAATAAAGTAGATATTTATTAGAAGGCCTTCAAAGGATACACCTTGGGCAGTACAAGAGCCTGGCCGAGGCTACACCCAAGATGGACAACGGGTCACACGTTTTCACACTTTTATAAGTTTTGGTCCATTTACATATTGGAGCTAATTGTCTAATTACAGCTTCAGGTTATGAAGTCCCATCCTCCCAGATAGCTCTCCTCAATTCCCTGTTGTTTATACTTTTGTGCCTGAAGCTGCAACGGTGTCCTTGGTTGCTGGGCTAGGAAAGGATTGTTTTGTCTAATAAACTGTGAAGAGAACTTGGTAACACTTGTTATGAAGTTCAGAATTATATACTAATGCAGTACAGAATCTGCAAAATATGAAAGCTAAAACTTAAGGATCAGTTAAGCAGGAAATGAACTTCACTCTCTGAGACAAAGGGAGCAAAATAATTTACGGTATGTTTGCTTCAATGCTTGTACCTGAGCTCAAAAACATTGTTGTTTTGGGTTTCCCACGGCTGTTTTATAACACCTACGTACTCTGTGAGGCATCACAAATTAGTAAAATGCATTATCACTTGAATTCAATTTATTTCTGAGGTAGAAAAGGATATTTTCATAGATTCGTGATGTTATTCTAATATATTTATGGTTGTGAATGTAGGTAATCCATGTCAAAACCATGGCCTTGCTAACCAAGGCAGTGCTTTATATGACAGTTCCAACTGCCAGGCCATTTGTGCATTGCAAAAACTAATTTCATCCTTGCTGTTGGCAGTATGCATGAGAAAAAATGTGGTGGCTCCACAGTCTCTGAGGACACAAAAGAACAGTAGCCATTTTCTCTTCTCTGTCCTTAAATAGCCTTACTGGGTTGGAAAAACTGCTTGCGATGTTTTTATCAAATATGTAGTGCACAGCAGCTACAATAAATAAAAAGCTTTTGAAGTCCTCTTCTACATTTTAAAGTGGAAATAATGTACATATGTTCACACTAGTTCTTATGGTTATAGTGATAAAGATCTTTGCCTCAGAAAATAAAGTTGAACCTAAAGGGAGAACATTTTAATTATACAGAGGCAAGCTACAGAGGCGTGTTGTAGTAAAGATCAAACTGATAGAAATGAAATTTTCTTCCCAGTGGCTCCTTCCTTTTTTTTCCCCCATCAGGGGAATCCATGTTGCTTGATTGTTGGTTGGTTGCTGATATTTGGTCGAATGGTCTGAGTGACTTGGAGGAATGGTGCCCTCCTCACTGTATTTAGAGGAAGAATGATTGTATGCATTGCACAGTTAGCAAAAGCTTTCCTAAAAGACATAAGTTATTAAAACCAAGTATCTTTTCTCAGAAGACGTGAAGGTTAGTAATGCCTTAAAAGTGTGTAGATGGAAAAAAAAATACTAGGTTAGTTTTACCCCAAACCTTGAAAAAAAGTAGAGAATTTTCTGGTGCTTGTTTCAGGTGAAAGCTTTTGTTACGAAATGTTGCTTGTAAGGGGTGGAGGGTGCAGAAAATCCCACCTGGTAATAGTGGGGAGTTGGGTTAATTCTGATGGTGATTTTTCATTCCTATATGTTTGCTTTTGTGTGCACATGTGACTTAGTGTTTCCTTGTATTGGTGTTTCTGTACCCACTGCAAAAACCTGTGCATTGTTTCGTCCAGGAAAACTTTGTGTTTTTATTTTAATACTTGATTATCAAATGTATTGGTCCTAAATATGTATGTCCCTTCCTGTTGCTAGCAGTTCTCTCTCATGGGAAGACTGTTTTACAGAGGGAAAACTAAAGATATTTAAGATCTGAAAACATGAAAGAAACTATGGAGCAATGTGATAAAATACGTCAATACTGATAAATGTGTATCACGGAAGTGATAGCATTGGCATGTTTGTTTACAGGGTTAGGATTGATAAACTGGTTCTCTGGAAAAAAAAAAAAAAAAAGATAATGAAAGTAACGCACCTGGGCTTTTCTGATAGCTTTGGCTGTTATCCAGCAACATCACTTTAATGCCGAAGTGTTTAATTAATTTAGTTTAATTTTTCTGCTTTATAAATGAATCAGTAACCTAGCACTGCTTTTAGAAAGAGGTAAAGTATAAGATGTGTATCTCTCTGAGAAGTCATCAAATATTTAGTAGCACAGGAGAAAGTGACGTGGAGAGCAGTCCAAAAAAGAAGATACAGCCATGTCCCAATATCTGTTATTTAGTTCATATAGCAATACAGGCTCAGTGGAAAATCCTGGCCACAATTTAATTTCCCAGAGAAAAATCCCATAGATAGGGAAGTAGAAATTAATAAATAAGTAAAGAAAAGGTATTTGTGGTGTATCTTCAGATAGATGGCTGAAAATCTATCTAATTCTATAGTGTGTTAAAGTGAGAAACAAAATTGGCTTTCCACCTGTACTACAATTCATTTGTAAAGTTTTTTAAAAAGATATCTAGCTTACTCTAAAGAATTCTTTACTGTGGTTTGAAATGAGCAATTGGCACAGCTCCTTGTTCTTCAGATGATACACGTTCATTATTTCTCTAGATTTGGACATCACTGGTAGTGTTCTCCATCAAGTTAATGGCCCAGATTAATACAACATCACTTTACCATTGACTTTCTCTCCTTGACAAAATTAGTTTTACTCTTTGTTATTAGCAAATTATGATTCATCTCTAGGTGTGCCATGAATCAAATGTAGGACACTTACTGATTAATGAGCTACCTACATGAACAGTAACTCTGACTGATTTTTTTCATCCATATGTGATAGACACATTTATATGTATTTGCATGCCAATATCTATTTGGATGCACAGTGAATGAAAAGGCTGTCGATTCCTGTAATTTTTGAAAGCAGAAATCTCTTTCCATTCAGAAATACCTACCACAAAGCTGTAGAAGTTAATATTTTATATGCCTCGTTTTGTGGAAATGTTGTGGGTTGGTAATCTGATAGGAGTAAAACTGCACCTCTCTCCCTCTGATATACTAATGCCTACCTGGAAAGTGGTTCTGGTGTAAAATTAGCTAACAGCATCAGGTCAAGGGGAGTGCATGAGCCTTTTGAAGGGAATGGCCTCAGTTCTGAGCTCAGATTCTTGGCAGCATTGGCTTTGTGGATACTTCTTTCATCTTTTGATTTTTTGTCATCTTGATGGATGCTCCTCATTCTGGACTCTATTTCAAAGACTGTCTACTCTCTCCTGCTGTCAAAGCTGTGAGGAACTTATTAACCTTATGCAATGTGGAGGGCTAAAAGGCCCACAGGGCTTTTTGGTGGCTGCTCTCAAGGGGGCATGTTCTTTCCTGGGACTGCCAAAAGTGCTTGCATCTGGCTACGCGTTGGAGGAATGTAATGACACCGTGGGTTCATACATTTGCCCTGCTCTCACATCCATCTCCGGGCATGAGCGTGCTCAGGGAGCTGGTGCTGGTGGACTTGACTTTGCTGGAGGAAAAGTTGCTTCTCAAGAAATAATCGCAAGACCTTGGTTAAATGAGCCATGTCCTAACAGCTCCAGGGCCTCGTCATGACAACCTGGAGAAAACCACCACCCAAGCTTGGTGGAATCTGTTCCTAGACCATTGGTTATGGTCGAATCCTAGAGAGAAGACACAAGAGCCCACGCCAGCAACCAGGGGTAAAGAATGCCATGCTAAGAGGCTGCTTTGATTAGGGGCTGAATTACCAGAGAGCAGGGCAGCAAGGTCCACAAACTCTAAGTGGAACAGGGGTTGAATGTGTGGCATTTATCACTGCTGCTCATGGCACCATGCTTGAAGTAGAAAAAGCAAAGTCCTGGGTTCTCTGTCACGGACTGTCCACGTGCTAGCAATAGAGCAGTTGTCCTCACTGTCCATGTGCCACGGGGGCATTCTGCCTGTCTGAAAGGGATGAGTATGGGAGTCATTTTGTAAAGCATGTGCCTGGGTCTTTCTTTTTTCCCATTTGGAAGCAGTTTAGGAGCAGCCTGTTCCGATGAGAAGGACTTGTAGGAGAGAGGAAGGAAAGTTTTTCAAGCCGCTACACTGTGCTCTACCTGCTAGAAGAGGACAGGGCATGGTTAGTGCTGTGAGCATGCAAAGGGTCCCAAAATGTATGTAAGAGCTCTAGGGGAGCAGCTTTAGCAGGGCCATGGCAAAGTGGTGAACCCCTTGTGAGTGAAAAGGCCAGGAGCAGCTATGGCCCCAGGGAAACACGGGGCTGTAAATTCTCCTCTGTGTTTGTAAGGCTGCGAGTAGGGGAGGCAGGAAAGCTGAACTGCTGCCAGCAGAAGGCCTTGTGGGTTAGGGCTTCATGGCCGATTTAACGTCATCACAGCAGATGTGACCTCCAGTGGCAGTGATTCAGATGATGAAGACTCTTCTGAGGAGATGATGTACCCCACAGTGTTTCCAGGCTGGGGCAGCAGTGTGGCCAAGGACGAGACTGCTCCGAGTACGAGTAAGGAACTTCTGTTGTCTTTGGATGGTTTCTTTCTTGATTTTCCTGTCCTACCTGGTGCTCCTCTTCCTTAGATGCACATATATTGTTTGAAAATTGGATGATTTCAACAGCTCTTTTTCAAACACATCTCCCATGTCACAAAAAAGCCCCATTTAGATCGTGTGGGCCCCATATAGCTAAAAGCACCACCTTCTATTGATTCTTGAATTGTTGTCTTCATTCTCATTTGATTTTTGTACTTTCCTTGTGACTTCTTGGGACTCAAGGACTGATTTCTCTTTGGAGGGAATTTCCAACCTCCTACAAGTGGCACGATTATTTCTCTTTGCCTGCCAACAACTAGTTGGCTTGCCTAGCATGGTGGATGAAAAGGCTGTTGATTCCTGTAATTTTTCTAAGCAGAAATCTCTTTCCATCTGTAAATGCCTGACATAAATGTATATATCCTGCTATTTGATATGCTATGTTCTGAGAATGGGCTGTGTATTGGTAATGGGATACAAGTAAAGCTGCTCCTCTCTCTCCATGCTGTACTGATGCCTACTCTGAAAGGTGTTTCTGGGGCGCATTTAGCTGCCAGCATCAGGTCAAGGGGAGTGCATGAGCCTTTTGAAGGGAATGGCCTCAGTTCTGAGCTCAGGTCCTTGGCAGCATTGTCTTCATGGGGTTGTCGGTAGAAGACCAGTTTGCTTCTGTGGGTGTGCTTATCTCTGGTTATCCATTTGCCTATCATGGATACTTCTTACATCTATTGTATGTGACTTTATGTCATCTTGGTGGATGCTCCTCATTCTGGACTCTATTTCAAAGACTGTCTACTCTCTTCTGCTCAAAGCGGTGAGGAACTCATTAACCTGTGGAGGGCTAAAAGGCCCACAGGGCTTTTTGGTGACTGCTCTCAAGGGGGCATGTTCTTTCCTGGGACTGCCGAAAGTGCTTGCATCTGGCTACGTGTTGGAGGAATGTAATGACACCGTGGGTTCATACATTTGCCCTGCTCTCACATCCATCTCCGGGCATGAGCGTGCTCAGGGAGCTGGTGCTGGTGGACTTGACTTTGCTGGAGGAAAAGTTGCTTCTCAAGAAATAATCGCAAGACCTTGGTTAAATGAGCCATGTCCTAACAGCTCCAGGGCCTCGTCATGACAACCTGGAGAAAACCACCACCCAAGCTTGGTGGAATCTGTTCCTAGACCATTGGTTATGGTCGAATCCTAGAGAGAAGACACAAGAGCCCACGCCAGCAACCAGGGGTAAAGAATGCCATGCTAAGAGGCTGCTTTGATTAGGGGCTGAATTACCAGAGAGCAGGGCAGCAAGGTCCACAAACTCTAAGTAGAACAGGGGTTGAATGTGTGGCATTTATCACTGCTGCTCATGGCACCATGCTTGAAGTAGAAAAAGCAAAGTCCTGGGTTCTCTGTCACGGACTGTCCACGTGCTAGCAATAGAGCAGTTGTCCTCACTGTCCATGTGCCACGGGGGCATTCTGCCTGTCTGAAAGGGATGAGTATGGGAGTCATTTTGTAAAGCATGTGCCTGGGTCTTTCTTTTTTCCCATTTGGAAGCAGTTTAGGAGCAGCCTGTTCCGATGAGAAGGACTTGTAGGAGAGAGGAAGGAAAGTTTTTCAAGCCGCTACACTGTGCTCTACCTGCTAGAAGAGGACAGGGCATGGTTAGTGCTGTGAGCATGCAAAGGGTCCCAAAATGTATGTAAGAGCTCTAGGGGAGCAGCTTCAGCAGGGCCATGGCAAAGTGGTGAACCCCTTGTGAGTGAAAAGGCCAGGAGCAGCTATGGCCCCAGGGAAGCACGGGGCTGTAAATTCTCCTCTGTGTTTGTAAGGCTGCGAGTAGGGGAGGCAGGAAAGCTGAACTGCTGCCAGCAGAAGGCCTTGTGGGTTAGGGCTTCATGGCCGATTTAACGTCATCACAGCAGATGTGACCTCCAGTGGCAGTGATTCAGATGATGAAGACTCTTCTGAGGAGATGATGTACCCCACAGTGTTTCCAGGCTGGGGCAGCAGTGTGGCCAAGGACGAGACTGCTCCGAGTACGAGTAAGGAACTTCTGTTGTCTTTGGATGGTTTCTTTCTTGATTTTCCTGTCCTACCTGGTGCTCCTCTTCCTTAGCTGCACATACATTGTTTGAAAATTGGATGATCTTCTTATCATCTGTTCCCTTCAGAAATACCTTTTTTTGTGACTGGAAAGTTATCTCAGGTCCCTATGATTAAAATAATGTCTCTTCTTTCACTGCTTAAAATTAGTATCTCAGTTTCATGTTTATTCAAATGTTTGCATTTACTCATGATTTTCGAAGACAAAAAAGTTTATCTTTCATCCTAATAATTTATTTTAAGTGTTAATATAATTCTGGTTCATGTTATATATAACCTACATCTATTCAATAGCAGACTTCCTGTCTGTCGAGGATGCTCAGGCACAATTTGGAAAGGCCAAATGCCAAGTCCCTTTTTCATTGGGAACTGTCAAGAAAGCAGTCTTATGTTTGCTGACTTCTGCACACTTCCCATGCTGTCTTCTATCATCATCTCATTTGTTTTGTGACCTCAGATGTCTAGGCATCATCCAGTATTACATCTGAGATATTTTAATACATAGCCTTATTTTCCTCATATGAATAGTCCCACAGTGATCATCTGAGATCTTTTTTAATTCAAAAGCCATCCATAGATGAAATAATTTTGTCTGAAAACCAGAAAAACACCACATATGAAGGTCAAAGCTAAATGCTGTGTCACTGAAGTACGCAAACTGCTACTTGGCTTTATGACCAGGGAATGGCCCCAGCCCTGGGGGTTTTTAGCATAGATGTTGCTGTTCATGACTATACTCTAATGCTCTTAATTGTACAAATGTATTAATCCATTCTATTTCTGTAATTTTATTTAATTTAAGTACATCTTAATGTGTCTGTTGTCTATGCTCTTACTTAGTCAGCAGTCACTGTTCATAAGCCTTTTATTTTCTTGAAGATAGTGCAGTACTTGTGTTTTTTCAGCAGCAGTTTCCATTTTTAGTAGAAAATGCAAAATCAGGAATTCATCTTGCTTTGGGACTACTATTTTTCTTCCTATGCTTTGGATAGTTTTGGTGTTTATCTTTGGGACTCTGCATTGGTAACTTGTCCCACAGGTGTACTGCCTTCCATACCTTTGATGGCCTAGTGGTGTCTGCATGATCCGTGGGTGAAAGTGTATTCAGTCGCTGGTCACAGACTCTTGTAGAAGTTCTGTTTTATCTTTTTAATTGCATTATTACTTCCTTGACTAATACTGGCTTCCTGGTGCTTGTCAAGGGCCTCTCATTTTTTTGCTGACCATCACTTTTTTGCTCAGTCGTGGATATTCTAACATGGTACTTCTTGAGCACTTCTCGAGTACTTAGCAAGCATGTTTTACTTGTATTGAGATATCTGCCATATTCCTTAGGTCCAGCATTATTCTTAAAACATGAGTTTAAATTTCTACAACTGCTCTAATGGTTTTGCATTGCTTCTGCTGTACATTATTCTTCTGCTGCTTGTTTTTCCCATTTTTCTTGGGAAACTTTGCATCTGTTGAATGCAAAGAAAAGAGCAACTGGTTTGATGTGAAGGGATTTGATAAGAAGAGTAAAGAGACTACAGCTAGGCTGTGCAAGAACTTCCATTTTCCATCACCTTTATGGCACAAATGGACAGTAGATTTAAAGCATAGTCAGCACTGAATCCTCCATTGTCCCAACAGCTGTGGACTCGCAACACGAAACACTTCTGGAAATCACCACACAAGACCACTGGGACCCCACCTTTACAGATGAAGAGGAGCAGTATCTTAGCTCTACTAGCAGGGGTAAAGCAATCAAACATTTCAGATAATACTCAGATTTCTGATCCAATTCAGTGAAGTATGGCACTTGGGGTGCAGCTGTGTGTAATTCCCATACCATTAGCCTCAGTTCAGTGTTACATTATTTGTACCAGAGCCCTCAAAGGTGGCATCTGTAACACTCATCTGTCACTTCAAGTCTATCTTATGCATCTAATGTTCATTTCTTGCCACAACTCTGGTATTTTAAAATTTGCACTGCCAGTAGTGTGCAATAAAACTGAGCAGACTGTAACTTTTGGTGACCAACCTTGGTGAGAAAAGAAATTCCCTTTTTCCGCTTCAAAATTTCTATTGTAAAATCTGAAGACAAAAGCCAAAAAAGGGGGCTGTTTCCAATACATAAATTGTCCTACAAAGGATAGTATACTACCTCCAGATGAACGTGAACATTTTGCTACCACTGTTAGTGGTAGCAAATCTTCTGTAGGCAAAAGCTTGCGGAGTGTGTTCTCAAGCTATTTTTCTGTGTCTTTCTGGTTCTGAGATTGTTTTGAACAGCAGATATTTATACAATTGGCATTAGAACAGGTTCTGTAATCACACAGAAATGGTTTCTGTGATGACTTTCTTTTAGTGGTGAAGTATTGTTCGATCAGTTGTATTCATACATTGATTAATATTACCTCTTTTTTTGTAAGACAGTATAGATGTATTACGTTTAATTTTAAAATAATGAATTACTTTTGCGTGAGTGCTGTCTTCACAAATATTTCATTGCCTGAAGGTGAAGATAAATATTCCTCCAGTTTTTCTTTTCTTGGGAAATAGCATAGTTTCTCTGTCTGGTGACTTATGACATATATAACACATCCAGCTGATTCTTTGCATGCTCTGATTAAGGACCTTAGCTTTACTTTTATATACCACTCAGAAATGTTTGATCTTAAGGCAGATATATTTCCAGCTGAGTTCTTATGCTCGTCTTAGGTTTATTGATGTACCTTTTCCAAACCTTTGTTAGAACATCTCTTATGGTGGTGGTACTTCGGCTGATTTCTGACTGCATCTTCTGCTGTGTAAACAACAGCAAGTTAAAGAGCAAGCAACAAATTAATTTTCTTTTGTAAGAGCTTTAATTATTATTGAGTTCAAAATAAGTATGCTTATCTACTTATATGAGCCTACTTATTTAATTCATCCAATCTCAGAAGAAATTACAATTTTCTTAGGGCCAGCTTTGTAATTGTGCAATTGAGATAACTCAAAAGAGAAGGTTCATCAGTGTTTTTCTTTAAAAACCTAGAATACACAAACTCAACAGTTAAGTTAGTATTAATAAATATGAAATAGAGATGCAAGCTGTTGTTTCTATGAGCTCTTCTGCTTCTTGGATATCTTTTCTCTTCCACTGGTCATTGGGATCCTATCTAGTGTACTTAAATCTGCTGCTGCTCCTGGTGATGCTTTTGTGTGACAAGGTTTCCAAAGGACTTCTGTTTTCTTTCATCTTTCATTCCACATGAAATGCAACAACAACAAGAAAAAGCCAAAATGCAAAAGCCAAACACCCTTGTTATGTAGACCATGATGATAAGGATAATATGATGTTGAGTATTTTGATCATTATTGATTCAATCATCATCTTACCAGCACTAGTTACAAGTGAAAGTGAAAAACATCAAGGACCAACCCAACATCCACTATTACACAGCATTCATTCTGGAGGGATCAGTCAAGAGCAAAATCCTGCAAATACCACTGGCAGTATTGAACAGCATGAATTTACTACGGCCGGTGAAAATTATTTTGGAAAGGAAACTTCTACAGGTAATATTACAGGTCACATTTTAGTAAATCTTCAGGGTTTTCTAAAGATTTAGTTTTAGGAATTTTACTAACATTTTTGCATTCTGAGGCCACAACACAGGTTCTGTGAACAAACCTGAGCAATTTCGATGTTATATTACTATTTTTTTAATTAGTTCTATTTTTCAGACTTGTTCCTGGATGTTTCTCTTCTATTTGTCTTGCATGTCAAGACCTTTAGTAGGTTAATTCTGTAACTGTCTGCTACGTTTTGTGTTGTGTGTCATGCAGTCACAAGCTTTCCACAAGCTATCTACCAGGGTTTTGTCTGCAGGAAACAGAGAAGGTTTAAATGGAAAAATATTAATGTGTGCTGCATTTTTCACTCCTTTGGGAGCTGTGTTCACTCCCCTGTTGCAAGCCATTATTGGACCTGGTATTTTTTTTTCCCAGGTTTTGTTAATGGCAGTTATATCTAAAAAAAAATTATGTAAAATGTCTACTCATCCCACTTTTGAATTATGGCAAGATGATACTGGTGATGAAGGGAAAAAAACAAAGCATAATGTAGAATAAGAGAGAGGCTTCTCTCTTTCATTGGTTGAATCAATTGAAACATAAAAGATCAAATCATACTGTAAAGGTGGTAGCTGAAAATTGATGTATTTTAATTTCTGTTCCTGTACCAAACCTACGAGTTAATGACAGATGTGCTGTACTAAGCACTGCCAACAGTGAATGCACCACAGTCATCGTCTGCTCTTGTGGATTATCAAATACAGATCTCTGATAATCTGTTATAGTACACTACTATAGCAATACATAATGGCCTAATTGCAGTTGAAATTGTAACAGACTGTCACAAATTTCTTGCTTCCCTTCCCCCCACATCCTCATTGGGTTGAAGGGGTTAAGAAGGATTTGGGTACTCTTTTACTATGATTGTCTAATAAAAACTACAGGTTGGTTGATATGGATAGTGTTTTTCTAAATAACTGCAATATCAGATATTCTCCAGCTGAATGCTGCCTTATTCACTGTGTGCACCATTCACAAATCTGTAGCATGACTTGGCATTCCCCTTTGTCACACTTCCTTGTCTGTTTTCCTGGAGATGCTGCAACTAATGAAACAGTGGAATTTTGAGGGGAAAAAATTGGATACAGTCAACACACTCAAATTATGTGATTAAAATCTTTCTGGTGGGTCATATCATTGCAGTTATTTATGTCTTTGAGGTTTTTCATTCTGCATCAGTGAATTTTGGTTTGATATTCAACAATACAAAGTTGACAGCAAGATTCAGAGAAATACTTTTGGAAAACAGTAAGACACCTTGATTCTGAAAAGCATATGCTCAGTTTGAGGAAGGAGTTGGTCCTACTGGTGACAGTAGGCAGCTTTTCTAAATATAAACCAGGATGAGAAGCAAATCTTCTTCTCTTTGCCATTAAATGTAGTAGACATGTGAGCAAGACCTGTCATAGAGACAAGAACTGAAGAGGAGAATAATGTGAGAAATGGATCTTTATATACTGAGTTCATAATTGCTTCACCATCATCATAACAGCTATGGTCCCCAGCCATGGGGCCAGACAGAACGACTCAGCGCGAGACCCATTGGTGTATCCAGGCTGGGATGAGGGAGAGGATTATGCCACACAGCCTGCTGTAACGGATAGAGTTATTCCTTCCAGAGAGGACAGTCATGAAAGAGAGTCTTCCACTACAGGTACTGGTAATAATATCTGCTGTGTGTTTTGCATCACTTCTGTCTCTCAGATGGCCTCTCCTGGAAAGATACTGCGTGAGCTTGTAATTACTGGACTAATTACTGATCTCTTAAAATAATCTCATAAACCGTAGAGTGATTAATTTTCTCTGTGCCCTGTCTGGATGGTGGTGGAACAGTAGATTTCAGTTTTAGCTCCATGTAAAACATTTGTTCTTTATTTGCCAACACCACTTATAGGGCTTTTCATTCCTTAGTGAAGCATGGCTGTGAATTGCATCCAGCTCATTACATAAGTTACATTATTTGATGCCTCCAGACTGTCTTTACCATAAAGTTGAATCCATACTTACATATATTTGTACCTCAAGAGGTTAATCCATTTAATCTGTGAATATTCACCTGGTGAAAGGGTGTTCTTTTCATAGACTTTATTGAAATATTTATCCCTCTGGTTCATGCACAGAATGATGAGAGGCAGGAATCTATAAAACTAGCATGACACAGCATCATGATGCATTCTCATATAACGCAGTATTCATAACATCAAAATAATGTTCTAAAAACATGGTATGATCTCTTCTTCTGGAGATGTCCCCTCTCCATCTGCCACTGGAATCTGTATATGTTGCCAACATCTCACTCCAACATGCTGAGCTTAAATGTGGAGCTTGAGGGTCTCTCAGAAGCCAGTGACAGTGTGGAGGAAGAAGCAGAGGCCCTCATGTCTTCTTGACTGTCAGTATTGATACCTGTAACGTGAAACACACTGTAACAGCAAGTGACAGTGCCAAGGAAGCTGAGACTCTGTAGGCAGCCTGGGATGCAGGTCAGGGAGTCCTTCTGACTGCTGTCTCTGTGCCTTTCTCTGTGCCCACTGCCCCCAGGAATCTTTTTAATTAAGTAAAAAAGCGGACGAGAATCGCAAATGGGTATGTCTTACCAAACTGAGAGAGAGCAGTGGTGATGTACACAAGGTCTCCCTTCTCTGCCCTTTTTGTGGAGAGAAAAGTGTAACAGTGCTTTAAGGGGAACAGGAGGCTTGGATGGGATGGTAATGGGAAGGCCACAGCAGCACACCCATGGAATTCACAGCTATTAAATAATCTGTGTTTAAATCATCTGTTATTAAACCATCATAACAGCTGTTGCCTCTCCTGATGGTGCCCGCCACAAAGAGCCAGCTCAACCACTTCTGCCTTGGGATAATGAATCAGAAATGAACACTGAAGGCACCACAAATCCCACTGATGCCCCTGGGGACGAAGTTCTCCACAGGACTACAGCCACTATGATCAAAGCTGGTAATGACTCTCCTCCGATGGGTGCCAGTAAAAATAATGGATTGTACTCATTTCTCATGTCTGGTGTGAAATGAGACATTATTTCTTCTGAAACTGACTTCTTTCCCTGTCTTTCTCATCTTCAAAGTGTGCATTCTTGTTGTGAAATTGCAGTGCAAATGTTTTTATGATTTTGTTGCATGTGAATATCCCAACAAGAATTCCTGTCTGTTTAAGGGTATTTTTTTCCCTGTGTGCCTTGTTTCTTACGTCCCTTGACTTTGCTCAGGTGTATTTTTAACTGAGAAAGCAGTTGCTTTTTGGAGGTGACTGGTAGTGTAAATGTTTGTTTTTCATGTCTGGTTGTTCCTGGTCTTAATATTTCAACATATTCTTTTAATACTGTAAAATTTGGAATAATTTATTGGAGTTTGTTCATGTAGTTCTGCAAGATTCTAACTTAAATTCCCAAAGTCTGCATGTTATCTATCTAAAATTATCCTCATTCAAAATACTGCTTTATTTATTTTTTACAATAAGATTTTTTTATCACACTGTAGTTGTTTGGAACTTCTTGCATCTTTTCATCCTGCATTTTCTAAAAAAGAAATTCTAAGGAAAAGTTAGCCATTATCCTTCTGCTTTTCTTCCTCAAAATCCATTTTTATCTGGATTATTTAATCCTCAACATTTAGGATTTGACAGAGAACTATGAAAACTACAAATTGTGTGGATTATAAATACAGTTTGTGGATTAAAATGTAATTATGTTCTCTATCATCTGCTCATGTTTTCTAAATATGAATGAGATTCTGTAAAGTTTCCCAGTTCACTGTTTTCAAGCTTTATGAGGTTTGACAGGTCAGTTGCAAATATGAAAACCAAAGTATGATTTTGCAATTTGTTCAAATGTTTTAAATTAAGTCATTCTAATCTAATTCCTGTGTAACAACAGGAATTCTTATACTCATTCTGAAAATAATATTGCTGTTTTCTCACTTCTAAACAGTGTTCACTAGGTATTTTCAAAACAGTATTTTAGGTTGCATTGTGAATATTAGTGAAGGAAGAGACAACCCAAAAAGAGTGTGTCATATGCAGAGGATATGCTTCGCTTGTGGCTTTGTTTTGTTTTGGTTTTGGGTTTTTTTTCTTCTCACTGCATATTCTACATAGATTAATAAATAAAAAAGGTAGAGATTACTAAAATAAAGAGGGACTAAAATGTAAGGTGCATTTTTAAAATGTTTTTGAAGTTAACTTAGCCATCGTCACAACAGTCACAGCCTCCACTGACATTCTGGCACCAGAAGATATAACCCAGGAAGCATGGGCACCTCACCTTGTGGTAACAGCTGATGATGCCCGCCACAGAGAGCCAACTCAAACACTTCTGCCTTCGGATGATGAACCAGGACAGGGCACTGAAGGCATCACAAATCCCACGGATATGCCCAGAGAGGAAGTCCTCCACAGGACCACAGCCAGTGTGACCAAAACTGGTAATGACTCTCTTCTGATGGGTACCAGCAAGAATAATGGATCATACTCATTTCTCATGTCTGGTGTGAAATGAGACATTATCTCTGCTGAAGATGACTCCTTTCACTGTCTTTCTTATCCTGGGGATCTTCATTCTTAGTGTGGACTTGCAGTGAAAAATCTGTCATAGGATCTGTGGACAAGGCATAAGGGACTCCTTGCTGGTGCACTTGGTGGTTTCTGTCCTTTGTGGAAGCATGTTTTTGGGCGATCTCCTAAATGTTCTGCAAGACATGCTCTTTGGTGATTCTGAATCCCCAGGCTCATCTTCCTTTCTTGTGCATCAGTGGGATCAGACTGGATATGCTTTGGCACCATGACTGGTGTGGTGGAGGTGCTCTGGCAGGTTGATCAGATGACTTGGTCCTGTGACTCAGCAGCAGCACCATCACTGGGGAGTGGTGTCCCGGTGGTGAGGGCAGGGCATTCATAGAAGAATTACATCCCTTAAATTCTGCCATCAGTTTCTACTTCTGTTCCCCTGTGTATTGCCAGGCAAGACTGACAGAGGTGAGGCCTCTCACTCCTGAGTTACAGGGTCAGGCTGTTGCTGCTAAAGTCTTTCTTCTAAAGGTCTCCCCTTTCCATCTGTCACTGGGATCTGTATATGTCACCAACATCTTGCTCCAACATGCTGAGCACAGATGTGGAGCTTAAGGGTCTCTCAGAAGCCAGTGACAGTGTGGAAGAAGAAGGAGAGGCCTTCATGTCTTCTCTCCTCCTTCTGTGCTTTGCATTAGGAAGGTGAAGGTGCTTTCTGGCTTGCTGTGGCCCAGGAAATTATGTGGGTGGTGGTTTTTGTGAGTGCTCCCTGATCGTTCCATCATCATGATAGTTGTAGAGTCCGTGGATGATGCTGACCAAGAGGAAGCAACCAAGGAGCCACTGTCACCTGGCACTGCACCTGGAAGGGAAGGTGAAGCAGCAAACACCACAGATGGTTCCCATGTCCATGGGATACCTGGAGTTTTTTCAGACATTGAGGACCATTTTATTCCCTTGCAGACTCCTCTTACTACCAGTAAGGACAATGAATTGTAACCATTTTCATTTATCCATCAGTAAGTTGTTATTGTGGACAACGGCTATTGTCCAAAACTGTGTACTAAGCATAATTGTAAATAGTTGTCGTATTATGATTTCCTTTTTGGGTTTTGTTACTGGTTTTAACCTGCTGATAAGATGTCATGACTGGTATCTCCTTCTGGTAAAAACATTAGCTAAAGGCCGAAAAGAGTGTTTTGCAAATAAGCTCTTCTTACATTCTGTTACCAGCATGTGGTAACACAACTATTGAAATTAAGAAGTGCAGATTTTCTCATGCCCATACATTTGTGATAGGATTTTGTCGTCTTTTTTTGCTGGGCACAAATGACAGCTATGTAACCCTTAACTATCTGTCACTTTTTCCCCATCTGTAACCCCTCTACATTAGCTGAATACATACAAAAGAAAGGTAATTCTCTGTGACACCATTTCTTTCCTAGCTATATGTGCTGTTAGTATCTTTTCAGTGATTAATTGTAGCTGTTACTGGGCTGTACTGACATTTCATTTCTGAACAGCCTTGTTTCTCAAAGGGTTATTCTTCTGGTGAAGTTAGTGCAGTTAACAGTGTTTGCTTATTATACTGCATACAGCCTCTGGTACTTTTTTTTATGTGTGGTCATGTGCTAATAATATGGGAAATGAAGGGACTTTTCCTTATTCCCAAATGTAGTTTCCATACAAATAACCATCCTAACAGTAAGGGGATTTTTCCCAATTCAACTAATCCAAACACTGTTTTCATGCACTTTCTTGAAAGTTAGTGGAACCATTCCAGAGTAGAATTTGGCCAATGCTCTGTGGACATTCATTATCCATAAACAAGATTATGTACCTATATTTTTACAACATTATACAAACAATACTTGAAAGCTAATTCCCTTAATAATTCATTAATATTAATTAATATATTGTGAGGTAGAACTTGGGCTAATTATTTTTTCAATAATTTTGTATAAACCAGTAAATTCAACTCTAACTCTGGTTATAGTATTTTGACATAGGCATAGCACTATAAATGCAAAATATGTATTTGTCAGAATTTTATTGGAAAGCTAAATCTGTTTTTAATAATGTCTTCCTACTAAAACTCATTTCTTTCATTTCACAGGTCTTATTCACTTAATTAATTTAAGCTGCCTTCTTAATTTTATGTGCAGACATTACATACTATAAAAAAATGTTTGCTACTTTTCTGTTTTGAGCACATAAAACCTGTAAGAACTGTTTGAATCTTTTCCAGTGGGACTATCTCTCTCAGTGAGAATATTGTCAGTACCCTGGCAAAAGGCTCAGAAGGCCATTTTCTGGAAACTCCTCCTTTTTTCATTTACCTTCTCTTGGTGCATTTTAAAAACACAGTACACGGGAATTACTAAGACACTACCATTGTCATCAAAAAGCTTATTGAGAGGGTTCATTCATTTGTAATGTTGCCCAATATAGGTGAAATGGAATGGAAAAGATTCATGAATGTATTGTTAAAGGCCTTATCTGATCAAACGAATGGTTTGATGTACTGTACCACTTTTTTCACTTGCTTTTTTTCTACAGCAATGTTTAAGCTGTGGTCAGACATCACACTAAGTATCCAAGTGTCCACAGAATAGCAAGTCAGTCCACTGAAGTGACACAAAAAATAACTGAAAATTTCTTTTCCGTAAAGAAAAAAGAAAAATCTAGTATGTTACCAAAATGAAATGTAGAGCGCTTTTGAGGTTCCCTCCCTGCCACTTGCAAGCACCTCCCCAGAGCCAGAAGAGCAGGGAATGTGACTGACCCCTGCTTCTTCTTTTCAGTGCTCAGGGGAGCAGCAAATGTAGCAGGTTTCTAAGCACACAAATTTCAATAAATGTGTGAATGCCTTTCTAAGGGGTTTTGTGGAGGAAAAGTTTTGGCATTTTTCAAAGATGATACAAAGCACTTAAAAAAAAATCTGCTGAGATGTAGTGTAGACAAGTTACTAGGTCCCTCTTGGTCAGCTTTCTTTGGCACTAGATCAAGACTCTTTGTTGTTGAATTTGTGCTCTGTCCTTTGTTGTGAGACAGCACCAAACAACACACCGGTCAATAAGTTTCTTGTTAATAAAAATAATAAAATCATCTGGAAAATTTATGAACTGCTTGCTGGCTATGCTTCACAGAGGGAATAAAACATGCTTCTCAGTTTTGCATTTGCCAGCTGTTACTAGGAAATGAGATCAGAAATATTGGACAGAAATTAGTTTTAATGTGTGTTAAAGAAAAAGAACTTTACAGCTGATTAGAGTTAGTGTTTAATTTCTTAGAGTCTGGAAGATTTCAGAGAGGTGAAGATCTGTAATATATTTTTTGTAGTGATAATGAAGGAGTCGTCCCAAATGAAATTACTGTACCTGTAGTCTGCTGATAATTTTAGACTTGGGATACCCTTATGGTAATAGCATGGGCCAGGAATGTAATCGCATAAAAGTTCAAGCAGTATGGCCAGCATAGAAAATATAAGAGACTGATTTAAGATCTAATACCATCTTGGAACCAAATTGCACCACTTATTAAAAAGGACAAGAGGATCCACACCTAAGTTTGCAGAGAACGCTTTTTTCTATAAAGAAAAAAAGTACTTTTAGTTTTTAGAGTGCCACTCTATAGCTGTCAAAGTCACAAGCATTCAGAGAACTATTGTTCTATTTTATGACAGCATTAGAGTTTTAGGGGTTCAGTTTTATCCTGTGTCAGAATAGAATTGAAACATATGAGGGAGACAAGAGGGGAAAATTGTGAGATTTGCTTCTGAAAATAGTAAAGCTAGCCATAGCTCAGATGAGGGTCTGCTTATAGCCTGTGTGATAGTTTCCAGTATAAACACTCATTAATTGCTTTAGCATGGACATTCTAGAGTACGATTTTTACATTGTTAAAGTCACAGCCTTCGTACGTTGCTGTTAAATATTAATCAAGCATATTTGGCCTAATGGATGGGGGTTTTTGTTCTTCAGGCTCTACCTCTAGTGTATATGGTAACCAAGGACCACACAAGGGACATTATGAATCCACTGCTTCCCCTGGAGAGACCGCCACAACAAAAATAGCTTCACAGCCAAGGTCGGCCCGTGTACCAGGTGGGTTTTTGAAGTCAAATGTTTTAAAAATCCAAGTACAGAACTGTCTTATGAACTGTCTATATGAACTGAAGTAAGATGAAAATGAAGGTCAAATACAGTTGTTCAGGCTTTGTGCTGAATTAGATAGTATTCAGCATTTTACAAGTTGTCTGAAAGACGGAGCATACTGTAACTCATGTAATTTTTCAGCAATATTAAGATGAGAGAAACCATACATTTAGAGAATGGGATTAAGATTGAATTAACTTTTATAAATTGAAATTGAATCAGGCGAAACTCGGTAAAGTTACATGCATAGTATCATATCCATGAGAATGTTCAGTGAAAATAACAGCTGAGTCAAGCTCTCCAGAACAGAGCATGCAGATTAAAACAGAATAAAAAGAAGCCAACCCCATGATACATCTGCAAAAGAATGCAAATATATTCTGGGACTTATTAATGGTAAAGTCATTTTTAAAACAGAGAAGGTAATTATCCCACTCTACTTAGGCCTAGCAAGTCCAGAGCTGAAACTCTGTGTTCAGTTCAAGGCATTGCATTAGTCACATGGGAAAAAAATGGAGAAGAGCACACAGAAAATTTTGGAAAGGTGACTTTTGAAGCACCTTTTGAAGAACTCATCATTTTCAGGGAAAACTGAAGGGAGATATAAGAAGAGCATGCTATGAAAAGAATGCCTATCAGTTTTTCACCATGGAGTACTAATAATTAACTAATTAGAAGCAGTAATTCATTTCAAATGAAATGCACGAGACTCGTTAAGCAAGGAACAGTTGATTCAAACAAAGGACATAGCTCTTGGGACAGGACCCCCATCTGTAATGGTAGCAGAGCTATAGTGGTAGTAGAGAGTAGGCTACTGGGAAGGTTGTGAAACCTGCTTTACTAAAAATGTGCTGAAAGTCATCCTGCTTCTGTGCCTGGGATTGTAGGTGTGTCATGCTAAGCCTTTTCTTTTGCCCTTGGAGTAAATCAGTGAAACAGCTCCTCTTCTCCTGTGTCCACCAAAGTGCTTACGGGTGACAACAGTGATGATGGGGTATTTAATCTGAGCTGGCCTGTGTATAGCTGAATGATGAAAATGGGTTTGATTTGCATGGAAAGACTTTGCACACCAAACAAACATTCATGGAAGCTAGGAAAAGAGTGTGATAGCTTGAAGGAGGTAGAAGAGATTGTGTTTCTGCAGTTCTGTGAAATGGCAAAGCCACATGAGAGACATTCACATGCTCTCTTCCCCACCCTCATCTGTCCCTGCAGACTGGCTGATCATCGTTGCAGCTCTCGTGGTGCTTGCCTTGATCCTTGCAGTGTGCATTGCTGTTAACAGTCGCAGAAGGTAAGGTTGCACCTTTACATTTCCAAAACACACTGCCTTACTTTTTTCTTCCTTGAGAATCTCCAAAGCTTTGTCAAAGAGTGGAGTAGCAAACCATAGGAAAGAGCATCCTCTGCAAAGCTCTGTGGCTTGGAGTGTGGGGATCCAGGTCACCATGTCCTGCACAGGTCACACATCAGCCTTCACACTCACCTGGAATGGCTCACATGAAGTCAGCAGCTATATGAACCATTTGGTCTTGTAAATGGAAACTAACTGTATCTAGATCACAGAAAATTAGTTACCCTCTATCTCTTAGTTATTAATGGGAAAGTCGTGTTCACAGAGAGTGGAAGTTGTGAGATGAACATAGACAGTAACAACCACAGGATGAGCCAGGAGTAATCCTCCACCATTAAAGCATTGTCTGTGTGCAGTGTGAAGGGCTGTCTTGGACAATCACTGCAATTCTGTGGAAAACTGCTAATCTGTTCCTTCTGAACAAGAGCCAGTATCACAGCTGGCAGCCACAAGCATATGTGCTAACATTGCTCTCAGTAGCTTTATGTACTCCATTTTACAGATGAGGAAGCTGAGGAGTGAAAAGTAATGCAGTGGTCTGTGCAAAGTTAGCTGGGAAATTGGAAAAATCGTAGCCTAAAGGATAGGCTATAATATTCTTACCTCTTTCTTTCCTCTGGAGACTGTTTGAGGTTACTTCCCAGTTGTTTTCAACAGCTTTTTGCTACTTGAGTGTTAAAATTGAGTTTTTTAACAGAGTAACTATTTGCTACTTGAATGTTGGATTTTAACTCTTTTTTTATCAGGATGATCACATAATATGTGGAGGTTTTTGTTCAGGAAGCAGTGAGCACATTTTTTCCTAATCTGTTGGTTGCAGAGCACTCTGAGCTGCTCTTTTAAGAGGCTGTGGAGCTCCACAGCTCCTTGCTGGCGTCTTCTGGCATTTTATGGCTGCAGAGCAGGAAATCATTCCCAAGGGTGTGTTTAACATTAGCTCAGTGGACTGAGCTCCTTCAGATAAAATAACCCTCATCTGTGAGTCAGTAGGCATGAAAAAAAAAGGTATTTCAGAAGCATAATAGCAAAATTGAACAGCCAAATTTGTTACTCAGGAAAAAATATGCTTCATTTAAGAAGAAAACCCTTGAAAGTCCAACTTCACAGACACATTGTGCCTCTTAGGCGTGCTGGGCTCTGCTCTCAGTTTACACAGGGCTGTTTGAGGACAAGTAGGATGTCCAGCACTGTGTAGTCAGAGAGTCATCTAAACAGTAAATCTGACAGCTGTGTAAGTAGTACTTTTTTACTATGCTGAAGGATACCCAGCCCACAATAACCAGTGTGCATCAGCTTTGGACTGGTGACTCTAAAAGATTGTGTGTGTGCGTGTGTTTTTATTCAGAGCTTCATCTAAAGTTTATTGGGCAGCCCTGCAGCAAGTGTAACTTTAAAAGCACAGTACCTGTTTCCTACCTGAACATCCCAAGGAGCTCTGCTGCAGACAGCAGCAAGGGTAGTTCTCCTTATTGCTTTGGTATTTCCTTACTGTTGGTTGGCTTCTAAGCTTGACATGCTAAGAAAAAAATAGTTGTCTTGTTTAATGAGGTGAGAGCTTGATCCAGATTTTCTGCGTGCTTAAGAATTTGTGCATTTCCAAAGCTGTGGTCCCAAGCCTGGATTTAGAAGCTGTCCTCATAGTGGGGGTGTTTACAAAGTTCATAAATGTGGATATATTCAAATGACTGAAAAAAAATTCTAGCATTCAGTAATAAATGTTATTGCTATATGTAGTAACAGCAGATATAAATTAGATAAGTAAGCTCCTGATAAATTTTATGCATATAATGGTGGATGCTTTCAAAAATAAAATATGCAATATGGAGAAACTTTACGCTTGGTATGGTATAAGTCTGTACTGGCAGACAGCAGTTTAATCTCCAATCAGCTTTTCCTAAATATTGACCTTCAGTTTTTTATTATTTTTGTTAGACTCTATTTATAATATTTTATTTTTATTTCTTTCTAGATGTGGGCAGAAGAAAAAGCTAGTGATTAACAATGGCAAAGGGGCAGTGGAGGACAGGAAGACAAGTGAATTAAATGGAGATATCAGCAAATCACAAGAAATGGTGCACTTGGTTCATAAAGAACAGTCAAATGACCGAACACAAGCATGTGATGAATTCCTGACTGTTAATGAAACACAAAATCATCACGAGTTTGACATGAAGACTGGAGTGTAATGGTGCCACGCTGCCAAGCAGATCAGGGCTGGGGAAACCAAAATCATGTGGAACCTGAACAGGAATTTACAGATGCACTGTGCTACTGATGTCTTTTGAACATAAGCATAAGTTCTGTTTCTTTTTAATCACTTTGCAATGATGCCTGAGTTTAAAAATTGACATGTGCTTTCTGAAATACACCCCCAAGGGTTGCATAATGCTTTCAGTTCCCAGTCCCTTCACAGAGGACTCTCATTGTGTCCTGGATGTTAGGAGGCATAGAAGTTTACGTCATTATTCCCCAGATGGAAGGTCTTCACTGTGTGGAGCTAAAGAAGTATCCAGTCACTCCATCTTGCAGATGTTTAAAGTATTAAACATGCCGTGGTACAGAAGTGAGGAAGAATGTCAAGAGTAAAAAAAATCAAGTTTAAACCCAAAAGGCATCTTCTACAGTGTCTGCAACATCAGAATCCTTCAGAAATGCCTTCCAGCCAGGAATAGCAGTGGGTACATTCAGAATCTGCCAGTATAAACAAAAAGTGACATTTTATAATTATGTGTGGCTTGGTCTGCAACGAGGGAAACCCAGAAGGACAAAATTTATTTATCTCTATTTTTAAAAATCTATGGACATACAGCAAGTCTTCTCGGGAGGGGTAATAAAGGCATGAAAACACGAGCTGAAACATAATAAACTTCTATTCTTTATTATCCTAGCAACCTGTACAGTTATCCTTCAGTTTTTGAGATGTTCATTGCTCTTCTCCCCGCCTCATTCATTAATCCAAGTTTGTGCATGTTTTTAATGAGCCTGTTAGTTAAGATAATGAATAAAGCAAAATGACCCCAGCTCTATCACATATGCACAAATCAAGCAATTGAGATCACTAGGGAAGCTGACAGTATTTTGTTCCTGAAAATAGAGTTCTATATTCTGCTCCATTTTACTAAGGAGATGCTGAGCCTATTACATTTTTTCCCCTATAACTATTATATTATATGAGATTGCTGATATTTTAAAAGTTGCTTTTCTATGATCTCGCTCATTTCCTCAGAATTCTATTTCATCTACTTTTTTTCCATCTGCTTTTTAAAAACACCAAAAAGAAACATTGCTTGCTTTTTGGTACCAGAAGTTGAATTTCTACAGAAAAGATCAAAGCAAATGAAAGGAAACTCTTCCCAGCCATGTAATATAGTAGAGTAGCTGAGCTGCATTGTTACATGCTTTTGTTATGCCCTTTTGTCTCTGTTGTGTAAAGTATTTGTATTAAGCTATGATGCTGTGCATTATATTGATATGAATTGTCAGGAAAAAAAATATTTACTACCAGTGGTCTGTGCCATTTTTAAGAAAGCTTATTGAAGAATGGAGGGAGAATTGTAACTTCAAATTGGACCCCTCCCCAGGAAATGCAGGGAAAACTCTGGTCTGTGTCAGCTGTGGGATGTGGACGGTCCATAGCAGGGTTGTTCAGGAGTTCTGTTCGCTGACCATAGCCCCTGCCTTTGAAACTGTTCTGCTAAAGTGTGTTGTCTTATGTTCTCCATCTGAAGCAGCTTGGAGGATGAATATTTGGCTGGCTAGATACAGAGTTTAGCTAGCACTGATCTTTACTGGAGCATAAAGCACGGGACTGTTGATTATGTTTCTGAGTCACAGCCCTCCAGCAGTTTCCCGAGTGCTTCATGGAACTGCTCAAGTGCCCTGGTATCTGCTGGCAGATCTCCTCAGGGCAGTTTACACCTGGGCAAAAAGTCCCAAGACAAGGTGATGTTTTAAAATACACATAGGATGTTTTCTGACTTTATGTAGGTCAGATACTTCATCTGTGAACAGTACATTGATTTCTGTTTAATGGTTTTAAAAATGCTTTTCTATTTGTCATTAGAAATCAAAATGATCTGTTGAAGGCTGTGTTTAAACTGGTGTTAGGTACTCATTCCACTAAGTATGAAGATCCAGAGTAAGAATTATTCCTCTTTTTAAATCCTAACTGAATATAGGTCTCAGTGAGAAGGATGTATTTCATTGTGCTGGAGGCTAGACTTCTCTTTTAAAAAACAAAAAAATCTGTGGCATGTTATTCATCTCCCTATTCAGATGTTGAATGAAGAAATCCACAAACTTCTTCGTAATTTATCTTCTAGTCAGTAAAAGCACAGACAACACTGGTTGGGTTCTTTGTATGTTTTTAAATGGGAGATGCTCAAGAGGCAATGCCATTATTTTCTATATGCTGATTCTTTTTAGATTATGTCCTGTGACGTGTGTAATTGTTTCATTATAGTTTCAAAACTAGACAGCCATTTCATACGTGTAATACAGTACATATTTTTATTAATCTTGCTTTTATTATGAGGGGTTGTTCATTGTGTGTATGTATTTTTATATAGAGCACTTGATATATTTGCATATTTATTTAACAGATTAATCAGAATGAAAGAAAATGCCATCTCTAAATTGTAACTAGAAATAGTATTGCTAAAAACACATCAGACTTGAAAATAAGCTTCCAAAATAAACCTGATTCCACACTGAGGATAAAATGTAAGTCCAGCTGTTAGTGGGAGAGAAGTATTCAGGCAGATAGTTGTGTTGAGTACTGTGATCCTTCTTTCTGCTTGCAAATTCCAAGCCAGGCTGAGGTGAATGCTGTGTGACCTTGTCTGCTCTGCTGGCCTCCCATAGGCTCAACAGATGCTGTGGGAGTTAGTGATGCACTCAGCTTTCCCCCAGAAGCAGACAACAGCTACAACAACTTGGTTCAGTTTAAGATCAGCCCAGTAAGATCTTGACAACCATTCCTGGCTCACTGAACCAACAGTGTTTGGAGAGTGCAGCACCCAGCAAGATCCAGCCCTTCCTTCTGGGTGCTGACAGACAAACTGTGTCTTGGTCTATCCTTGGTGCCTAAGAAGAATGAGAATCTCTCCTAAAAATGCTAAGGAGCCTGTCATCAGCTTGTGTTATTCCTTTGTCTTGAAAAGTTTCAAATAAATGTGATCCAGACCAGTGGAAATACTGTCTAAAGCAGCAAGCATATTTAAGAGAGGCTCTGTATGTTTTATGGGAATGTAATATTTTCATGAAGCAATGTAGGCTGATTGTTCCATCTGTATTTTCTTGAAGTTCTGAAAAGGAATATTTGATTAAAGCAGAGAAAGGATGTGCAGCTGTCATGTCTACCTTTGTGGATGTGAAACCCTTTCCACGACACCAGTTCCAAAACTGTACTTTTGCAGTTTTTCACATGATAGAGATGTTTTTTTGCGTGTCCCTTGTCAACAACAACAGCCTCTGTACTAATTAGTTTGAAGCATTTTGCCTGGAATATTTCTAGGAGACAATTGCCAAGTGTCTCTTTAGCACATATCACTCTGCTTAGGGCTGGTCCTAATTATTCTTTCTGTAGATGAAGGAAATAAATCCTCTGATAACTCTGTTCTGTCTCCACATACAAAGACGCCAGGGTATTTTATAAGTCAGCAGTTAATGAGTTTATTTTAAGCTATTATTGGGACATTAGACAATAATTATTTCTTAATCTTTATTAAACAGTTCAAGGGTCTGATGCCTCTGAGTCCCTGCAAGAGCTCTGATTAGTAAAATACCAGCCCTTTTGGTAACCTCAGGTTCTGACTACTTAATCTCTGTGGAGGGGAAAAGGACAAAAGGTGGCAGGAAAAGGGCTGTTCCTTGGGGTGTGGTTCCAGCTGTGTGGGAGTGGGTGACAAAATTCCTGTTCCTTAAGGGTGGAAAAAATTGTGCAAAGGTGTTTTGGGCATGGAGCTCTGGGGGATTCAGGACGGAGGGAGAACAAAATTTCTGGGAAAGGATGTAAAGGGAGAGTGAAATTTCTGTACTACAGCTGGGAAAGTACCTTCAACACCCCCAGGACTCTGGCACTCAAATGTTTCACAACTCTGAGAAGGGAAAAAGAGCCTTTTCCTTTGAACCTCCCCCACCTCCAAGTCATCCTCTACATCCACCACCTCATTTGCAAACTGATTTTGAATTTTCCCCTGGTATCTTATTTCTCACTATTGCTATGCCCTGCTGCCTGTGGCATCCCCCATGCTGGGGGCAAGCAGCTGTGGCAACGAGAGGCAAATTTAGCCAGGGTGAGTAGCAGTGTCTTTTGTACAGCACAGAGACTGCACTTTTTGTCTTGTCTTTCTCACCCCTTTGGAGTAAGGTTAGTAAAGGCAATATTTCAAAAACACTTCTGAGAGGGACGGATTTGATTTTTATTTATGCCTTAGCATATATTATACATGAGGTGAGAAATTACTACAGGGACTGTGCACGTGCTGAAAGCCCTAACACGTGCCAGGTGTTAAGGATGCCCGAGAAAAAATGCCCGGGAAATGGAGCTGTGGGAGCAGCCTAAGCAGATAAAAGCAATTACTCTCTCCATCTCCCTTTTCCTCTCTCTGGTCAGAACCATATCCTTTCTCTATCAATCAGTGGTTCTTGGGTATAGTATTTGCTGCTTTTGGGCATTCTTTTCATCCGAGAAATCTATCAAAATGAATCCTCCCCCACTCCTCTCGCAGTGGGGCAGGACAATTCTGCTTCTTGCTTATCTTCCTGTTTTGAATGTGCAGGACTGATACAGATCTTCACATTGGTCAAATGAGCTGCTGCATAGGGGTTTTGTAAGAGTTAAAACTGTAGAAGAGAATCCACCATCAAAGCAGCTCTCCTGACCTCAAGACAGTTGATTATTGTTAAATTGCAGGTAAAGCAGGGGTGGTGAAAGCTTTACACATGCTTTAAACACAGCCTTCTTTCAATTTTGCCTGGATGGTTCCAGCAAGCAATAGAAAGGTTTTGTCTGAGTGACACCTTCAAGGAGTCTCAGACTTTTTATTAAAAATGTTTTATTAAAAAGAATTTATTTATTCCTACTCTACAGGCAAAAGGGTTTTGGATGAAAAAGTGGGGGAATGAGACCTGTCTTTATACATTCTTTGCCACAAAAAAAGGTGTGCATTGAACACTGTTGTGAATGTCTTTAGCTTTTCTTTTTAAAAAAAATTCAAAAATTATGAACTTTTGGATCAAGTCCACAAAAACTGTCAAAAAAGATGACTTTTTTTTCTCAGAAACAGACATAGTTTCTGCTAGTTTTAATATTCCAGATAGAAGCTACAGCTGTACAAATTTCCTTTTAATGTTTTTTGGGGTTTTTATCGGGGTGGGGGGAGATTCTCCATGTCTAATACATAGTATCACTTTCCCTTTCTACTAAAATAAAATTCTTAGAAGCAATTTATGGTACCACTGGGAAAAAAACCGTATGTGCAAATTTACAACAAAACAGAATCATTTAAGTCTAAGATGGCATAATTTTAAGTGCATTTATCAGAAAAACCTCCAGCATTTTTTTGAAAATTAAGGAAAAGTCTCACTCAAACACTCACTTAGCTTAGAATTTAGGTCAACAGCAGCTTTCTGCTGGTGCTGAAGGTGAGGCACAGCTGAGGTTAGAGGTACGTAGGCTGGCAGTGGTAAATCAGCATACGGCTCATAGGCAGTTTCTGTATATCCAGAAACTTCTAGGTCTGTTGAGTTTGTCCTGAAGTCCTTGTAACTCTCAGAGCAACCTAGGGCAGAGAGAATGCAATAAGGCATTTTCCACTTCTCTGGAGGCTCTAAATTTTGTACCTGGCATCTGAAAGCCTTGCCTTGGGCAGTTGTGGTAGGATGGAGTCAGTTTTAACACCCATATTGCCAGTCTTATGTGGAAGTATATAAATTGTTTGGTACCATTTGGTACAAAATGGCTTTGGTGTAGCTGAGTTTTAGCTTTAATTCTAAATTTACTTGTAGTCACTGGTGTACATCATCTAGCTTCTGGCAGGACAGAAGGCTTTTCTTCCCTGGGTAAATCTAAAAAAAACCCCTTAGGACATTTTCAGTGATCACATTTTCCTTTGCATGAATTGAGACTCCACACTTCCATTTTTCTCATAAGAAACAGCGATAAACTCGTCTGCCTCATGATGGGAGTTAAAGTCTTAACTTTACCAGAGCTAGCTTAGGGAGACAGTTTTCTGCAGCTGAGTTTATCTAAGGTGAGTCCACGACAGCTGAGCCCTGTACACAGGACACGGTGATCTCAGCTGACAGCAGCACACCAAGGGAGAGAAGAGTCTTCCTGCACACGCTGTGGACTACAGCCATCAGTGATACAAACCTCAGAGCAAATGTTGGGCTCCTTTTACTTTTTAGATCCACAAATTATTCTCTGTTTTGGCTTTGTTCAAGCATTGCCTGTCTGTAACCTAGTGTGCAAGTAGATGTAGTTTATCTTCCTGTAAAACTGTTTTGCAATCATCCCCTCAGTTCAGCATGTTTTGTTTTCCAGGAGTAGGTCTTCAGATTCACTAGCTTAATAGTTCATGGGTATTTCCCTGCAGTTCTTTAGTGGTTTATTTTCTAGTTAATCTTTCTTTCATTAATCAAGTTAAAGTCTGAAATGAACTCAAGGTACGGATGCTTGTTTGTTGAGCCAGTGACTTATAAACAAACTTACCCTTTGTTCAAGAAGGTTGACTTTCCCACCCCCCACCCATGCAGAGCCTTCCTGCATATAAAGCCTGCCTATTGTTTACTGGCAGGTCAAAAATGGGAGAAGCCTGCTTCAGAAACAAAGCTGAAATGATCCAGTCAATTTAGGTAACACCAGTAACCTGGGTGAAGCAGTGGAATGAATTCTGAGTGCATTTCCTAGCTCAGTCCCTCTTCTTGTCCCTTCACTGCATTGGAAGTCAGCTGCCTTTTCTCCCTTGCACATCTGCACAGCAGCATTTCTCAAGTGGTGTCCAGGCATCACAGGAGAGTGATCCATACAGCATCTTCAGGCACCCCAGTAAGAAAACAGCCAAATGGGAGATTGATCTGTTTTACAAATGAGAACATGAAAAGCAAACGTTTTTAGTTCAGTCATGAGTGAGAATGAAGAGCACAACACTGTGTAAAACAGACCCTATGTTGCTTTCCTAAATGCTCATCCATGTACTTCAGAAGCCCTACGAAGAGTGTGAGGCCGTGCTCCTCCAGACCTTGTTCCTGTAGTTTTGGTGGGCAGCAGCTTTGTCATTTATCTGTCTACACTGACACATTTGTTTATCACCACAGAACCTTCCTGCCCCAACCACCACGACCACTCGACCTTATCTTGCATGCAATCTGTTTTCCTCCCTGCCTTCATTGCATGCTGCACAAGTGACACAGCAGGCAGCATCTGGGAAGCTGCCTCAGCTTTGGGTGCCTGCACAGGACTCTGCACAGCTTTGGAAGCAAAATGGCACCAAGCCCTGCTGAGGTATTTGTACGTTACTGCAGTGCAAGTGCTTGCTGCAAATAACTCCTTCCAGCCCAACTGAGTGTAATTTTTAATGTTGTTTTCCTCCTAAAGCACTGTACGTTGGGGCCACCTGTTTCTTTCATAACCTTGCCCTGTTCACCTGTACTATCTAATACAAAGGAAAAGATTGTTTCTGATCTAATAACCTCGAAGTATTATCTCAGTTGTTCTTTCATGCCTTAGAGGAGATAGAAATCTTTCTTAATGTGGGTCCATGATTCATAACTCACTGGCTTTTATATCCTCTTTTAGCAGATTCTTTTCTGAGGAGAGGAACACATTCCAGACCCAAAAACACTCCTGAAGTAATCTTTTTCTCTAAGGCTACAGTCATGGAGAAAAGGGGTACAGGGAGCTTGCAAGGGCTTAGAGAATCAGCCTTTGGGGTGTGTATTTTCAGAAAGGTCAGCTTCATATAATTGCACTGGTTCCTGCATGGGTTGGTTATTTTAGGTCATTTTGCAGAAACATTGCTTTGAAAAAAGCAATGTACACAGGTTGGTGGTGAGCCTTTAATTTTAAACTTTTATTCTGATGTGTAACAGAAGAACAGACAGATTCCTTTGAATGCACAGGGTGCACATGAAGTATGTGTGTGATGGGAATCCTGGAAAAACTGCAGCGAGGAATTTTATATTAGCAGAATGCATTTATTAACAACACTGGTTGCCAGATCAGGACATTTTTGCTCTGGTATCAAAATGGCAGCAGATAGATTTACTTTTTCAGTAAATCAGATTTACTTTTTGCCCAAAGATCCTCCTAGCACCACATCAGGACTTAGTTCGTTAGTCACTCAGAGGGCAGACTGCCAGCTGAGGCACTGCCAAAGCCACTTCCTGCCTGGATTTCTTTGGAAATTTCTCAAGTGGATGATTAAGAAGAAATAAGCCCAGGGCTGTGCAGGCTGTTAGTGCTCGCAGGCGAGCTTTCGCTGTGCCGCTGTCACACACCGGTAGCTGGGCTGTTTCCGTAGCGCCGGCTATTCTGAGCATGCATGAACCTTGCCGCTTTCTCTCCGTACTTGGCAACTGCCACTCCACTGGGCCATGGTTCACTCCACGAGACCTCTCCGTTTATGTGTTAAACACTGTTGATTTCTTTATAAAGAACTCCAGAAGTTCCGCTACAGGCTTTGTTTATTATTTTTTTTTTTTAGAAAGGCTATGAATAAAAGATTTATTTTTTAGCAGCCAGGGGAGGGAAGTAGGTTTCTAAAGCAACTGCAGCCATTGATTTGAGTCCTCCTACTCTTCTAACATGTCTTTTCACTTCTCTAGGCTTCATTGCCAAAAACTGAAGTTAGTGAATCCTGGCCTTTGTGGAAAATGAGCTCATTTGCAGCCAGCATCCTGGAATATTTGGAGGATAAAGTGAGGGGTGGGATTTCTTACTCTTGGCAAAGTCAGGTCCATCTTCTACCCTGCATGTAGCTCTCAGAACAGGCAGCCTCTCTCATCAGACTGCTTTATCTAAACTCCTGCACAAAGCATCCCCATATTGAGCCCAGGCTGAAATCAAAACTCACAGATGTAAGCTGTGAAAATTATGAATCAACATTTATTGATGATATGTACATAAGAGGTACAACACTTAGTGAAATATTATATTCATGACTATTTCCAGTATAGAAAGAATGTCTAGTTTGTTTTATACATGAAAGTTACAGAAATCAGTTCACTCTGTAAGAAAGCATTAAAAGCAAATGACTAACAATCCCTGTAAAGAGGAAAGGATCTGAACTACAAAAATAGAATCAGTCTACAAGGCATTCCAACTACAATATACAAGAACAGAGCCCAGGATTGGGAGAAATTTTATCATCTGCATTTATTAATTTCTAAACAAACTGTGCTATAGATACTGTACAGTATGTAATTTCAAAATCTCCAGAACTTTCTGAGTGTAAAGACCAACCTTATCCCTCTTCTTTTTAATCCTTTTTACAATAGAACATTGCAAAACATTCCAGTTCATGCCTGGTCACCTTAAAGAAGGGGCAAGGGATGATGAGCAGGCAGCAGAGAGTACTCCAGTGTGCAATTCATCTTGAAGCATCATAATGGGACTCACCAAGCAGGATAGTTTCTGTGCTTTGGGGTCTAATTTTTATTTCTTTCTGCCTAGAGGGGATGATTAATAAGATCCAGGTCCAGAGCATCTAGGAATGAATCAGCTTCTTGTTGCTGCAAGGTTCTATTTTCTCATAGATCTGAACTGTCCTCTGACTTCAGAAGATTTTTGCCACTGACTATGTAGTTGATCTGTCTTTTTTTATGATCAGACATACTTTTGTAAATAACAGGCCTGTACAACAACCACAGTAGCTTTAGAAGCATTTAGTTTGGGATTTATTTTCCAATAAATACTAATATCCCTTTTTAACAATGAAAAAAAAAAAAACAGTGCCCCTTTGCCAATGAGTGTATTTATCTTTCTCAGAGACTGTTCCTGCTAAGTGGATGAAGGAGAGGTTCCTACTTGGACTTCTCAGGCACTCTGAAGAGAACTGGCAGCCCCTTGCTGCCTGCAGGCTTGCCCAGTCACAGCTGTGGGACTGCACTGCTTTCCTGGCATCTGTGGTCAAGGAGTAACTGGAAGTGACTCAGAGGGATCCTGTGATGCCGTGACTAAGGGCTGAATGATGCACAGAGCCAAATGCTGCCCGGGCATCCAACAGGAATGCAGTCAGATGGACTTCCCCTCATTCATTGTGCCAATTTAAATGGTGGCTTACTGAGCTTCTGGTGATAGGTCCAAACATTTCAAGCAAACAAGAAGAAAATAAAACAGAAACTTATCATTCCAGGTGAACATTAATTCTTTATGTCATAACAAGTGTATTCACCAGGCAGCAAATCTATGCTGGGATCACTTTCACTCACTGCCGGGGAACTACACACATGCAGCTTCTAACACACACCATACTGGCTAGATACTGAAAACTAAAATTAACATATTTACAATGAGCTGGCTGCATACATGATTCTGAATGTTATTAAAAGTGGGTAATCCATACGAGACAGATAAAGTAGTTACTAAGCTGTGGAACCTAAGCAGTTGAAGGGACAAAAAGAAACAAACCCAGATACAAATGAAAAACAGAAAGTAGAACAAAGTTTTAAAACACAGTCTAATTTTCTACTATGGCTCAACACAGAGAAACCAATTAAATTAATTTAAAGCACAGCTACACATACTGTATACACCATTTCACTGAAATTACGTGTTGATAGCTACATTATCTACACTAAGTGCAGAGAGGCACTGGACATCATGCTTCAACAAAATGTCAAAACTGGTATCAATAAGGTTTTACAGCTATTAGTAACTCAGCACTATTCTACCTGTGATTCCTATTAAGTTAATACCTGTTACATCTGATTTAAAATACAATATAGATCAAAATACAAGGGTGTATCAACACACTTCCTACATATATATCTACTAGAAACTTAGGCTTCAAAACCTCAGCAGAATAACATGGCCCCACAGATTTCTGAATAGCTGAAGAGATACCCAGTATCAGTCACATTGGGACAACAGTCCTTCCTATTTGATGTTTTCTTTGTTTTGAATTACAGTCAAAGAGCTAGTAGGCCATAGAAGATTTTTTTTGTTTGTTTTATAGTTGTTATGAATATTTATATTATTTTATTTTTATGCCTCTAGAAACAGTTTTTTATTAATTAAGTTGAAATTATTATAGCCACGGCCTTAATGCCAACAGGTATTTGCCTAATGGGAAGAAATTACCAAAATGAGAAGTAACTGTCATTTGGGTTGAAAAATATAGCGGTTATTCTCTTAAAAACACTTAAGAAAACAGGAGGTATTTGTATGAATGCTACCCAGTTACATTGGTCCCATGGTGGTTCTGTTGGTCCTTTTTTGAGAAGGCAAAATTAGGTGGCAAAATCCTGAACTTTTTCCACAGGCTGAACTCACACACGCTGTATTGTAGCAAGATGGATGGGGCCTGACAACATATTTTTTACCTACCCAGATCTATTTTCTGTAAACTGTATTCTGAGCCAGTCAGTTGTACATTAAGGAAGAACTGCAGGATTTGGCAAAGGTAACATCAGGGAAAATTACAAACGTGAGGGACGATTGCCCAAGACAGTCAATCTAGAAGGTTGCTCAGATTATTATAGTATTGTTCCATGATGAACTGCAGCATTTAAGGACATCTTGAAATTCCTATTTGCTTCTTGCATTTTGTGCTTTGTCTATAATTCACCACCAAATATAACACAAAAATATTTCATTGATCCTAAATGTCATAAGAAAACTGGTTTTATTCTAAGGTATAGATCACCTTTAAAGGATTATTTCCCTACCTAATATGATCCCATAGAAAACATTCTAAGAAAATATTTGTGTGTCTGTAAATTACAGATACTAGGTAATTTAATTCGGTCTACACTGTAGTTTCCAGAGAACAAGTACAAACCCCTAAAACCTGTATTATTCTTAACTAAATCAGTGTTGAGCACACAATATTTAACACTATAAATACATATTCAGCTTTTTCTGATGCATTCTACAAGCAAGAGCTCATACCAGATCATAGGAAATAAGATATATTTAAGAAAGGAGCAGGATATATTGGACGGAAGTGTATGCAGTTGTCTTTAAGCAGGAAGGACAATCTACAGTATACAAGAACTCACAAGTCCATACAAAACGCCAACATGGAAATGCTATAATCTACAATACTGACTGCAAAATCAATATGCAAGCACAGTTTGCTTACAGTCTTTGAAAAACTGTAGAAAAAAGAATGGAAAAGAATGATATAAAAATTCCAGCAGACTACACTATTTATGTACAAAGCAATATACAGGTACAAGACAATCCAGGTTGTGTGATGCTGCCTATGACAGCTTCCCTTCGTGCAATGGTGTGTGCCACAGAGCATCATTAGAAACAGTTGCAGGACTCCTGAATGTTGAGCAGAAGACTAGAAGGACTGGATGCTCTAGCATTGATCAGCATTGGCTCTGCAGCAGAATGGAGTTAGAAATGAAAGGGGATCAAAGGTTGGGTTAAGTGAGAAACCTCACAAGTCTTCTTGCCTCCCCAAACCTTGCATTAGGCTATTGGCTATTTCCATCCTGGACTAGTAGAGACCTACTCAGTGGCTCAGTCATGTGCTCTAAGCTTTTCCAATGTTTGTAACCTGGCTTTTTTTGTAAGACTCATAGTTGCAAGTGCAGAACCACTTTACCTGTTAGATTTGTGTCAACCGTTAATGTGGAGTCACTGGGTTTCCCCAAAACAGGAGAAGAAGTCTCTGGGATGGTGGGCACCTGTGAGGGACAGTTCCTTGGAACCTTGTGCCAGGGAGGCCACTCAAAAGAGAAGTAGAATTACTAGCACCTGGACATCAGCAGCAGTTTGACTCATTCATAGCAGCAGATTTCCACTGAACATAAAGTATAACCAGGAGGGAAAACTGAGGGAGGCATCCATCGTAGAGCCTGTACCAGGGGCTTTACCTGGAGTCCTGCCCCCAGTCTGTGTGCTGTATGGGGGGACACAGCCTTGGTGCCCATGGGGGAAGAAAGACTGATGACTTTGGAAGGAATATGCACTAAATACATTGTTTCAGGAAAATCATGAGCAAGAACACAAGGTTTTCAAAAACAGCATGGCAAAGCTGAACAATTCACTTAAAGCTTGGCTGCCTTCTTTGACACTTCACTACTGTAAATCCTTTGTTTGTTCTTTTTAGTACTTGAAATTACACTCTCTATATCATTCTTTAGACAAAGGAAACTGGGTAAATCTTTTCCTTTCAAAGTCACCAATATTATTTGAGGAAGAAAATAACTCATCTTTCCAAGAATGCTTTCTGCTGGGAACAGGAGCTTCTACATAATCTTATATGTTGAATTATAGCTGAGATGAACTGTCCCAATGGACTATACACCTATCATAATGGCTAATATGAAAAATATCTTAATTGTGGCCTTAAAAGTCACAGTAATAAAATCAGGCTCATAACAGAATAATATTACAGTACATTTTTATAAAGTGCCCTTATTTATCCTTCTGTAAATTAATTCAAATGCAGCAATAAAAAGAGCTGAATGGAAATTAAAGAGATGAGAAACAGTTATACCTTTACATCTTCACTAAAGGATTCTTCTGAGCCTGGTACAAAAGCTCAGAGCCTTTTTAAAGATAAAAAGAAGTGAATTTTAGAGAGGAGGTTTAATATTGCCTATAGTTATGGGGATTTGTGCAACTGCTGCTGTGTTGCTACAACAAGGCTGCAATAACACAAGTGAAGGCAAGGAAGCAAAGAAAATATGAGCATATGTCAGGCAAGTCACCAGAATAAATTTGTTCACATACTGATGCCTCAGCTTCTCAGATGAACAGTCTACTCTTCTACGTGTCTACTGCTGGAAAACTAGTGACCCTGGGAGTGATGGAAAAAAAATTAGAAATATATATTACTCCTACTTTGAAAAGTGGCATAAAGTTTGGAATTCCATGTGCTTTGAGAAAGAAACGGAGACCAGCTATATCTCAGAAAAAAACATGGGAAAAATCTGTAATGGGAGTTATCGTTATTTTTGTGCTGAGTTTAAATCCAGTGTTGGACTTGTAGCACTGAAACAATTAGGCATAAAAGAAGTATCTTGGCAGAAATCTCTTGGATGCAAGAATCAACTTCATTATAAATAGCAGACAAAGACTATTCCCAAGGATGGGATTGTGAAATGTCTTATAACTCAACAGAGACACAAAGAGACTTAACTTTTCCATAACATTGTGACTCCCACAGATTTCAGTGGGGCTTTCACGTAGTCAAAGCATTGCAGGCACAGTTTTTACGACTTCAAACAGTTTTTCAAAGAGTTGATGAGTTTCTCACCAATTCAAATGGAAAGAGCACATCTTGTAATAGGGACCAAGTGGCTTTTGCCTTACCTATTTGAAGAATCTTTGTGTGTAAGACCCACACACATTTCTTAAAAAGCTGGTGCAGCCGTTGTTTTCCAAGGGAAGCAATGAAGAAACAATTTAATTGGGAAAGTGATCAACCCCTCCTGCAGTTCTAACATACAGCATGCTTTACTTTCAGTGAACAGATACTATGAGAATGCTGACCCAGCTTCAGCAGCAAATGCATGAATTAAGTGCATAAGCATGTATGTCATTTAGTATGCAATGAACTGGGTCTTTGTCTGCTCTAGACTTTTCCATGTGCCAATGTGCTGCCAGCAATCCAAAGGCCAAAGGATATCACAGTTGCACAGACAAAGGTGGGGGGAACTGACAGAGCAGCAAATGCAGAAAACAATGTTAATATGAACTACACAGAAACCAGATGACTTTTCACTGAGCTTTTTCTTTAACTTTGCCACCCCAGCACTGTGAGCAGATACAAAAAATTTGCCAGATGCAAATTAATGCATTGAGAGTCCTAGTGAAAGCAAAAGGAGGCTGGCCAGTCACCAGCACTGCCTGCAGAAACGTGAACCTTGGATTAGCTGAAGTGGATGGTCCCTGGGTTATTTTCTGTTTATTTAGTTAAGTAGCAACCCGGCCTCATGGAATGAGCAAATCGAGAAATGAAAGCCAAGAGTGAGTTACATTTTCCCATATAAATGGAAAGCTTTTTGATGATTTAATACAGTGCTGCACTGGAGTAACACTATATTAAATATTCAGTCAGGCTACAAGCAGAGGAATATAGGAAACCCAACATTTCTCCTTCTCCCATACCCACAATTAAATAGAGAAATACCATCATAATTATATTTTGAAAAATCCCTGAGTTACTGTATCTACAGAATTACCACTTTAAAATCACAGTCTGCTATTCTAATTCTATCAAAAGATCCAAATTCATTATCCCATTTGTGGGTGGGGTTTCTCTAGCACTGCATTCCTTCCTTCCCTAGTCTCCATCCAAAGAAGCACTCTTCAAAGGACATTATGTCCCAAGTGGATAACTGTAAGCATATTCTAAGTGTTTCTCAATATGTAATTTTGTGGAGCTGCCTAGTCACATGTTGCTGACATTCCTGTTTGTTTCCAACTGCTAAACAGTTTCAAATGACAGCTAAAAGTATACGGACCAGTTTTCTAAAGCTACTTTCAATGCAAGCAATCACTGTGGCTGCTCCTAAGAAACTGCTGTGGTGAAGAGGACGAAAAATCATCTATTAATGGGTGAGCTGTGCCATGAAACAGCTTAAGAATGCTGGAAATAAATTGGGGTAAACAATGTGTGTTATTCTTGGATATAACTACCACTCAAGTGACAGCAAATTTCACTTGATGAGAGCCAGCACCCTCCGAGTAGGGAACATTTTACAGTACCTACACACCATCCCAGGCACATTTCTGGCACATAACCCAGTGAATGCTACTTGGGAAGCAATAGCTAGACAGAGATTAACTCTGGATATGCTAATAGCAATGACTGAAGAAAAGAGAATACAACCTGCCTGCCACTTCTCTGAACAATCTACAATTCCATCCTTCACAGAAAAAAAAATAAAATTAAATCCTCAAGATCCTTCAGGAGGCCTTTGGAAAAGGCTTCCCTCTCTAACACATGTTAGAGGCCTAGAGAATTCACAGTGGTTCAATACTGGTTAAATTACATAGGTCATTTTGCTTAGGATTTGCTTGGCCATGGCATTCAAGTGATGGCAAAAATAAAGTGTTAAGAAAAATATTCCATGATAAATGCTTAAACGAGGGATACTCTGACAATGGACTTGATCTTGCACATCGTTAATCATGCAAGTAGCCTTGGCTGGCTTAGGTCCGTGTGCAGTTTCAGAGATATTTATATGAATGCAGATGAACAAAAGCAGATTATATTTTTACTTTAATAGCTTCTACAGAGCCAAATAACACTCTACAGTTAAACACACTATTCCCCTTTAAACCCATGACAGGTCTGAGCATAGACACTGAATGGCCTATTTCCATAAATGTTTGAACTCTGTTTCTTGCCATTTTTCAGTTCACCATACGCTCATGTTCTGATTCATTCTGAAAACTTCTGAGAGTTCCCCCCAAAATTGCACAAAGCTTGTTCTGTGAGTAGAACCTTCCAAGGCCATGTGGCTCAGCTTTGCTATGGAACATTGCTAATAGTATAATGGTATTCACCAGTATCTTAAAATTGCTAAGTATTAACAAGCACCTTTAAAAAAATTTCACAAGGTGTTTATTCTCACTGCAATTTCTTCTGACAGGTTGAGTCAGATATAGTATGTTGACCAAACACTGTCTCACTAATTCAGATGCCATGTGCTCTAAGAAACATTTCTCTGACATTAGGGAGTTATATACTTATTACTCTGCAAAAGAGACAGAGATGTAAATTCAACATCCTGGCCTAAATCCTGAAAACTCTGGTTTCATTTCCATTCAGTCCTAACCCTGGACAAATTCTCTTAACCTCATATGGAATTTGGTTTAGCAATGAATTCAGGATTTAGCCACTCTCTGAAACATGACATACTTGAAAGATGGCTGTCACTTCATAGCAAATGCTACTGACGATCACATTCAAAAATTCTGTAAGAGTAATGGATTCAGAACTTGTTTGCAGCTCATTGTCAAGTACCCAGTCATGACATCCATAATCAATCTTAGTAGTACCTTAAGTGAGTATCCCATCCACGTGAGAAACCCCTCTGACATCAGTGGAGCAGGGTGAATAGTAAGGTACCACCTACTTTGATTAAAAATGGCACAACTGAGTCCATGGTTTTCTGTATTTAGATTTAGTGAAGGAACTAACACCCCTGCAATTATAGTGCCTTGTATTGCATGGTGCATTGTGGTCACAAAGCAGCACAGCCCCAGCATAAAATAAAGGCTGCACCTGCCCTGGGACATCTGATAATAAACCACCACATGCACATACGGATCTAAGGTCTTCTCTTGATGCTAAGTTTTAGTTGTACTGATCTAACAAAATGTCTGGGACAATTTATTGATTTCTATGCATTAATCCTGCCCCCGGATCTAAGCTCAGTTTAAAGTACAACTAGGCACAAAAGTACAGTGCTTGTTATGATCAAAACAAATAGAAATGTTGACGGATGTTTTCAAAAGGTATTTTAGCCATACAGTGATAAACAGATCAGGTATGCCACAAGAGTCACCAAAACACTTGAAGGCTTACGTGGTGTTATGTTTCTCTTGTATCTGTGACCCTGAGTCCCTGTAGTGAACTGTACTGGCACTTTGATCTTCCCATTTTGCAGCATTTACATTCTCTGTGTCTTGAATGAAAGGGGAAGTGGGTGAGAGCACATTGCACGGCACGGAGCATTCTCCAGGTGCATCATCCAAACAGTAACACAAGGGAGACAGGTGGCTATGGATCATTGCTTGGCAAAGACACTACAATGACTTGATGAGATCTTTGCTAAGTTTCAGTTACAAAATTAAGCAGAAACTGTAGATGTTAAAGAGGAAAAAAAAAAAAAAAGGAGAAATCTTCTTTTATCATGGTATCTTCTGCCACAAGACAGCTTCAAGACTTATTAAGGATGCTGATAAGAATCTCTTCACTTAGTTTTCCCGTTTCCAAGGCTCTTCTTCAACAACATTGAAGTCTGCAGATTTGCCATTGGTTGCCAGTGTTACCTGCAAGTAATTATCATCAACAAGCGACTTAAAGGCCAAAGCACTTTGACAAGAAAAGTAGCGAGTTTTATATGGAAGATTATGATATTTACAGGAATTACATACACTGTCGCTTGCTATATAAGTAAAATGTATTTATTCAGAATTCACAACTCTCCCAAATAGTGAGACTCCTGTTCATTTATTTATTATAATGACTAGAAAGCATCAGTAGTAGAAAAATATTCCACATTGTCTTAACCTTCACTGCAGTTTTGTTTTTTTAAAATAAATATGTGAGATTCTACCCCTTTCTCTCTCTTGTAGATTTCTCTGGATTATGTCAAAAACAGATTTTATTTTTTTTTAATGCAGAAAATCGTATTTTTTCAGTGGAATTCCTTAGCAAAGATGCATACCTGATGCAACAACATGAAAAATATGCAAGGCCAGAATAATCATAGATGTGTATCTATACAAACTCACCTACAATTACACCACCTTTAAAGAAATGGAAGAAAAGACATGTTGTCAAAGTATTGTTCATCATACCACTATAACAATGTAGTGAATGATTTTGACTATAGTCCAATTAAAAATTCACAGTAATGCTAAACTGGTCTCACATGAGGTACAGCAAAACCTCACTCCTTCCCATAGAGATACATGCTGGAATTTTTAGGTTTTAAGTATGGTAGAAGACCTATAGAGATCTACCAACTCACAGCGAACACTGGACAATATGTTCCATTCCAGAGATCAGTATAAATGAACCCAGGTTTCAAGAAAGATATCTCCAGCCAAATGACTTTAAAAAATCAAAAATCAAAAAGGTAAAATGTCAATTTAACTTTACAAAAGTGATGTAGATCTTGATAATGTGAGAGAATCTCATTTAATTCTAAACGGATGGCTTACATTTTCCTAACTTACCTTGTAAGTTACCATCTTCAGCTTCAAATGAAAACTTAAAGACAGAGCTGAAATTCCCCATGCTGGATAAACAGGATGCATGGAAGCATTGGGACATGGAAACATGACAAAATGCACTGATTTTTGAAACAAAGTCAAGCTTTTTCTTAGATAATTGGAAGGGGAAAACATGCAAATACAGGAATGAACAGCTTATTCAGAAATGAAAATCACACAGAGTCATGTGAAATAGGATAATAAAAAAATACAAAAATATCATGCAATAACAACCACTCTAACCCCATACAAAGGTAAACTACTTATTAATTATGTACATTGACCATGCAAAATTATAAACTACAAGTGTTATACATGGAAAACATTACAGAAAGTAAATAGAAAGGGCATGCTAGTGCATTAGCTTTTCCATATCCTGACCAGAGTTGCAGTAAGCTTTTCAACCCACCAGCGCATTGGACAGGAGGAAGAGATGGCTTTTCAAATTTCACAGCTGGCTGTTTCAAAGCCCCAGATCCTACTCTCTGTTGCCTTTGCAAGTCTAACACTTGGGAGTTCTCGACCACTTCAACATGATCCAAACGCTTTGCAAGTGCCAGCATATATCCATAGCTCATCAGTTAGGTCACAGCAACACATCCTTTTGGCAGCTTGCAGACTGACAAGAGAAGTGACCTGCTCAAAGTCAGTCTTGTGCTCAATCCAGTAAAGCCTGGCTCTTTTCATGAGTTTAAAAGTGCAAACTGACTGTAAGCAGAGCAAACCTAAAACAATCAAAGAGAACAAACATTTCTCGCTCATAAATCACTGGTTCCAAACTTGAATTAAGGGTGTGCTCAGGATGACATACAGCACCATTAAACCATGGTTTTGAGGCAAGCTATTGCCTCAGCTGAGGGAAACGATACAAGAAACTGAAGGAGAAAAGAAAGTGCAGCAAGTATCGATTTCATCAACAGGCTACTACTTTTTAACTTGGATCTCTCTGCAAATCTGAGAAACTGGGAGCAGATTAAATTATCAGTATTCAGTTCCATAAACATAATCTTAAACCCAGCATTGCCTAAAAACAGTTTTCAAAAAATGCCAAAAGAAGTTATCCAAAAAGTGTGTGTGCACATACTCTTTATCTTTCTTTCCAGAGAGTTTCCTTTTTTCTTCAAATTTTAATCTCGTGTCCTTGCCTTTTTTGAGAAATATAAATTAATGACAATTTTCAATTTTGTGCAAGCGTGTATTCTCTTTCCATTTCAATCTTATTTTTTAAATTTTTCAAATGGAAAAAGAGAGGGTCTGAAGGGCAAGGGGAGAGCCATGTCAGAAAAAAAGTATGAATTTTTAAAAAATCACTTTATTGAAACCTTGGAAAATTCAGGGAAAAATTGAAGACAAGATGAATGCTGTTTGGTTTTTTTCCTGAATTCAGTATTACTTTTCCCCTTGAAAATTCAGGTTTGGCCTGCATTTTCAGGAAGTAAGCATTAGATAAAGAAATCATTCTAAAGAACATTTCCAGCCAGGCTAGAGACAAGTGAAAATGACAGTACAGGATTATATTTCCAGTATAAATGGTGACCTGCTAATGGACTCAGTGCAGTCATTCACAGCTAGATACTGGCTCAGTTGTGGCAACCAGAAGATACAAGAGAATCTGTTTGGATAAATGGCTAAGGTAGGCTGATTGGCAACCCACTTTCTCAAAGATAGTGTACAGCATCAGACTGGAGCATTAATAAATGCAAAAAAAAAAAAAAAAAAAAAGAAACTGAAAATTCCACCTTGGTTTACTTTCTTTTCTCCTCCTTTTCAAAAGCTCTCTCTGGGTTTTAAACAGCTCCACCCCAGTGGTGGGTTCTTAGAGAACTTTTAACCACTAATTTCCCAAGCTGTCTTCACATTCAACTGGTGGGGTTGCTCAAGCTCACTTCACTCTGATCAAGACGCCATAATTAAGTATTAATATTGCATGTTAGTTACAGCAAGGGTTGCAGAGGGAAGAGAGTGTTTGTGCCTTAGTGCCTTGGAAGGAACGCTGACAGAAGAGAAGCAGAAGCGTGCTGTGTGAGTGCAGGAGCATTCTCATGCTAAAGCGCATTCAACATGTCGACCTCTGAACAGCATATCATGAAGGCAGTCAGCAGGTGACAACACCTGCATCTGAATTGCAGCCATCCTTCATTTGGGTTGGCAATTAAGTTCTCTGTTGCCACAGAAAATTAAGTAAATGTCCATAGAAGGTGATGCCATATTCTCTGTGTCTTGGCATATTCCATAATACGCTGCATCTTGCCTTTTGATATGTAAACAAAGTACATGATTTTTTCCCATCAAATGACAAGTTTTAAGAAGAGTGCAAAAAAACCATCTTTTGAACTGCTCAAACACATTCAAAATGTCTGGGGTTCATGGACCTTGTTGTCACATTGTTATTTGCAGAACGATTTGAAAAATACATGCAGGTTAAAAAATAAGATAAAATAAAGCATGCAGTGCTATATACATGTCTCAATATCCATAAATGTGAAAGGTACCTTGCACTCATCTACCATGACTGAGTTGTGGGCTGCAAAAACACATTGGTTTGAGTTGTTTTCCCTATGATTTTTCATGTCGTCATAGATTGATTGAGTCTTGGTCATTTCAATGTCTTCATGCCCTTTATGATGGGAATCAATGGTGTCAAGTTCTGCCTTGGAAAGGTGGTAGACAATGCCAGCACCAAAAGAGTCCCCCACTACATTGACTGACGTTCTCATCCGGTCCCTACAAAAGAAGGAAAAGGCAGAGGCTGAACGGCATGAGAGGAAGAAAAAGTAGGGCATGGCAGCTCTGTTTATGGTACAGTTACTGCATTTGTTTCAGGAAGCTTAAGGTATCTTTTGAACAGAGAGATGGGAGCTTTCAAGGGAAGTGGGAGAAGTTTGCTTTCCCAAGGGTCTTGTTCAGACAGGGAGGATGTTCAAACTCTCATGTCCCAGCTGCTATTCTCATGGAGTTTGGCAAAGAATGTATGCTAGATCACAGCCAAACTGCAGAGCTGTGCTTGACTGAGATCCCCCAGTGCCTGCTTCTGGAGCTGGAGGTTTCAGTATTAGGGTGCCCGGCTCACACCCCTGCCCTTTGTTTAATCTGAATTTATCACAGCACTGAACTTAATGCAGCCAGAGAAAAGGATTTTGGTTCTGATGAGCTGTTCTCATTTCTAGTTTGAATTAACAAAAGGCCTCTCCCTTTACTCTTAGTGAGCAAACTATGGGCAACAAAAATGCCTGAAATATCTCCATAATTCTTAGGCTATTGAAGCTCCTCTCCAGACACCATCTTTACAGATGGCCATCTGTTGGTGTGGCAGCATGCCCACTCACACTATATGTGCCAGAGCTTGGCATATGAGCAACCCAAATATAGGTCATGGCCTACAAAATTATGAGCCTGTGACAGCATTTCACTAATGAGTGCCCCTTGTTGCAGGAGGGTGCCAACAGAGGCTAACATGCTTCACTACAAAGAAATATGTTTGTTGGCACTTTCTGGACAGGATGCCAGTAAACAGACATGCCACCTTTCTCCTGTCTTGTCTTTAGTGTGGCTCTATTTGTCAACAGTGAAGTCACAGTTGTGGATTTTTCCTGACTTCAGAATTCTGCCCCAAACCTGACCAAAATTCTGCAAAAATGGGAGCTGGGTCCTGCTATCTTTCCTGCTGCAGCACACATGTTAAATTCATTTACAATATAATTTGCCTCTTCATATCTGCACTAAACATAAAACTCCTAAAAACCTTCTGACCAAGGGTTGCAAATTAAACCAACTGAAAGCAACCAAGTCTAGCTCTGCCAAATAGGTCACAGAAGTGATTACACAGAGTAATTCTCCTAAGTATATTCATGAAGATTTATTTACACAAAATGGCCAGGTTGAACAGTGTGGACATTTGCCAAGTGACAAAAGCTAGCATGTAAGACCTCATTTCCCAAGACAGTGATTAATTTCAAAACAACTTTTCTAGTATTTCTAGTACTAGATTTGTGTGACATCTCCTTTTTCTGTAGAACAGCGAGAAGAAAACATCTAAATATATAAAATCTCAACTGATAAGCATTCGTTATTCATGCTTATTCATTTGAGCCCATTTTAACATCTTTGCTCTACACATCAGTAAATCTGCCTTTCTCAGCTGTGGAATTATAGTCCCATTCAAGTTTCTCCTCTCCCTCTCAACATTATCATGCTTACATACTTACAGACTTTGTGGTGTAATATCTTTGCTGAAGCAGTTAATTTTCTTTTTTTGGCTTCAAAAGAATACCCAGAATTACTCAACAGTAATTCCCCCGAGAAACAAACGAACAACCTATAGGAGGAAAACGTCCTTCTAGTTTTGCTTCACACAAATTAAATGCTTTATACCATTCTCATCCAATGCCTGTGAAGACTAAACCTGGTCAGAGTGGTAGAATAGAAAAAATAAGACTTTCTGGTGTGAATTTTAATTAACATCAATAAATACACTGAACCTGGCAATACAACTCTACAAAAAGAACACCTACTTAACTTTTTTCATGAGTGGTATTAAAGTTTGGAAAGATTCACTGATGCCAGATGACAGAGGGATAGCATAGGATGCCAAAAAACCAAGGTGGAGAGAATACATAAATATAATTGAGGCAGAATTGAAATTCATTTGAGGAGATGCTGCAGCTCACCACACGTACCACTAGCTGAGAGATAAAGCAATACAAACTGCACACCAATGCACAATGTGTTACACGGCACGATCCGAAGGAAACCAGCAAGTTCCTTACAACAGAAACAGCAAAGTCTCAGCTGTCAGGAATTAACAGCAAAGTGCCACTGACCTCTTTTGAGGCAAAGATCACCCTATGAAGAACAAAGACAATTGTACTTACTCTTTTGTTAAAACCAACCAACCAATTAATTCCAGGCAAGTGGGATGATGTAAACAAAACAAATATAGGAAAGTTGCGATCTAGACCCTGTTCATAACATCCAGACTTCAACTGGGTCTGCATATTCTGAATCTAGATCTAAGCCAAGTTTTAGATCAGAGTCAGAATATTCAGACCCAGAGTCAGAATTGAAGCAATCTTTTTCGAGTTACTGAATGAAAGTTTAAGTACCGGATCAGCTGCCCAAGCTCATTTTCCCTAATTCCTCTCTCTTTGCTGTAAAATACCACTAATCTGGTATCACTGATACTTGCTAAGCTTGTCAGCTCACATCTGGAGAGTACCCAGTTTGTGGCTCAAGCAAAATAAGCTCATTTTATTCCATCTGTTGGCATATAATTACTGTCCTATTAAATGTCACTGCTGTGTTGTGCTTGGTTTTAAACTGTAAGAGAGACTGCAAGAGTTGTGAAATCCTGGGAAGCTTGCCTGGTTGAAAGAGCTTACACCGGGTATGTATGCATGGGAGGTAGAAAGATTGAACAACCCAATAGATACTGGAGAGGCTTGAGAAATAATCAATATGGAAACCTTTCAGCTCCAGTTTGAAGGAGAGAGTGCCAAGTTTAAGGATTTGACAGAAAGTGATCATTGTGTTACACAATGACCAAATCATGCAAAACTGGTTTTGGTAAGACCACAATTTCAGATGGTGGTAGTACTGTAAAATCAGCTCATGTTCTGATAACTGCTTTTACCAAAAATAAAGAAAAACTCATAGAGTATTTTTTAAAACCTTTTTTATCTGAAATTGAAATGTTTTTGAAGGGCTGTTCCAAGTATTTCTAAATGGCTGGTTGCATTTACTAATGGGTTCCAGAAAAGTGGCTGGAATTGGGTCTTAAATATTTTATTAACTTTCTCTTCTATATTGTGTTAGAATTACTGCTGTAGCCTTATTTAATGTTTGTAAGTAAAGAAAATGTGGTTTTATGACATTTCATTTCAGATATTTTTTAGGTCTGGTTTGTGCGTGCAAAAGCTTGCTCAGAAGTTGGCCTGTGTGACTTTTCTTAACACAGCAATATCAGCAGCATCATTTTTCATAGTTAATTGGGTTATTGTGGCTACCACAACACAGCCACTGGAACATGGAAAATGAAGCTATTAGTTGTTGAACATAAATTAATAAGTACAGTGGCATGACACAGAGCTCTTCACCTCTTCTTTTATCTCCTTTCCTTTTACCTTTCAGTTCTGAATCACGCTGTGCTGGCACTGCTGATAGGTAGGCCATGAGGAGGCAAACCCAACCGTTTGGGCTGAAAATTCTTTTGCCTTCCATTTATTTTGGAAAGACATCTTGAAGTATTTCTTCAGAATTCCTATTCTTCCTCTTCCTTCATTCATCATGGCTGCAGCTCCACAGTACAGAAGTTTTTATTTCTTAGGCAAGGTGGGATTAGCTACTGGGGACAATGCTGCTGAAATGCAACACCCACTAGTGGATCAGAACTGCTGATAAACTTACAGCTCTGAGGCTTGCTAGTGTATGCAGAGCTTCTCAGTCCACAGGAATATTTTAAAAATACATTTCCCTAAAAAAACCAAACAAAACACAGGCTCCTTTTGCACATCCTCCTACCAGCTGCAGAAACCTACCTATTTGCCTTACCCAATTGGTGAGCCAAGAAAAACAGACATTTAAAACTTATTTTTATATATTTTTTCTCTCCTTCTTCCAGCTGCAGATTCCTATACCACTTTCCTGTTTTCAACTATGACATCATAAATATAATAAACCCACTGAGTATCACATCCTTCCCTATGCCTGCTGTACCTTCTCATTTCACCATTCTGCATCATGATATCATGAAATTCAGTTAGATATAAATCATATAAGTCAAGTTTTCCCTTTGCCTCTTCAAGCTGTAAATTCCTCTTTCTTTCTTCCCTGAAGCAGAAATCAGAGCTGCATGTTATCCTTCAAAATTTTTACTGATAGACGGACCATGCCAGTAGACCTAAAATACATGTCAGGGGATTACGTTCTTTAATTCTTCTCAGTAAGCCAAAAGATAATGACAGAAAATTAAACTTCTGTTTTATCTGCACATGTACATTCTCAACTCTATTTCTTCTTGCATAATTTTAGTTGTGTATCTGGAACTGAAAGCTACCAGAAGCAGGCAGCTGAGGCTGCTAGTGTAGGAGAAAACACACAAATAGTACAGTTATATTTATGTCTCCCTTTCTGGGCACCACAGCTGGAACAACAAAAACAAATGTCTTTACTACTTAACAGGATCTTAGGGGAGAGCTGGCTGTTGACTAGAATATACCAGAATTTACTGTGCTGCAGCAGTACAGGACAATACGAAAGTGTCTCTAGAGGCCAGTACAACTTAAGGGCTACTGAGTCTCTTTTCAGCTCTGCACAGATGACAGAAGGATATCCCAGCTGTCAAATGACAGCACAAGAAAGGATGTGGCCTGGCATACCCTCTGTCTGTATTTACAGCTTCTGTAGTCAAGTGTTGAAGACCAACAGCTTCAGAAAACAATACGTGGGTTAGCTGTTTCTTGCATGAGGACCTGCAATGGCGCTGGAGGACTTTGATCACAAGTTCTTGGAAATGAAAGCCATACTTTCTAGTCTGAATGATCTGTCAGTAAAATGAAACTAGGGAATTACCTTCTTTATTTCAGTTTTTATTCTTAGTTGTCTTTGGTCTTTGTCCTGCCCTGGAACAGGCTCTTTTTAAAGGTATTTTACTTTCTTATATATGAAAAGAAACCAACTTCCCCCCTACAAGTCTAAAACATTTAATGCTACAAATGCCAAAATCACTCTATAACTTGCTGGCAACATCCTGATGGAACTTGCATTTTCAGTGTACATCCTTTGTTTTAGACCAGAACTATAACAAATGGAAATGAAAGCAAAGATTAGAAAACTACCCTTGAGTGATGGAAAGGCACCATTAGGAAGGAGACAGTATAAAAGTGTGAGCTCACAAGTGTGCCAACAAGAATCTTGGCTCACGGAAACTGACTTCAGTAGCTCTGTAACAGTTTGTAACAGCTGAGAAGCTGCTTTCAGTGTCTCCTACTTCACTGAATAGCCCATTTCCTCCTTTGATTTATCAGAAGAGGAGAGACTTACAGTTCTTTAAGACCAATGGCTGTAAAGCACTGTGGACAAACATTACTTCACTACCTTTTCTGCACCAATGAGTGGATTGAGCATAACTTACAAAAGCCAGTCAACAGCAACAAGCAAACTGATGTCCTGGGTAGGGAGACCCACTGCAGTCAGGATCAGCAGCATAGTGACAAGTCCTGCGCTGGGAATGCTGGCAGCTCCAACACTTGCAAGGGTGGCGGTCAAACTGCAAAACCAAAAATCAAATGGGAGTAGCAGGAAGAGAACGCACACTTTACTTGCATACTCGTATGACCATTATGAAGGTCATATTTTTAATGTGCTCTTCCCATAAAACACAACTATATGATAAATCAAGGTAAGCTCAAGTCATATTTTTCACCCTTGTGTTTCTGTAGAAATATTTATTAGGGGAGGCCAGATGTATGGGTTTTGTTCCAGAGGTTGGAAGAGGGTTGTCTATAAGCTAGTTATGACATTCAAATCTGTGTTGTGGTGTTTTCTAAACTCAACAAACTCATCCAGGTTTTTGAATCCTGAGTTTTGACCATCCAGATATGCCAAAATTTGGTGACTATAGCTTGAATTTTCAGGGTGATTCATTTCTGTTTATTGATGTTATAGGCTGAGAGAAAGCAGTTATTATTAAATACAGAAGAATAGAAGTCTGGTATCCAAAACTAAAATACAAGCCAGTGGTCTACCAAGCCTGGATACAAATCACCCTAGATGAAAAAGCAAAATAGATCTGATTGTTTCATAAATCCAAACCTGTGTTTGTTTTTGCCTCTTGAATGTTTTTGCCTCTTGATGAAGATCAGTAGAGTGAATGTCTGAGCTTCAAATGTTTGTAAAAATACAACACAGACCATAACAAATAGCAACATCATTGGGCAGTCTTATAAAGAATGGAAAATAAATTTGTCAGAGAGCAAGTCAAGGGGAGAAAAACAGGGAAGAGAAGGAGGAGAGGGAGAAGCAGAGGGAGAGGAGGAGGGTAAATAAAAAGGAAAGCAGGTGAGAGGGACCAATTTGATTTTTGTTTATGCCTCAACATATGCTATACATGAGGTGAAAAACTACTATAAGGGCTGTACACATGCTGAAAGCCAGGTGTTAGGGAGGCAGAAAATGGAGGGACATCTCTGGGGGGACTTCATCTGGCAGCCAGTCAGGGCAGAGAAAAATTCCACAATTGGGCTGCCCAGGAATAAATGCCCAGGAAATTGGGCTGTGGGTGGAGCCTTAGCACATAAAAGCAGGGAACTGCACCACAGCGGGTGCCATTCCCTTTGGGTTTCTTGGAGGGACTGGGGGCTCACCTCACCACTTGTACTTAACAAAGCTGAAAGTGCTTCCAATACAGAATTAGGGGAGAACAGACTCTACAGGAAATACTTGCCCATTAGCCCCAGAACTCATCTGTGAGGATGTCAGCCCAATTTAGAGCTGCCAGATGAAGTCTGGCTGGGTCTGACCCAGGCTGCAGTGTTTGTCATGTGTCTGGGTTAGAGTGCAGCCCGGCTTACTAAACACCCAGATAGGTCCAGCAGGTGTGCAGGCAGGATGCTCTGCTCTGCTGTCAGGCTTTACATGTGATGCCAGATCCTCAGGCACTTCCAGCCTAAACTGGTAAGGGATTCCTTCCAAGCTCTGTGAGGAAATGCTCCTGCCCACCATCCTACAGCAGTGCTTACAGACCTGGAGGGGAATGAAGTTCACTGTTCAGAACTAAACAGAACCTGTCTTAGCTGCCGAGATCACTCTTTCCCAAAGAACACAGAAAATCAGAGGAATTAAATGACCAGTATGAAGTAACTAAGGCTGGTCAAAGGCTAATTAAGTCTTTAGGAGGTTATGTCTGGGTCATTTGAATATTCTCAGTACCACAAAGTGCATATACCAGACAAAACCTAATAACCTTTCCTTCATTTGTATTGTCATCTCAAGAGATCGTTCTTGTCATATTGCTGCAGCAAAAATGCATGAAGAGGAAAACCAGTGGTTTTACAAATCGACCAAAGTTGCTCCCTGCTTTGTAAATGTCAGTCACAAAGCTGGATACACCAGTCTTGAAATGGTGGGATCAGGAAGAACCAATTGGTCAATCCCTCAGAGGAAGAGAAGATGAGTAACTCAGGTTCAAGCCTACCAAATCTCCTGGACAACAGCAGATTCCTGATTTGAATTTCCCTGATCTCAATTTAGTTTAATATGTGGCATCTCTGAAATGACTGTTTTCAGTTTTAGGAACAAATACGGATCATGCAGGTCTAGCATGTGCCTTCATTAGAAGCAGCCCTGAAAACCTTTTACAAACTTGGCTTTACTATTTCAGGAGTCAGGGCAGGAAGTAAACAAATGGAAAATGTGGAACTAGTATAGCTGGGCAAGAAACATAGAATTAGACAACCCTTTGCAGGAGTTTCTTTAGTGTTAAAAAGGTTTAATAAAAGAAAACTGTGTGGGTGAAAATGACAGGAAGAAGACAAACTTGGCAGCCTTCACTTGTGGTTTCCATTTTAACTATTCAAAATGTTAGACCTGCTGTCTTCATCAAGTTAAAACTCCCTTACAGTAAAGTCTTCAATCACTCTTATCCTTTTTTAATGGGTACTTTCTTTTGTTCTTACAGATGCTCAGCTTTCTTCTGGATAAGACAATTTGATATGAAAAGACTACAGTTAATATTTCCTGGGTTAGAAATAAAAGGTCTGGGAGTATCCAGACCATGCCACAGACAATCTCACCTTCAGGATGGGCTATTCTCCGTTCATTATTTTTTTTCCTGTTCACCAAAGTCACAGAAAAAGTACAGGCAAATATAAACATATAGAAAGATTTTTTAGGTATACTTTTTTCTGCTAGTGTATATAAACAGATATATTCTAGAAAGTGAATGGCCCATATATAAGTAGTACCATACCCCTAAACTAAAAAAAAAAAAAGCATTTAATTGGACAGAGAATGCTTTATATTACAATTGCCATTGTTTTGTGTGCTGGTTTTGACTGGAGTAGAGTTAATTTCCTTCACAGTGGCTGGTATGGGGCTGTGTTTTGGATCTCTGCTGAACACAGGGTTGATAATACAGAGATGTTTTTGTTTTTGCTGAGCAGGGCTCACACAGAGCCAAGGCCTTTTCTGCTTCTTGTCCAGCCACAGGGGTGAGGGAGCTGGGAGTGTATGGGAGGAGACACAGCTGGGACAGGTCACTCCAAGTGACCAAAGGGATATTCCACACCACATGATATGTCATCAGTGGGAGGAAGAAGGAGAAAAGGGGAGTTTGGAGCGATGTCCTTTGTCTTCCCAAGTGACTGTCACATGTGGTGGGGCCCTGCTCTCCTGGAGGTGGCTGAGCACCTGCCCTCCCGTGGGAGGCAGTGGATTAACTCCTTGCTCTGCCTGTGTACACTGCTTCTGCTTTCCCATTGAACTATTGCTATCTCGTCCCATGAGTTTTCTTTTACCCTTGTGATTCTCTCCCTGATCCCGCTGGTGAGGGAGTGAGCGAGTGGCTGTGTGGGGTTTGCTGACCACCCAGGGTTAAACCATGACAATTGTCAACTGCAGAAGTGTGAAACACCCCAGCGCGCACTAAGGCTGCAAATGATAGAAAACACATCACCAGAGAACCAGGACCTATATATAAAACATTCATTTGTATATCATTATTAGAAATCCATGGATTTCATACTGAATCCAACTGAAATGACTCAGCTACTGAGAAGACATCCAACCCAAAGCATTCACATTTTACAGTCTGTAGAAACAAAGGACTCTCAAACTGACCTCACAGTAACTATCTGGCCTCCATCCAGGTCAATTCCATTCATCTGTGCTATGAAGATGGCAGCCACGGCTTCATAAAGGGCAGTTCCATCCATGTTAATAGTTGCTCCAACAGGAAGAACGAACCTTGTTACACGCTTATCGATGCCAAGATTTTCTTCAAGACACCGGAATGTGACGGGCAGTGTTCCAGCACTAGAAAGCAAAAAACACAAAGAAGACATAATTAAAATCAATATAACACATAAGGGAGCAAAATCAGAAATTCTAATACCATCATTTATGTTTCCTACTTCCACTTTCTGCTGTGATTTAAGCCTTTTTTAGACAATTTTTAAGTTAGGCCTACATTCAGCTGGAAGTAGGACTGAGGCTAAGATACAAACATGGCTTGATGTAGGATGAGAGCTTGAGAGTGCCTGGATGAATTTTTCAGACTCATTGCTGAGGCCTTGCACCATGGCATTGCATGTGATGCAACAGACCCAGAGTCTGCTGCAAGAGATTGTCCAACTGCCTCCCTCCCTGGGGGAAGTACGTGGGCATTCCCATCTGGCCTGAACGTAGAGTAATCCATTGGATTCTATGTGTTTTGGGGAATCCTCACCACCAAGAAGACCTGGTGGACAGCATCAAGGGGATGCTGGTGGGATCCACAGAATGGTGATATTTTCTTTAATCTGTCACTCTGTTTCTATTTCTTTTTCTCTCTTTTCCTTCCCTTCTCTCTCTCTCTCTCTCTGTCTCTATCTCTCTCATATTTACTATTAAATAAAATCCATACTATTGACTTTGGCATATAGTCTCATTTGCACCTTCATTCAGGCAGAAGCATTTCTAGTAATTTTAAGAACCAGACCATAACACTGATATACAGACCTCTGAGTGTGATTCACAGACCTCTGAGTGTAGGCACAAATTTTAAATTTCTTTGATTGTGAATTCACTCTAAATGGAGAAATTGGTATGGTGTTAAGGACTGAAAAAGCCAGGCAAAAAAATACAACCCAAGTTGTTCCCAGACACTGCAGGGCAGGAAGAAAGGATGTGAAACACAGTAGGAGGATAGGATAAAATGCAAAAGGTGGCTGGAAGAGAACAGCTCTTTGCAAAGACACACAGTGCCTTGCTTTTGTGAGAATATTTCAGGTCATTATATTCACTTGCTCAAAATAAAACACCTCCATCCAAAAATACTGCTGAAGTGGAAACTCAAACACTTCAATGAACAAAAGTCTTAGGTAAATTGTCATTTATGAAAACTCTTGACCAGACCAGATCTCCTATAATCCAACACTGTTTATCACAGAGCACAGAATTACTGAGGTTGGAGGTCACCCATCCTGACCACCTTGCTCAAGGCATGGGCAGCTAGGGCAGGTTTCCCATGTTTCCCAGGACTGTGCCCAGACAGGTTTAGTGGATCTCCAGGGATGGAGACTCCACAACTCCTCTGGGTAACCTGTGCCAGCATTTATGCACTGTCGCAGTAAATCACAGCAAAAAGTTTTCTTGTGTTCAGATGGTACTTCCTGTGCTTCAGTTTACATCCACTCCCTCTCTTCCAGTCACTGGGCACCACTGAAAATGGTCATCACTTCATCTTCTCAGCATGTCCCTTCAGATATTTATGCATATCAGTGAGGTCCCCCAGAGACTCTTGTTCATCAAGGGGGAAGCTGCTCAGCAGAGTGGTTTGGTTTGACCCAAAGAGACAGCTGAATTACAGTCCTTTCAGGGCATTCTTCAAATCAAGAATGCTCAGTTTTCTGGTGGTTGATTTTGAGCTAGAGTTCTTGTTTTCACCTTTTTAATTAAAATGGAAGAATAAATTTTCTTCAGAAATAAAACGCTTATTGAAGGAAAACACTTCAAAATATGGTATTTAACAGAAAAACCTTTTCAGCTCAAGATCTACTGACTGCCCCAATGCAAAACACCAATTTTTGGTTTTTTGAAAAATTTATTACTGGTAGCTGTGTTACTTACAGACTTTCTGAGTCTGTTCTGTGTATTAACAAGTCTAAAATGCTCAGCTTTTCACTGAAGTCAAATTATTTTGCCAAAATTGATTAAAATACAAACTGAGAGGTTTTTTCCTTTCTTTTGTGAAACCTAGCAATGTTTGTTTGTTTTTTCTTTCTTGAATGCAATGAGACTGGTCTTAACATGCTTTCAAAATAAATAGAATTATCACTTTTTCCTAGTTGAGGAAACAAGCACAGAATTAACACAATTTGCACAAGTGATTAGGCAAATGGCAGAAAAGAAAACAAAAAGTAGGTCTCCCAGATGTCTGCAGGTGCCTATAAAGCCTCTCTAGAGAATCCTGAAGGCAAGTGGTATTTTGATGTATTTAAACACGGCTATATTGAAAATAGTTTTCATTCAATGGCATAAAATGATTTTGCAGTGAAGATTAGAACAGCAGATGCACCATGTCTAAACAGCAGGTAATAATCTGCTAAAAAATAAAGCACACTGGTATTTCTCAGGTGTACCTGGAAGCTGTGCCTAGCGCTGTGATCCATGCCTGGAAAATCCCAGCAAGGAATGAAAATGGGCTTTTCCTTGTTATCACAAAGTAGAGCAGAGGCAGGAAGATCCCTCCATGGATGAGAAGCCCCACAATCACAGTGACCATGTACATGCCAAGTTGTCTAGCAACTACTTCTAAGTCCTTGATTGCAATGATTTTTCCACAGATGAGGCAAGCAATACCCAGCGGGGAATACCTGGAGAAAGAAAACAAGCATAGACAGAACTCGTCTTGGCAGTGCAGTCATAAAATCTGTGCTGAACAAAATACAGACTGGAGAAGAGCAGGGAGCTCTCAGGCTCAACACTGAGGTGCATGTCAAGACTTGACGAAAATTCAAGGGATAGTTTTCACATTTTTTTAAAATAATGACCATCTCCAGCAATTTCCCCAACTACTTCATTTTCCATCCTATCAAATGGAATATGCCTTTCCTGAATAGTTTTCAATCCTAAAATAACATTGTACAAGAATATGATAATGTTACACAGGCTTGTATCATTACAAAGAATGGTGTAGATTTGTTCTTAAAACATAACTTTTACAACCCATTGTTTATCTGGTTTCAGGGGGTTGCATGATTTCCTTCAGTTAAACTATTTGTTGAAATGAACTGTTTATATCTTGAAGGCTGAGAATGTTTCCACTATGTTCTTTCAATAATTCAGACAAATGCTTTTTAATTTATGGATACTTCATTAATTATGTACTTTTGTTACTTAGAGTAGGGTTTTTGTCTCCTCAATTATTAAAACAATACAAAGGAACTGACTTTCAGAAATAAAGTGCTTCCTGGTTTTTGTTAGAATATCTCATGGTTTCTCAAGCAATGTGCCCAAGGCCTGGAAAGCCTTCAATCACTTTAAATGCAAGGCCAGTTGTTATAACAGTTATCATTAAATGCCACGTTTCAATGAACTTGACAAAATACAGTTCTTATAGAGAATTACACGGTGTCAGAGCCTGTTTTGCTTTATGCTTGTGTAGCAATGCCATGCTCCTGAGAGTCTGTAGGTGCCATGGGAGTTACAGATGTCTGTGCTGAGGAATCATAAACCAAACAAAATGTAACTCTGCATAAGGAAGTGTATTTTTTTTATAAACGCACACTAAAACCCCCTTGCTTCTGGCCTCAACAAATCTTTAAAAATTCTAAACAGAGATGAACAAAAGGAATTCCCAACATCAATTTCCTTTTTTCATGAGAAGAGAAATAAAAATCACATCAATAAAAATAAATATTTACAGTGAAATTCTTGAAACTTGAAAGATTTCCTGCTGTTGCAACACTGACTACTAGAAAGCATTTATAATGTAGGCAGGGTAGTATGTCTTGGGTCTACCACATGGTGCTAAGTAAGAGTAAATTCTAGCTCCTGGAGGGTTATGGGAGTATAGTAACCATCTCCCTATTGACTGGAGATTGAGTAAATATTGACATTTTTGTGAATAAAAACATCTTTGGTTTTATGCAGCAAGATCATCTACTGAAAAGCAGAAGCATAACAGGAATGCAAGGTCATTGCTTCAAGTTCTTTCTGTTATTCTGCACATTTCCACACTGTTGTTACTGTCTGCATCACTCTTGCCTAACAGTGTCCCTCTGAAATACCGATGGTGCTGCCGACTCGCGCTTCAGGCACCCTGCTCCCTTTCCTGCACACTGTGTCCATCGAGCTCTAGAGAACAGGGCAGCCTTCTAACTCAAGAAATCACTCCCAGGAACACCAGGGAATCCCAGGTAGCAAAGAGCCATGGTATGTGTGTTATGTTGGAGTGGCTATTTCTGCTCTCAAAGATCTAGGAAACACAGTAGGAAAACACAGCTCAAAGCCAAACGTAGCAATGCTCTGGGGAAGCACTCAGAAGAAACACCGCAAAAAAAAAAAAAAAAAAAAGGAAGAGAGTTAGAGAGAGTCCTGTCTCAGAAATGTAAACAAGGGCTCAGACTTAATTGTTACCCAATTGTTACCACTTCTTTAAAGGCAAGTCAGGCCTCAGTATTACAAACAGGTACACACTAAGAACAGGGCAGATATCTTCCAGTGACCCTATTGCAGCAAGGTTGTAAGACACATTCTGCAGAAACTATGAGTGAAAGGATTACACATCACTAAAAACTACTGGAATTTTATTTGATGGTACAGTATTTTTACTAAAGAAGACCATGAATAAAGTGTGTCTACAGGCTTTTCTTGGAATTATACCTCCTAGGTAATACCCTGGGATTATGCTAACGTCCCAGGAAGACTGGGATGTTCTTATGTGGGCCATTCTTGCTTGCTTAGGTGTTCTCCTATACAATGAGCTTCCATAGTCAATGTGGCATTTGAAGGCCTTTGCTGGTACATGAATGTGTTGTATTTCAGCACAGAAAGAACAGAATCTCTTCGGAAATGTTTCAAACTGGGTCCTAAATAATCCTCACCAAATAGAAATAATACTGCTGTGGTTCTAATATACCTGTCAAGGCTTTAGAAAGTCAATTATTTAATTAGATCATTTACTAACAAACTGGCATCACTATATTAAGGTTTTATAAGGGCTTTTTAAAAATGACTTTTTTGTTCTGTGAGTTAGAACTACAAACTTACCACATGATCATGGTTACTAACTTCATTACAATCTCATTCAGGATGTTGAAGAAATCCACCATCATCTTGGCCTGTTCTCCCATTTTCCCCATAGCAATGCCAAAAGCAATAAAGAATCCTATCAAACCTATTGGGAAAAATTGCAAGACAAAAAGAAGGCTTTTAGGAAGTTTTGGCACTTAGTCAATGTCTTGATGCTACCAGCAAATCCAGATTTCAGAGAAGCATAGAACCACAGTTTAGGTAAATTTGGAAGGGACCACAGTGGGTCCTCTGGTCCCACCTCCCTGCTCAAGCAGGGCCATCCTAGAGCACCTTGCTCAGGATTTCAGAACTATAGGGTATTACACATGTCTTGGAACTTTTTAATATGTGCTCATGCTCAAGTACCAGGATCAAATCCAGAAAATCTTTGATTCTTCAATGTTTTACTAAATTCCAGTTTCACAGCCCAATTACAGTTTTGTTGGGTTTTTTCCCTGTATTGATCTGATCATCAAAAAACCACTTACACAGTAATCTTCTCAGTGCCTTAGAAGAATTCTAATTCAGCTATTAGAAACTTCACGAGCCCTGGAAAATGGGAAAGGTAACACGGTGCTGCACTGTAACTCTGTTGTTAGAACAGTTGCTAGAAAATGAAGCATTTTCTCAGGCTTTACAAAAGTGCCTTGACAGACCAATAAGTCCTGAGGTGCAGGGAAAGGCAAAAGTAGCCCTAGAACTTTTGTAGGCCAGGAGTATTCCCATTAAATGAAGAAGGTAGAGGTGGGATGAGAAGGTGGGTATTGCACTTAACCACAGAACTCCCAATAAGCAGCTTAACCTCACTGAAAAGGCTATCAGTCAATATAAAATTGTAGCATTCAAAATAGGTAACATTTGGCTCCTGAATGTAAATTCTCAGGTGTGACTATCTGGAGTATTGGACTGTCAGTGTGAAAAAACAACTGATGGATCTGTCATGGATTACTTTGGACCTGTTTCTTCAATGCTAACCTTTTACATCCAGAAGTTTTCAGTGTCCAGAGTTGGATTATTAACTGATACTGACAGATGGTTTGAATCTTCAGCCATTCTTTCAGGCTAAATTTTCAGTCATGATACGAGTCCAGTATTTAACAAATGTGTAAACTCATCTGGGAAATTCCTTTGGAAAAAACTTATTGGGACACAAAAACATTCAAGATAAGGGAATATGAGCTGCCAATACCCTGGGAAAAGACAGGCTGTCCCATATCCTCACACTGGGTTTAGCAACCAGATTTTTTTTTTCTTCTTTTTTTCTTCTTCTTTTTTTTTTTTTTAATCCAATTTCCTGGATACAAAGTCATTCTTTAGAACCAAGCTATCTTTGTTGAGTCAGTTGAATAGGGAAGTGAAGCATATGTTTGTGTGCTGCGGAGCGTAGAGAAATGATGAAAAGCTTTTCAAAGACCAAGTTACTTCCTGGAATTCAGAATCTGCATTAGAAAATGTTAATAGGTAGTTTTGTTCATTAATTCCAAATGAGCTGTTACGTTAGTCATGAGAGTCAGATTGGTTCCTATTTGCAGGAATTTGCCTGGCTTGTACAGCTTATTCAAACTGGATAGTAATTCTCACAACATTTTCATTTCTTCATTCAAAATGAAACCCACACCAAACGCAAAGAAAACCCAAAAAAAGCAAGAACATTTGAGAGTCATTGGTCAAAACACCACAGCAAATTCCCCACCTAAACTGTGTATTTCTTTCTGTAGGAATTGTATTCAGCCTTCTAGATTTTTTCTTATCTATGACAGAGCCTGCAAAAAACAAGCCCAGCATTGAATGTAGTGCATCTCTCACGTCAGAACAACTGTTTCATTTTAATGCATAAGCAGAATTCCAGGAGAGAAAAAACAGATGAGGGTAAACAGCATTGGCAACGAGCTGCTGCCTCATGCCTGTTGCAAAATGCCAACTTGCAGCTCTGAAAGTGGCTCCTCTGCCCACACATGCTGAATGGAACGAGAGCCATAAAGGCAGGCAGGATACAGGGCTCTTGTGGAGCAGGCTGCTTCACAGAAAAACAAGACCAGCTTATCGATGCTATCATCTCCCCTATATCTAAGCAAAGCAGCCAGCCAACTCACCAACACCTCAGGAAGGTCTGCAGACACAGCAGCCACTGTGTCAGCAAGAGCTGTGCAGCAGCTGTAAGAGGCCATTTTCCCTTCAAAGTTTATGGCCTAGTGGTGAGAGAAAGCAGGGGATTAGGTACCCCAACATACTGTCCCACTTTGAGGACAACACCTATAGACAGAGGTATCAGCCTCAGCCTTGTGGACATGCTGTCACAGAGCATCTTCAAACGTAGGTGTGGGGCTACAAATTGAGAGCTGATCTGTGACTGACTTAACCCACATGCAGAAAGCAAGGAGTTGAAGGAGGAGCACTCCTCTCTCAGATGACAAAACAGGGACTCTAGACACAGAAGAGAAAATAGAAGCAGTGTGGAAGCTGTTTGTTTCTCATGTGCCCCCATCCCAGACTGAACAGTTGCTTCAGGAAAGGGTGGGAGATAGGCAAGGTTTTCCTACCACCTCCACTTGCTGGCTTGTCCAGACAAGATGGCATGATGGCATTTGCAGCTGGTAAAGGTCAGCAGCCAAGATGAAAGAAGGAGGGAGTTGTGACTCAGAAATGTGTCAAGCCTTTCTGGGATTTTTCTTGGGTGGTGTGGTTCACACTCCACCTCTCACTTCAGGCTCTGCCTCAAGCCAAATTAGTTCAGCACACCCGAGACACCTACTGGAAACAACTTAGATCCATCACGGGGTGTGTGAAGCACTGGCTCTTGAAGCTCTCCCCCATACTGTTTTGCCAATATGCATTAGTATTAGCCTAGGTCAGCTTCTTCTAGGATGAAAGGATATTTTGGGTACCTCCTACATGCTTTGCCACTGTACTCCTCCAATTCATAACCACAAAGCTGCCAATCCAGAACAATTCACTTGCTGATTTCTGTGATATCTCAGAGGCCAATGGACAGCCAGTAGATGATAACATTTGGTGATTATCTGGAGAGACTAAACGTGCACTGAAGACCAGATCAGACAACACTGACTACCTAGCCTCAGCAAAAAGCTGTGACATACATATAATGTACATACTTGACAGGCAGAAAATTTTCTTACCCAGGACATTCATGCCATCCTTAAATTCAAGTCCCTTCTTAATGACCATTTGTGCTTCAGGTGGTGCTGTCTCATTCACCATAGCAATGGCAGAATCAGTGACATTAGGTGGCTCTTCAACGGGTAGTGGCACCAGCACTTTCTTGGTGACAGTTTGGATCTGAAGGCAGTAAAAAGGGAGGATGAGAATGGAAATAGACTGAATGCATCCATATGGTAGATAAGGAATTATTAATAAAAAGTCTTCACTTGAAATTCCAGGGAACTATATTTTTAAAGGATTGGACATGCATTCCACAGACTCTTAACTCTTCTTCCAAAACTAAGTTTACTTTTCAACAGTTTCAAGTGCTACAAAGTACTGGGGGTCTTCCTCATGACTCTTGTGTGAAAAGTATGGCAAATGCATGTTTTTTATCACTACAATGAAACATTTTACAGATAGTTAGTCCCTTTGGCCAGGCAGTTCACAAAAGGTGCTTCCCAGACTGTGTGTTACAGGCTGATGCTATTTGTTTAGGACCAAAAGCCAAGTGCCTCTAAGATTAGTCATGGCAGCAACTCTGCAGTAAGGCTTGTTATTCAGGATGGTCTGTCCAGCTCAAGTCATCCCAGTTTAATGGTTAACTTGAATCAAAAATTCAGGACATTTCCAGCACTTCACAGCTTTTGAGCTCTTGACTGCAAGAGCTCGAAATGGAATATACACAGTCCCCTGAGCTCTCTAATTAAAAGATTGTGGGAGATAGATAACAGAAAAATTACCAATGTTGCCAGATATAGATCTGACCACCTAAAATAAAAAGAAGGCATCAGCTTCTGAATGCATTTGGACTCCCTCCTGGCACATGAAAGTCAGGGTAAAGGAAAAGCTGGGAAGGAGTGGTAGGAGGATAAGTGAGCTTGAGGTTACAGCTAGGAAAAAAGGGAGGAGGGAGTGGAAAAAGAGAGATCTGTGATTTCCTGCTTTTAGAAGGGATGTCTTCCTCCCACTTCACACCTTGACCCTTTTTCCACCTCTTTATGGTCCTGGGACAGGCAAAATGGTTTGGAAGCTATGACTGGCTTGCCATGTTTTCCCACCTGCTCACTACTCCCCTTGCTCCTAGAAACACTTAGCAAGATAACAGAAACTGTGCATTAGCTTTTCAAAGAACATTTGCACCTCTTTCTTGTTGACATGGACATTGTAGTACTACGGATGGTGATCCAGATTTGATCCATATGGTTTAAAGCCTTATGGTTTTAAAATACCTTACATCTCTCCTTCAAAAACCTGCCACCTAAATCTGGAGAGAGGGTTATATACAGAAAACCTACATAGCTTTGCATGAGAAACTCTTCAGTTGTCCTGAAACCACCTAATATTCTTGCATGCCTACTTTTTTCAGAGCTAAATTTTATCCGAGGGATTTTGTCAACACAGTATTTTTTTATGTGAGGTATTCAGAATTTAAGAACTGAGTAATGGAAATTAAACTTAAAATATTAGACACTTCACACTCACAAATTCCACTACAGTCACTTAAGTCAAAGGTCCTCAGCTGTCCTTTGCACAAGGCCACAGTCTCTAAAAATGCTGAGTCTGACATAAAGCTTAAATTCTGACCACATCTGAGACTGAAAAACCGTTTAACTGTCAAAGTCATATTTACAGATGGTCCCAAGGTTTTCCTGCTGGAATTTAAGTTTTCATTATAAATTTAAACTTTCTTGTGGACCACCCTAAAATTCAGGCGAGATTGAAATTTCATGATAGCCCACAGTCCAGTTTGCAAACAAACAGTTCCAAACCTGCACATGAATCTCTTCATTGTGTTTTGCCTGGTGGCAATGGAAGGCACGAAAACCTCCCCCCATGCTGTTCAGCACCATTGCTGTGCACCATTCAGAACGGTGCACAGCAGGATTACTGCAAAACATTTCTTCCTCCTAAGGCTACCTGGAAACTCTGAGTGTCTATGGAGTGAGACTGTATGAATGTAGGAAAGAAAATATATGCTGACACCAGTAAAGTAAGTAATTTTCCTCCTAAAGAGAGAAAAAAGTAAAGCCTAACTCCTTACAGAGGAGTTAAGGGCTAACAGAAGCAAAGTTACATCTAGTCACACTTCACAAATGAAATGTGGCTTTGTGGCAGAGGTTTTCACTAGAAATTAGTCTGGAATCTGCTAAAGTCAAACACTGAAAAGCCAAAAAGCTCTTTACTTTTTTACTAAATTAAAAAATAATCGGTGAAATTAGTGATACATAACTAGTGAAGTAACACACTGAAAAAATAATACTAACATTTTAAAAAATCTATCTGACACAGGTGGCTTAATTCTTCTTTTTTCTGCTTTTTTTACCCCTTTGTCAAGATATTTGACCACTTTCAACTGACAAGAAATTGAATATTCCTCTCTTCCACAGTTCAAATGAGGAAGAGGAAGAAAAAACCTTAAGCACCCTGCTTTCCCTCACTCAATTTTGCAAAAATACATTTCACATTACATGTGATGTTTAGCCACCAACAGTTTGACCATGTGACTGACATTCCCATGATGATTTGGAAATATTGAGAATGTTCTCTCTCTAAATCTCCAAGGATTATATGTTTTAATGTGGAAGTCTATGTAAGAAGTGAAGCAATCCAAGCCCTTTTGGCAGTTTAGGTCACTCTCCATTCTTCCACTCTCCCATGGCCTCTTCTCCCTTCCCCCTCTTCTCTTCTCTTTTTTATTTGGCTATAACCACACCACCAACTATCACGCCATTTCACACAGGAACACTTAAGAACAGGTTTGGCAACAAATCCTGTTACATAAAAAAATAACCAACCCAACCCCCCAGAAACCCAGTCTGCATTACTTTCAAACCATTCAGTTGGAGGGAAAAGCAGCTTACATAGAAGAAATATGCTTAAGCATATTTTACCTCTTAAAGTCAAGATGTTTTTGATTAAGCACTGGTGAAAAGCTTTCAGACAAAATTAACTCCCTACAGAGCAAGCAACACATTGTGCAAGCATCCTTCGTTCCCAGCATGCTCCAAAGCTGGTGAGATGGAGCCACCTGTAGGTGGGTCAGCCCTCTGGATCTATTATCCCCACCTCATCTGGACTCTAACACAGCAATAGAGGTTATGGGAGGTTGGGTTTTGGGGTACATTTTTGGCAACGAGCTGGAATGATGATCATCCATATATTCCACACTGGGCATTGCAGAACCATCACCTCTGTAACAAACAGCCAAGTTAAAATTCAACCTGGGTGAAAGACCAAGCCAGCATTCATGACCATAGATACTGTATGAAAAGCATGGAGAAAATTAAAGTTTGCTTAATAACAAAATTAAAATAAACTTTGTAAAAAAAAATCATGAATTTAAATAGTAACTACAACATAAACCAAGGCAGCTTTAAATAATGTTGTTTCATTTACCTCCTCAAGACTTTAGACCTGTATTGCTCTTTGCATCATCATTTCTCTGATTAACCTAAACAATGACATTAACTCTACAGACAACCCTGACAAGTAAAAGATGTAAAGAATATTACCATGGAGCAGAAGGACTTACCTGCTGAAAGCATGCTTGAACCAGATTTTCAGGGAACAAGTTTCGGATCAAATCCAAGAAGGCATCCAGACTAGATACTTCATCATTCTTCTTCCCTTGACCAAGCTGTTTCTTGAGTTTTGGATTCCCTGGATGGATGGCTAAAACCAGAATCACACCTAGTACAGCAGCAATAATAGTGGTGGACATGTAGTAGACCATGGCTCTTGTCCCCAGGCGGCCACTTGCTTTAGCATCTAATCCAGACAGTCCTGCAGGTGTTTAAGATACAAGCAAATATATTGACACTCAATATCCAATTAAGTAATTATAAAATAAAATCCTTTATAATTTTCAAAGTTTGATGACTACCTGTGGGTGCCTACTTTCATCCCTGTGATATTCTCACCATGAGACAGTTTACTGATGCTTCTCCCTCTAGTTCTTATGTGTGCAGTGTCCACTGCTAATAATTTGAAGAGAAGCATTTAAAACTCCATCTAATTGCAGAGGAAGCATTGAAAAATAGAAAAGATCTCTCCCATCTTTTGCCCTTGACTTCTGCAAAATGGTCACGGTCTGGCTGACACCACACCTTTAAGAAGGCTAGGCTCACTAGTGTCATGCCATTTTATTTGCAAGGTCCAATCCAGAAATTAGATCAAACAGCATATTAAGAAATTTCTGATGGTAGCACGTGCGCATGTGTTTGGAAATAAATTCACTGGAGCATATACATACTAAAGCCAACCAAGTTATTCAGAAATTTACTCTGAAATACCCGCTGCAACTGCAAAATGCTGACAGGATCACACCATTATTCTTCCTACATCACAAAAAGCAAACCAGGTGATATCTGTAGAAAGCATCTTAAAGTATTTATGGCTAATGGATCTTACCTGTGATTAAACTGGAGATAATTAAAGGGAGGATCAGCATTTTTAGCATCCGCATAAGTATATCTCCTGGGAAGGCTATTAACATGATGATGTCAGGGTCAATAGGTGTTGCTAGACGAAGAAGACCCCCACACACTGCCCCCAGGATAACACCTGGAAGAAGAACAAAAGAAGGTGGGTATTGGAAGGAACTGCCTGGTGTGGAATACTGCACATATCTTTGAAGAAAACTTGGCTCTTAGGGCTTGTGTCTTCTTCCTTTTTTTGATCCTCTGCATCCTTCTCCTTGTGCTGATGTTCTCAAACCACAAACAAACCCCTCATCATTTATGTGGATAAAGTGATAAAACTTAAACCTCCCCCTCAGGATTGAAGCTGTTAGAGTGCAGATTAGGGGAAAAAAATGCCATGTCTATTTTAATAACATTATCTTTTTGAACAGGTATTTTTTGTTTACATCCAGGATCCCAAACCCAAGTGCAATAGAACCTGATCACAAAGCTTGTGTTGTGATTCGCAGCAACAATGACTATTGGTATCATGAAAAATGAACAATGACTTGATACCATGAAAAATATATGTGTATTTAAATTTTTTTTTGGACAGTATCAGGTACACCTTTGAAAGGTGACTCAAGGCAAACACTTCAGCAGTATAGGGTTCTGCAGGCTGAAAATATGGAGATGAAATTTGCAGCTCAAGACCAGTTGCAGCTGGTTTTTCAAACAATAACAAGAGTATGTCTACAAATTTGCTGCGTATGGCTGTTGGGCTTTCAGTGAAAAAGAAACAGGCAAAGAGCCAGTGAACCACAATAAAATGTCAAACTGTTCCATATTTGGAAGCTGCTAAAGCCAGAGGCAATATTCAGGATGAGATCATGGACCGTTGGCTTACAGCTACAGAGAAGGAAGACAAACCTTAAAACCAGTGAAGTGTAAACTGAGAGATAAAAGAAAATTTTGAAGAGTTTTTGTCTTCTTTTTTTTTTTTTTTCAAATCACTGAGGAAAAAAATGTGTAGTGCATTCAGTTTTACTGGATGACACTGACCTGAGTGGCCTTAGGGTTTAAATCATACTCCTTTCGAAACTCAGTGGTGTGGATTTGCTCTGTGTTGTGTCAGGAATACCCTGCTCACCTGAACTACTCAAGCAGTGCCCACGGGCATCCTATTTACTCTCTGGCTTTTCAGCTGGAACAGCTGAAGACCACAGACAGGGGCTGTGGTGGCACAGGAACAAATGCAGATACACACAGAGTGTCCAAAGCAGCAGATGTAGCTTACCGAACACAGTAAGAGTCAGGAGCAGGTTCCTGTGGAGGGACTGGCAAAACTGCACACATATGTTCCTGGATCTGTGCTCCACTGGATTTAAATGACTTTCATGCATCCGGACTTCTACTTGCTTAGGCATATTGTTGGCACTAGAATAAAAAGTGAAAATCAAGTAGAAGTTATAGCACAAGATGCCAAAAGGGAAGTCTGGGTTACTTCCATCATATATAACTGGGAAATCTGATGCATATTCCACCACCTCCCACATTTCATAAACACTGCATATTTGCTGCTCCAAATAAGTTTCTGAAATGGCAGTGGTGTGTCCTTCTAAAGGTGTAGCCTTCATAGTCTTTTTTGTAGTTATTTCTCAAATGGTAGAGATACAATCAAAATTAATTCACTGGATGTATCATCCCAAATGTTTCACGGACTAAATTATTGGTATGGAGCTAGAAAATTCAGTTTCCCCAAAGCCCATGGCTGTTTACTTAAGTAGGAGAGACAGCTGAAGAACAAAGTTTTTATTAGCAGGAAAATGAAGATTTTAATACCTTATTTAATTCCAGCTGAGGATAATAGTTTAAAAATTAGGATTTATTTGCAAAATAAAGCATTCAATAACATTTTGCTTAATATTTTGAAAACATTTCGAAAACATTTCATTTCAACATTAACATTTTTACTTTAATATAATCAGAATGCTGAGGTCAAGAGAATATTTTCAACTTGGTTGTAATGAGACTTGAACAATTGCCACTGAAAATTGGTCAGAAAACTATGCATTTCCCAAGAAAACCTTTGGTTTCATTGAATTGGCAGTGGTTAGAGGAAAAAGTTTTTTTACTAACTCTGGTTTATATTTGAGGAAGCGTGTAGTGGGTTGATGCTGGCTGGATGCCAGGCACCCACCAAAGCTGCGTGCTCACTCCCCTCTGCAGCTGGACAGGGGAGAGAAAATTTAACAAAGGGCTCATGGGTTGAAATACAGACCGGGAGAAATCGTTCATCAAATACCATCACGGGAAAAACAGGCTCAACTTGGGGATATGAGTTAAATTTATTACTAACAAAGAGCAGGATCATGAGAAGTAAAGTAAGTCCTTAAGAACACCTTCCTGCCACCCCTCCCTCCTACCCTGGTGGCACAAGGAGACAGGCCACGGGGGCTGTGGTCAGTTCATCACCCGAGGCTTCTCCCGCTGCTCAGGGAGAGGAGTCTTGCCCCTGCTTCACCATGGCGTCCCTCCCACAGGAGACAGTTCTCTGTGAACTTCTCCAGTGTGGCTCCATGCCACGAGCAGCACTCCTGCCAAAACTGCTGTAGCATGAGTCCCTCCCATGGGCAACAGTGCCCCTCCAAGTGTTGCAGTGTGGCTTCCTCTTACACAGGGTGTAGTCCTTTAAGGACAGGCTGCCTCAGCATGGGAACAGGGCCCCTCTCTCCACGGGTCTCCTATGGGCTCACAGCCTCCTCTCAAGCATCCACCTGCTCTGGCGTGGGGCTCCTCCATGGGCTGCAGGTGGATCTCTGCACCCTGATGGATCCCCATGGGCTGCAGGGGCACAGCTGCTTCACCATGGTCATCACCACTGGCCGTAGAGCAATCTCGGCTCCAGTGGCTGGAGCACCCGTTTCTCCACTGACCTTGGTATCAGCACAGCTGTTCTTCTCACATGTTCTCACCCCACTCTTCTCTGGCCACAGTTATATCTGTGCAATAAGTTTTTTTCTTTTTCCTTAAATTTGTTATCACAGAGGCATTACCACCATTCATGGTTGTCCCAGCCTTGGCCAGCGGCACATCCCTCTTTGGAGCTGCCAGGGATTGGCTCTGGGGGGCATGGTGGAAGATTCCAGCAGCTTCTCACAGAAGTCACCCCTGTGCCCCCCCCCGCCGCTAGCAAAAGCAGGCCATGCAAACCCAATAGAAAGTGATACACATGAGTGCAGGGCTGCAAAAGTCATGCCTCTAATTTTCTCAATAGCTGAGAAACTGTTAGCAATGGACTCCCTTTTTACATACAAAATATTAAAATTTATTGGAAAAAAATACTAAAAATACTACTATGAATCAAACATTTCCCCTAAAAGTTAAGGCTGTGTAAATGTGTGCTATGTGTGTAAATAGGTAAAGAACAAAATTTTTATTATCAAGAAAATTATGCTTTTTGAGATTTGGTCTTATGCCAGATTAGGACAGGATTTTAGAAACTCTTCCTCTACAACAGCAGACTGAGGTTTACAGACCTCAAACAGGTCTGTAAAGATATATAAAGTTTCAGTGTTATCAGTACTGTGCCATTCCCAATCAATCAAAATTTTTTTTAAATATTGTACAGCTTGTTGTCTTTGTAAAGTTTTTCAACAGAAAGTTATTGGACTTGTAATAAGAATACAGTCCTTTTGATGCAAATATTTCTACAATTTTCCCTTTCAAACAGAAATTGCATTTCTTTTCAATACACTTGAGGGTTAAAAAAAATAGCACCATTTGAAAATGCATTAGAGGATATTCCTTCTTCTTTTTTTAAGCGGGAAAACCCCTCCAAATGTTGTAATCTTTATTCTGCAATTTTAAAAATATTTCACAGCAGTGGTCACAACAAAATGTGCTACTGATTGTGAAATAACAAAGAATACCAGTGCATATTCTGACAGCTCAAATGTGAGGCTTGCCTACTTCTTGAAGACTTATCCATGTAAGTATCAGAGATACATAAGGATTAGCCAGGGGATAATGTGTGCAACTTGAGGAATTACAAGAAAGATGAGACAGTGTCTGCAGTTTTAAGGCACATGGGCCCCAGAGCCATGAAATCACTGGTGGAAATGTGCCAAAACCCCAAGGAACTTGGGATCCAAACTTTGCAGCTGAGGATTGCAACTAGTTTCACTTGCATTCCAAACATGAATATATAACTTGTTCTGACCTATTATTCACTACAGGTTAATTATATATTCCTCAGAAACTCTGAAATATGGACAGCTGAAACTAGCTCAAAAGAAATCCTTAGAGTCTTGCTCACTAGTAAATAATTGGGTGGAACTGAAATGGATCAGTAAACAGAAGTACTTGATGATTTTACTTTGGGCTAATCTTAGTTTGATTACCTGGAACCTTTTCCACTTTTCAAAGTTTTACACTTTCAATCTCTTCAAGACTGTAGGTGAACTTTCAGCATGGAATGAAATTCTGATGAGTATGGGCTTTTTAAAGAAAAAAAACACAGTAGGAAAATACACTAACTGTGCACCCATGTTACAAAAAGTGATGACAGATGAATATAAGAACATGAAAAATAGTACCATAAAGGAGTTAGCACTGCTTTCGAACAATGAGATATTTATCACTGGACCAGAGAGGAAGTATTGTTCTGGGCTTTTGACTATGTTGTGGGAGGAAAGGAGGAGAAAAAATAGTGAAATATAAACCTTCTGTGAAGGGTAAGAGATGCTTCTTGTGTAGCACGTGACAAAATCTAAATTTTGCAACAGAAATTTTCTATCCAATTACTAGAAGAGGAAAATCTGTTTATCTCAGAGTCACAGAAATTAATTTTTGTCTTATGGACTGAGACATCTCCCTTGTGCTGGTTTTGTGCCTCTATTTGCATCTTGTAAATGATACTTAGCTCCAGAAGAGTGCAGAATTTTTGCACCTGAAACCTGCAGTCACATGATGAGATAACTGCCAGAAGTGCCTACTGAAGTCAATGGAAGATGCACAGACGTAAGTCAGGGCAGAGTATGGGCCCTTATGAACCAGATCCCCCTGGATGTGTTCTACTCCTCTGCCGACTCCCACTGACACTGCACGCTCGCATGCACAGCTTTCTTCACACCCTGAAGGCCACAGTGCCATGTTAAAGCATTCAGGGAAGGGACTTAAACATGTATAAGGATTTCGTCTGCTTCACATTTTTATGCTGATGGAAAAAAATGAATGCACGATGGCATGGAGCTTGACTACACCCCAGCTCATGGGCAGTGCTGTACTCAAGTACAAAGCCAGAGGTGTACCAACAACCAGAGGCCCTTCTACATATCTGAACGCCCTTAATTTAATCTCAATGTTAATGTACCTCTGTAAATAGGTAAGTATCACAAAACAGTGAAGACTGCATTTTAGCAGCTGTGATCTCTCAAACATGCAAATTATTACCTTAGTTAAATAAATCATTGTTCCATTGTGCTGAGCTTCTATGGTTATTCAAACAAAGGGCCCATCCTGAATGCTTATCTGAAACCCATCTGACCAAAACATCCTTTAGTCTAACTCCACTGAGGCCAGAACATAAAGACATAAATTAATTCTGCTCATTATTTTCTTATGTCATTGTGACAAGCAGCCAAACAGCTAAGCTCCAAAACAGGTCCACAGAGAACTCATAAGTACCGAGACCTTCAAAGACGATAATATTTACTTCTAACTATGGAAGCTTAATAACATTGACAGGATTTATGAAAAATGAACCAAATATTGGAAAATAAGTAGTCAAGTAGTCACATGAAACAGCAGATCATACCGCACAGCACATACCAAGAGCTAGACATATGTTGTAGCTTTTGAATAATTTAGCAGGATGTTCTGCTTAGCTCTGTCACCTACCCTTCTCCCTTTTGAAGCAGCACTTTTCCCTAGAAAAGAGAGAAACTCCTTTGAGCCCAGGAGATTCGATTTTTATTCACCTTAGTAGAGTACAGAACTGTCCCAAAATGAACACAGTCTATATTTTCACTGATTTCAAATATGCTTTACCCTGACAAGGTGATATATAAGTGCGTTAACAGAACTTAGTATCAGAATTAAACTTCAATTTTACTCCCTTTTAAGCAAAGAAACAACCTCTTGCCTGAATAATGCAGAAATTAGCTACTGTCCCTCATCTTCACAATGCACACAAGGTATAAGAAAAAGAATCTGTCCATAAACATTTGATTTTACATTATCTAAATATTTACAGATGGTTTTGCATGTAAGATATACAGTGCTAGATGAGATAATCTATTTATCCGCACGTTTTAGGCTGTAGTCTTTTTCTCTTGCTGGTTGCTACACATAATGCGCCAAAATGCAGGAAAATAATTTATTAAAGCACTAAGGTCCCTGGTATTTTTTGTTCCAATTTCCTCCTAAAGCATTTTCCATAGGTTTTCTCTCAGTTCCCTCTGGGATAGTCTGCTCTCTGTCTCTCTTCAACAGCTGCTTTCTTTCTTGTATTCACACTGAAGCTTCTAGGACTAAAAGGCTGGAGGGGCTGTTTGCTTTTTCTTTGCTACCACATGTAACTCCTTTCCTCACAAAAGTTAAGGGTTAATGATTTACACAGTGCTTGAGTGACAGTGGCCTTTTTTTTACAGTCAGTTACAGGGAAAGTACTCTCAGTCTCCCAAATACTCCCCCATCTTGGCATAAACCTAGATTACAGACTAGAGGGCAAAAAATAATCTTTCATTTAAATGAAAAATGTAGGCAAAGACCAAAACAAGGCTACAGAAAACAGATGTTAGAGACAAGGTAAATTAACAGAGACCATGTTTATTCTGTTCAAGGTATTTCAGCTCTGTCAATTAATCAAGCAGGTATACTCAGTATAAAAGTCTGCTTTGTTTTGTAGCAATTACTTCAATCGAGGTAGCAAGAGCTGTTCTTGAGAAAACAACCTTGGACAGACAGGGTTTAAGAACATCTCTTGAGCTACATGTTTGTTGTCAAACCAAGCACTGGTCTCTTCTGAAGCAATGAGTAAACAGCAGCTACAAAAGTCCAATTGTTCTTAGAAGAACTGTTCTTCTTAAGGAAAGAAGAAAAAAAAGAGGAGGCATAGAAAGTTGAATTAGCTTTTTTGACCTCAGAAAGAAAAAGCGAAGGGACTGCAAATCTTGTCTTGCCAGTTCCATAGTACTTAGACAAGTGGTTCAAACGTAGTTGGAGCTGAAAATCCATGGAAAAACGGTCTGATGAAGTTTGGTGGACAGCAACCTTTGTGATTCCTCACTGACAGAGCTCCTCCTAGCAATCAGTGGGATTGCATGGGAGTAAATGAGAGCTTAATATGCCCTGAAGAATATTTGCTAGCAGTTAATCTCTCCCCCTTTCCCTGGAGAGACAGTATAACATTAATTATTAAGGATTACATGCTGTGTTCATACAGGGAGTATGGATCAGAGGGAGTATGGATCTGCTCCACCCCACGATCAGTTTACTCCTGTCTCATATAAAGGAAAGGGCGTGCTCTGGTTGCTAGATAAAAGACGAATGACTAGGAAAACTTACGGAACATCACCAGAACAAAAGGGATTTCACTAGCGGGATGGAAGGAGTCCAAACTGTTTGCCACAACTCTTGTGAAATTAGGGATCAAGCATGAGCTCACCAAGAAACTTCTAGCTTGAGTTCAAACAGTGTTTTCTGCTGCCTAAATTAATTATATCACAACAACAGCTGAGCTTCTTGAGGGAGACAGTCTAGGACTATATCATTCCACAGTGCCATGCCATGTGCTATAGTTTGGGGGTTTCATTTCTTATATTAGATATATTTTTCAAACCACACTAGAACTGGTAAAGCTCAGCATATGGAGCCAAAATATGACCGGCCATGCAGGTGAAACAGCTGAAATATTTTTATTGTGGAAAACACACATTAGCTTTGGCATCACTCCTGCTATGTAATGTTCAGTTGCTAAATGTTGCATTATATACCAGTAAAATAATCTGGTCAGGTCTCAGCTTCTGCACAAAAATAAATACAGTGCAAAACCAAATGCACAAAACTCCTACAAACAAGAGTAACATAAGCTTCAGTCTGCAAGAGAGTCTGCATTAACAAGGGTTTTAAGCTGCTTGCTGCCGCTAAGGCCTTCCATTGAATTTTAACTGCACTGTGTAGGCTTTTTTCCTTCTTATTTGTGGGACATTAATGAATTCTGAGTGGAGATTTACTATGGAGCCTGATTTGGCCTAGGGACTGGTATTACAAGCAACACCCTGAAGTATGACTTGCCTTTTTGTAGCAGGAAAAAGAACTTTTCTCCCTGGAGTAATTTACAGCCATGTTGTTTCCTCTGAGTTACCATTTACTGTACATTCTGTGAGTTTAATATAATCATATGAGTGAGTTTAATCTAAACAACCAGGGGGTCAGGCCCAGCCAGCATTGTCCTGCTTGACCAACCTGATCTCCTTCTATGACAAGGTGACCAACTTACTGGATGAAAGAAAGGCTGTGGATGTTGTCTACATGCACTTAAGTAAAATCTTTGACACCATTTCCCACAGCATCCTCCTGGAGAAACTGGCTGCTCATGGCTTGAACGGGTGCACTGTTTGCTTGGTTAGAAACTGGCTGGATGTCTGGGCCCAGAGAAGGGTGGTGACTGGAGTTAAACCCAGCTGAGGACCAATCACCAGTGGTGCTCCCCAAGGCTCAGTGTTGGGGCCAGTCCTGTTTAATATCTTTATCAATGATCTGGATGAGTGTCCCCTCAGTCAGTTCACAAATGACACCAGGCTGGGTGGGAGTGTTGATCTGCTGGAAGGCAGGAAGCCTCTGCAGAGGGATCTGGATGGGTTGATCAATGGGCCAAACCAATTGCATGAGGTTCAACAAGACAAAGTGCTGGTCCTGCCCTTGGATCACAACCTCAGGACAGGCTGGGGGGAAAGTGGCTGGAAAACTGTCCAGCAGAAAAGGACCGGGGAGTGCTGGTGAACAGCAGCTGAACATGAGCCAGTGTGGCCAAGTGTGTGCCCAGGTGGCCAAGAGGGCCAATGGCATCCTGGCCTGGATCAGCAATAGTGTGGCCAAAGGACCAGGGCAGTGATTGTCCCCCTGTACTCAGTACTGATTAGGCCACACCTCGAACCTGGTGTTCAGTTTCTGGCCTCTCACTACAGGAAAGACATTGAGGTGCTGGAATATGTCCAGGGAAGGGCAATGAAGCTGGTGAAGGGTCTGGAGCACAAGTCTTGTCAGGAGAGGCTGAGGGAGTTGAGATTGTTTAGCCTGGAAAAAAGGAGGCTCAGGAGTGACCTTATCACTCCCCCAAACTGCCTGAAAGGAGGCTGTAGCCAGGTGGGGGTTGGTCTCTTCTCCCAGGCAACTACAGATAAAACAATTAAAATGGCCTCCCATTTCACCAGTGAAGGTTTGGATTAAAAATTTGGAAAACTTTCCTCACCAAAAAGCATTGGAATAGGCTGCTTAGGGAAGTGGTTGAGTCACCACCCCTGGAGTTGGTTAGTATAGATGTGGTACTTAGGGACAAGGTTTGGTGGAGGAGTTGGCAATGAAGGTTTAACAGTTGAACTCAGTGATCTTAAAGGCCTTTTCCAACCTAAATAGTTCTATGATGCTCCAGTTATATATTCAAATAGCTGATCAGCAGCATCCTTACTGAACCTGAGAAGAACAGTGGTCTGTGTGACCTGACTTCTTACTCTGATTTAGTTACCAGTTACATCTCTTTCTTCTGATTTTTTAAAAATATTGTTCCATGAGATCATTTAAGAAAACAACTCTTCATAATCTACCTGAGTTTGCAATCTTTAAATTTATGCTACGTTTGTTTGCGCTTTTAAAACCCTATTAGAATAGTAATGAGATTTCTACTCATTAAATGCTTCCTTTAAGAGTTTCTCCAGCTTTTAAATCTGGCTTGGGAAGCTTAATTGTCCTGTAAAGAGAGGGTAGTCTATACTTGATAGCAGGAGCAAAGGAAAATGAAGAATAACATCACACAGTTTTTTTACAAGGGTATGATCTTTTTTTCCATATCTATCCAGGTCTTTTCACAAATATATATNGGCCATGCAGGTGAAACAGCTGAAATATTTTTATTGTGGAAAACACACATTAGCTTTGGCATCACTCCTGCTATGTAATGTTCAGTTGCTAAATGTTGCATTATATACCAGTAAAATAATCTGGTCAGGTCTCAGCTTCTGCACAAAAATAAATACAGTGCAAAACCAAATGCACAAAACTCCTACAAACAAGAGTAACATAAGCTTCAGTCTGCAAGAGAGTCTGCATTAACAAGGGTTTTAAGCTGCTTGCTGCCGCTAAGGCCTTCCATTGAATTTTAACTGCACTGTGTAGGCTTTTTTCCTTCTTATTTGTGGGACATTAATGAATTCTGAGTGGAGATTTACTATGGAGCCTGATTTGGCCTAGGGACTGGTATTACAAGCAACACCCTGAAGTATGACTTGCCTTTTTGTAGCAGGAAAAAGAACTTTTCTCCCTGGAGTAATTTACAGCCATGTTGTTTCCTCTGAGTTACCATTTACTGTACATTCTGTGAGTTTAATATAATCATATGAGTGAGTTTAATCTAAACAACCAGGGGGTCAGGCCCAGCCAGCATTGTCCTGCTTGACCAACCTGATCTCCTTCTATGACAAGGTGACCAACTTAGTGGATGAAAGAAAGGCTGTGGATGTTGTCTACATGCACTTAAGTAAAATCTTTGACACCATTTCCCACAGCATCCTCCTGGAGAAACTGGCTGCTCATGGCTTGAACGGGTGCACTGTTTGCTGGGTTAGAAACTGGCTGGATGTCTGGGCCCAGAGAAGGGTGGTGACTGGAGTTAAACCCAGCTGAGGACCAATCACCAGTGGTGCTCCCCAAGGCTCAGTGTTGGGGCCAGTCCTGTTTAATATCTTTATCAATGATCTGGATGAGTGTCCCCTCAGTCAGTTCACAAATGACACCAGGCTGGGTGGGAGTGTTGATCTGCTGGAAGGCAGGAAGCCTCTGCAGAGGGATCTGGATGGGTTGATCAATGGGCCAAACCAATTGCATGAGGTTCAACAAGACAAAGTGCTGGTCCTGCCCTTGGATCACAACCTCAGGACAGGCTATGGGGAAAGTGGCTGGAAAACTGTCCAGCAGAAAAGGACCGGGGAGTGCTGGTGAACAGCAGCTGAACATGAGCCAGTGTGGCCAAGTGTGTGCCCAGGTGGCCAAGAGGGCCAATGGCATCCTGGCCTGGATCAGCAATAGTGTGGCCAAAGGACCAGGGCAGTGATTGTCCCCCTGTACTCAGTACTGATTAGGCCACACCTCGAACCTGGTGTTCAGTTTCTGGCCTCTCACTACAGGAAAGACATTGAGGTGCTGGAATATGTCCAGGGAAGGGCAATGAAGCTGGTGAAGGGTCTGGAGCACAAGTCTTGTCAGGAGAGGCTGAGGGAGTTGAGATTGTTTAGCCTGGAAAAAAGGAGGCTCAGGAGTGACCTTATCACTCCCCCAAACTGCCTGAAAGGAGGCTGTAGCCAGGTGGGGGTTGGTCTCTTCTCACAGGCAACTACAGATAAAACAATTAAAATGGCCTCCCATTTCACCAGTGAAGGTTTGGATTAAAAATTTGGAAAACTTTCCTCACCAAAAAGCATTGGAATAGGCTGCTTAGGGAAGTGGTTGAGTCACCACCCCTGGAGTTGGTTAGTATAGATGTGGTACTTAGGGACAAGGTTTGGTGGAGGAGTTGGCAATGAAGGTTTAACAGTTGAACTCAGTGATCTTAAAGGCCTTTTCCAACCTAAATAGTTCTATGATGCTCCAGTTATATATTCAAATAGCTGATCAGCAGCATCCTTACTGAACCTGAGAAGAACAGTGGTCTGTGTGACCTGACTTCTTACTCTGATTTAGTTACCAGTTACATCTCTTTCTTCTGATTTTTTAAAAATATTGTTCCATGAGATCATTTAAGAAAACAACTCTTCATAATCTACCTGAGTTTGCAATCTTTAAATTTATGCTACGTTTGTTTGCGCTTTTAAAACCCTATTAGAATAGTAATGAGATTTCTACTCATTAAATGCTTCCTTTAAGAGTTTCTCCAGCTTTTAAATCTGGCTTGGGAAGCTTAATTGTCCTGTAAAGAGAGGGTAGTCTATACTTGATAGCAGGAGCAAAGGAAAATGAAGAATAACATCACACAGTTTTTTTACAAGGGTATGATCTTTTTTTCCATATCTATCCAGGTCTTTTCACAAATATATATCACTGTGGAAGACAGACTTTTTTCCCCCCCTCAAGGTTTCTTTATGTCTGACTGATTAATGTATTGACTTATTTATTAACTGGGCTGCAGCAATATATCTGAATAGTAAGAGAGGTAAAGATGATGGATCCGCCAGGCAGGAATTCTTTTCTATTCATAATCACACATCCTGTGTATGGCCACATACATGGCTTTCAATAATCTCTTTAGACAGACCTCAATGCATGGATAATGCCTTTTCCTATGGTCAATTTTTCTTATTGACTTGCAGCTTAGATTTCATGGAGCATTTCATAGCATGTTGTGTGGGAAAGAATATTAGTCTCTATGGAGGGATCATGAACTAAAGTTCACTTTTCATGGAACCCTGCATCATAAACCAATGAAGCCAACAGATCACACTGAATCACATGGATTTTGTTAGAAAGAAGATAAGTGCACTTTACACAGACATGTATGTGCCTCCATACCTAGAAACTCCTTGGAAGCGAGAGGTAGATAGGGATAAAGCAGCCAGAATAGGTGTTGGAAATGATGAGAGAGAGAAATTTCTGCAGTAAGTTGCAGAAGGGGAGATGTGTAACACCACCTGTGTACTCACTGCACGGTGGGTCTGATGGAATGGAGCCATGGGAAGCTTTACCGGTGTCCTTCCACGTGGAAGCCGTGGTGCCTTCGGGACCCTGCAGAGCATTGCCTTCAGGCATCTCCTACCTAATCTTATGAAAACCTGACTTGAACACCACAAAGAGAGTGGGTATTGGAGTGTATGAGATAACTGACTTTCTGATTTAAGTGTCATGACAAAGCCTGATGGAAAAAGATTAAGCTACAGTTTCTAAGAATAAAGCTAAGGTAGTTATTCAGACCTCACACAGACAAGTGTCCTTGTAGGCTTCCACAGTCCTTGGCAATATTCAGATTTACTCTGTATTTCAGACTTTAGAGGGATATCAGTTCTATATGCAAGAAGGGCCACCAGTTTGTTTCTTGTTTGGAATAAACAAGGTGCATTTCTGTCTCCAGGGATTCTATTCTATGCATCATTCAGAGTCTAAAGGAAGAAAGTGTGGCTTAGACCAGACAGTATAATACCTACCATAAAGATGATCATTATTTATGTAATAATGCACATGTGGAATATCTGCCAATTTACTGATAGGGCTTTATAGTGGTGTAACAACCTGGGACTGTGCATGCTTCATTACCTGAGAATTATGTACTGAGGGTGAGATGAAGAATTAAGGATGTATCATATTATTATCATAATGGCAAATTATACAATAACAGTATGCTTTGTGGAAAAAGTTATTTCTTTACATCCTCAGCAACTCTGAAACAAGTAAAATCATGACCTTGCATTTACTTCTACTCGGGGTGTGCCAGGCAGCACAAAGAAAAAGGCTATGAAATTACTTGGGATTAGCATAGTTTTCAAGGGCACTGAGCAAAGATTAAGCCAGTGAGAATGTGAGAAGACCAGAAATGTAGCAGCTCCTAGGCATGCTGGCTAGGGACAAAAAGGAGTAGAAGAGTGAGGGGTTTTGTATAATTCAGAATAGTCCACAGAAAGAGAGACTGATCAGGGAGCTCTGATTGAGATTGACAGTAAGAATTAATTTGTCATGACAAGGGGAAACAAAATGCAGTTTCTCCTATGAATTTATTTCTTGAGTAATGGCTCTTGAAACCCTTTTTTCCCTGAAGTAAATTGTCACAGGTTTGTGACTGCAGGTGGCTACACCAGTGATTTTGACCACATCACTCACACAGAACAAGTTTCTAGTGGCCATGTAACTTCCCCCTGCCATGGCTGAATTAGTGCATCAGAACTCTACAACTAAGCAAGTCTTAACTAAATCCGAACAGTTATTACCATTCATCTAGACATCATTAGGGATAAAAGGATGCAATCTCAATTGCTTAGTTTATTTTCTCACCAAATCTGTGTATTAACTATTTATTTTAAAAATATGATATGTATTAATGAGAAGAAAAAATACAAAAAATTAGGAAAACCCTCCATGCCCTCCCATCTGTTCTTGTCCCATCCCATCTTGATAACAAGACTGTTCTTCTTGTTATCTACTTTGAAAATTCCCTACAGTTTTCATAGCAGCACGAAAATGCCCATCTACTCATCTAATGCCTCAGGAGTCTTACTCATGCTGTGCTGAAAAATTCCAAGTGATTCAAAACAGTTCCAAAGCATTTTTCAGCTAAAAACAGTGACTACAGGTGTTACTGCTGTAACCTGCAAACGAAAGTTCCCTCTCATACCAAAACTTTGTATTTCTTTTCCAATATGCTTTAGAAGCTACATATCCAACAAATTGCTTCTCAAAGTACTAAAAGCCCTTTATGTTTTCTGAGAAGTGACTGAATAGTGCTAGGTTTGCTACGCACATTCAATCAGAAGGCTAGGAAAATCAAGATAAAAAACCCAACCATCAAAGCTACTCTCTGACAGCCAGTGAAAAGGTCTGAGATAGCTGACCTTTCACATATCAATATTTTCCTCTAAACCCTGCAAAGTGCACAGGTAGATACAAGATTGACAAGGCTTCAGATAATAAAAAGCAATCAAAAACACACTAAAAATGCATTCATTTCCATGAGATGTTTGTAAATGAGCCAGCATGTAACAATACATCCAACACTAATTCTGTCTGAAAACATTCCTCAGTGCTTCCTGTGGGGAAAAGCTCTCTTCCAGAAACTGTTGTGGATAGAGTCAGAAACTGCACAAAGAGCAACTACTAAGAAGCCTACAAGAAAACAGCTGAACTTCTATGCAGAAAATGTCAGAATTTGAATTAGTGTATGAAAACTCAAAGTCCCAATTTGCTCCTACATACCGTAATGGATGTTAATTCTCCTCTGAGTACAGATAATGTCTTTCTCAGCTGTTCTCCAAAATCTGACTTATAACTATAAAGCCAGTAATTTACTACTGCAATCTCTGAGTGCCAGAAACCTCTATGAAAGTGCAGAAGTCTCACAGCATAACATAACAGATTGTATTTGTTCACCAGTACAATATTACCTTACAGGGTGAAAAGAAAAAAAAAAAGACATTTTAAGCTTTTTCTCTCACCATATGACATATTTAGCTTGAAATGCATCCCATTCAAGAAACTCCTTGCCATTCTTTCTCTAATTTCTTTTATTTGTTTAGCTTTTCTTACCTAGAATACCTGCTTCTCTTTTAACGCCACTACACTTCTGTTATAGCCAGACATTCAGATTGCTTTCATCACAACTATTGCTCCAACAAAATTGCTTTGGCCAAACTGCTTGTGTTCTTGAAAAAAACATCTCAACAAAAATTACCTGGACTGAAAAAGTGAAGGAGCTTAGTTTTGAAGACATACTAACTCCCTGTAGTATGTTAAAGAGATTACAGAAATCCTGTGTGGCGTAACAGAATCACTTGGGATACAGTTTAAAAAGAGAGCTCCATGTGCTCCTTGGAGCACTATTTGTGATCGCACACAGCAAGCTTTGAAGAGTGCATGCCATCTACTGGAATCAAAAAGACTTTTACAGAGGAAGTCCTAAAAAGCAGCAATTACTTTCACCCAGTCTAAAGCATCTTCTTTGTCTCATGTGCCTTTGTAATTACGGTTTGGAGCCTTTTTTTCATACTATGCCTTTAAAATAAATGAAAAACAGTAGTGACCACACTTTGACCACAATCTTGTGAAAGGAAGAAAAAGCTTCCTATTCACACAGACTAGTAATTTATTCTAGTAGCTGCATGAAATGGAATGGACATTCAGATAAATAGGTTGCTTGGGTGGTCTGCTTATATTGTTCCCTCTCACGAACATATCAGAGATGTCTGTTGGGAAACCACACCCAGAAAACATTAATTAATTATGTGGGAACTCATAAATACAAAATAGCTTTCAGAAAGTAGAGTATATTTAGGATTATGGACCTGAAGATGGGTGATTGAGTTGCCTTCTACCTTATACATGTGACACCCTCAGGGCATGCACCACTCCATCAAAGGATCTGCCTGTCTCCCCCAGGTCTGCTTACACTCATTTTATAGACTAAAAAGAAATGGGAGAATTTCATCAATAGCAAGAACAAAATTTTTTTGGCATTCCAAAATTCTCTATCCTAACAAGGCATTTTCGTGAACACTTCATTTTTCTTGCTTATTTAATATTATCCACTGGACTGCAGTACCACTTGGAGTAGTCTCAACTGAAATACTGAAGTTGAGCTTGGTGGTGTCTTCTTAGAGAGGTATTTCCCTTCAAAACAGAGCAGCATGGTTACTGTGTAAGTGTTGAAGACAAATCTTTATATCCAAAACTTGTGGCTCAACAACAGCTCAACTTCCGAGCTGCTGAAGTTGCTTTTTTGCATGATACAACTACTGCCACTGCATAAGGATCCAAAATCTTCTGTGAAAAATAGGATGGATTTTCTAACCTTGGCCAAATTCAAACATGGAAACTTGAATTTTTCAGTTAGTGGAGACCGAAAATGGTTAATTTTCCGGTTATTCCATGGTGTTTTAATACAAGGAATGAAGCAGGTAAAACTAGAGGGGTCATTTAACTGGGTTTGAAATCTCTGACACTGAGCAGCTCTAGATAACCAGGACATGACTATAAGACAAGCAGGTAGCACAGTATTTCCCAAAGTACTGTTCTGGCATTCATCTGTCTGTGGGTTGAGGATTTCAAGTGTTATCCAGACAAATTGTATGACTCCTTCAATACAAAGTTGGAAAAAGGAAGCAGAAGGACATATCACAAGCAATTTTTCCCATTCTACTTTGTGAGATTTATAATCCAGATTGCTTAAGGAGAGACCAAGCCTAAGATGGCTTTCAGAACCTCTGTAGAACACGCAGTACAAGTAGAAAGCTTGCAGATTTTTAGCTTAAATTATACTCATCTATGTCTCCAATCATAAATTACAGAATGGTCTTAACCCAAACCACATGCACTATGTCTATGTTTTCCATTGTGAATTCCAAAGCATATTATGTAAACATCATATCCAGCAAAATGGTGATGTATGGCAAAGTGCTTTAGTCCAAGGAATAGAAAGTTTATGCCCCATAATGAAATCCCATAAGGTAAATCCTAAGGCTTCTGCTGAGTTTTACAGACATTTCTACTAAAGTCACTTGGATGTTTACCTAAAGTTGGAGCTATGGAAAATCTCATTCACTTTTGGAGGGAATTATTGCCAAGAAGTAAAAAAAAATCTCACACCACTAAAGGTCTAAGCAGTGGATGTCTCCACATGAGTTTGAAACGGGATAGTAAAACTGTGTGAAGCATGACACTCCTCAGCTGTCACTGGCTCGTCCCCAGGCCACCACTAGAGGAAATGCACACAACTGGAGGCTCACTTTACAACATGTCACACCCAAACACGATCTTCTGGTCTTTTAATCTAATGAAAAGAGATCTCCTGGGACACAGCTGTGTGTTAACTTGGCAGCTCTTACACACGTCCTTGAAGTTAAGTACACATTGACTGAACTAGTCCCTAACCACTGAACCACAGGAAGATACAGCCCTAGAATTTACTAGGCGACTTCTCATAAAAAAAAACAATTTAAAACGGAGTTTTAAACTGAAAACAGCTGATGCCTAAATATTAAATTAGTACAAATGGCTGCACATATCCTAGCTTATCTTTTTAATGATGACCAAATATTAGGTTTCTAAGTACTTATGGACGTTGAAGCTAATAGTGTTTTAAAAGGGCCTCATGGTTATTTTTATTATATGTAGATCATCTAGAAAATTCTAACTATTCAGTTAGGAGGCTTTATCTTCGGCTTATATTGCTTTTACTTATTGCATTTGTATTTAGTTGCTTGAAAACTTTAATAGCAAAGGACACTTGAAACAATGGTTCATTGCCACTGTCCTGCTGTTTACAGCCAGCAGTGAGCTGGAGTCCCAGCTGGCCATACTGTTTCTGCTTCCTGGCACTCTCACTCAAGCTCTGGTTGTCAGTACAGTGACCACAGGGGTCCTCAGCGTAAGCCAGTTCATGTCTTGATCACTTATATTTACAGCTTCTTCCTCATCAGCAGATTGTTCCTTCAAAAACAACAAGGGGGAGAAGCAGCCACAATGGATGCACTAAAAATACACTGGACTAGTAATGCTGTGCTTGTGTCCATTTAATCATGCGCTGAAATTAGGATGCAAAGTTTTATAGCACCTTATAGCACGTCTGTTGCTTTCAGGTTTGTGAAAAAATTGCTATTAAAAATCCACAGAGTACATGACCTAGCTTTGCATCCCTGCAAAAAATACAGTATGTACTACTTTAATTGCTTGTCTTTGGCTACGTATTTAGCATACAGATTTAAGTGGGAAAATTTTAGACATTGTTTTGCACAACAAACCTAATTGAAGAAGCATTCTCTTCAAATGCTCTTTAAAACTCTGCTGCCCTACCCACGTATCCTGCAGTTACATATCTGTTTAATTTCTGGTACTTTTCTGCCAGATCAACTAACAGGTGACACCAATGAAAGCACAAAGTTTGTACTACTGAAATATTTAAAAAGCTCTGGGAATCAAAAATCTGTGACCATGCATTCATGTGTCTTTCCTGAGGCATCCCAGAGTCACTGACTTGAAGTTACCTCATATTTTTGTTCAATTCTCTTTCCCTCTCTCGCTGCCCAGATCAAGGCTCATACACTAACCCTGCTACTTTCTAATTACTTAGGACTATAGGTTTTCACGGTTGCAGTTACTGTAACACAATAAAACAGGTCAGTCTTGCAGTTCTTGAATCACTTAACTCAGTTTCTTCTGCTGCTAATGCTTCTTTAAGCTGTTGGTGCAGCCCAAATATCGCCCCATTGCTCAGTGAGTAGCCAAAGCAAACATCTCCTGTGACCTTTTGGCCACTGCATCCTTCACATGGCACCGGTCAGAGAATGTTCCAAAATACACAAGAGTACCTTAGGACATTTACACAAGCACTGCGACCATCCCCAAAAATGATGAGCAAGCTCCTTCAGCTGACAGAAACCAGAAGATTCATCAAAACTGAAGTATTTTCTCTAGAGAAAATATCAAAGGACTAACTTCTTGAAGAGGAGCCCTCAGCATTTTCTCAGACCAGTTTCTCTCCCTGTCTCATTTCCTTCATCTGTCCCCACCCCTCTCCTCCACAGCAGCAGAGGGCCATTCCCCATTCCTTGCTGTACCCCACCACCTGCCTGCAGAGAAACTCCAGCTGTGCCATGCTGCACACACAGGCAGGCTTCCCAGAACTCAGGTAAAAGTCACCTTCTAGAAGTGTATGAGAGTGACATTTTGAAAAATTTCAAGCCAGAACCAATGCATCACTCCTCTTACCATAATTACTACATTTATTATATTTCTTGACAGGTTCACTTGAACCTTCAAGGGGAAAAAGCACAGTTTGTTTCAATTGCTTGCAGCAAACTCTCCCTACCAGCTGCCATAAAGGTAAACTCCATTGGAAAAAATACTGTCTTCAGCTTTCCTAACAGGTTATGAAATTTTACTTCTAGCAGATTTCAGAAGGGTTTTGCCTGGCAATCATGGCACCACCTACAAAGATAAAGATCTCTTCTGTCTCTTGCACACGGCTGAAGTCTACTGGAGATGAATGGGCACACCTTTTGCTGGTAAAAAAAATGGTGTGTTTTTTCTAAAACGAGCACTTTATGTATTGATATATAGTGTCAGAAGGCAAACTGGGCTAAAGGAAAATCCAGTTTCCTAAGAACTTCATGGAGCTCAAATTTTGTCCCAGACTAATGTAAATTTGGGGACACCCATGAACTCCTCTATAGTTTTTGTGTTCTGGGCTTTAATTGACAGGAGGCAATGAAATAATTTTATAAAACATTTCACTTTCTTTTAACCTTGGGTTTATTCCTATTCTGCCTCCTTCTTCATTATTCTGCTTTAAACGCTTCAGCAACTGAAGCTTAAAATACTTAATGGGAAAAAAAATCTTCAACTGATGCAGGAGGCCGTGATTCTTTTTAGTAACAGCACAAGGGCTCCATTTTGAAAGGGAGAAGACTCATCTGAAATGACCCAGGTAATCTGACATACCCACTTTTAGAGTGACAGGAGCTAGAAAATCTGATTTCTGCTGGAGGTACACTCCTTGCAGCTCTCTTGACTCCCCACAGCAGCCTTGGTGCAGCCTTGCAGAAGGCAGCAGAGGTTTGGGCAGAGCAGCACCTCACACCACCACTCTTGCTGGTGCCACAAGTCCAAGTCACCTACCAGGCCTTGCCTTCACCAGCCAGGCAGCTGGTGAGAACCACAATTAACCTCTGCATGTTTGCCCCTGGCTCTCCGTTTTAGTCATTTGACTACTTCCATGGCAAAAGCTAATGCAAAACATTTTTACACACTTAACTTCTTCCATGCATTTCAGTACTGCCTTGCTTCCTAATTTATTACTAGCACAAATAATGACTCACAGGTGTTTTGCAAGGGATTATTTATAACAGGAAGCATAGGTGTTAGATGAGAAAATACATTCTTCACCTATGGTTAAAAATAAACATGAAACATGAACAGTAAGGGTGAACAAATTTGGTATAGGCAGATAAGTGTGAAAATATACAAGAGAGCAAAGCTATAAAACAAGGCCTTAACCTGTTCTATTCATGTATGAAATCCGACCTTTGAGTGAAAATACAGAACCTGTGCATTTTGACTGTATATTTTTAACAAATAAAAATCTTCTTAGCATCTCCTTCTTTTAGTTACTCATCTCTAGAAAGAAGGAACTTGACTATCCACTCTACTAGCATTACTTAGCACTAATAATATCAAAAGCCACAGGATGCCAGAACCTGTAAGAGAGTTTCCTGTGTTGTCAATATGAAGAAAAAACACACTATTCTGATTGCTCTCCCTTCTCACACATGACTTGGGTTAAAAACAACTTGGCTTGTTATTGCACTTGCAGAAGTGTGTTACAGATTGTCCGGTATGATGAAATACAAACTTGCACTAGCATAAAATCTATTTTTAAAGTCATTAAATGGAAAATTGGTTTGCTTTGTTAACACAGTATTTTTATAGTACGGACACAATTTTGTGAAACATGTTAAATCCAGTATTGTTTTTACTTTCAGATAAGGTTTATCTGCATGTAGCATAAAAGAAGGTGAGCGTTGGGAAAATTCACCGGAATGTTACCACAGTTTTTAACAGTAAAACAACACATTTGGTATCCATTACTCCATAAATGAGTCTCTGTCACTCATTTCAATGTCCCTGGTAACATCTACCTATTTTGTCTCTCTTCTCATTTCCTGCTGTATATGAAAGAAGCGTTATTGTCATTACAACTGTATAAGATGGACACCATCTGATTGAAAGGGAATGTCCCTTATTTTATTCATGTGTGTGCCAGTGACCACATTTCAACTCCCTTTACTCTTACCTTGGAACATAAAAGGTTGGTACTCCACGCCTCCCAGTGAGAAGCTTTTCTGCTTAAAAGAGTCTAAGAACAAAATAATTCACAGGTTTTCTACAAAGTCACTGAACTAGCATGTTACAGTCTAGACTCACTTACTTTTACTAGAAATAATAGCTCTTCAGACCATTATTCTGTAATGTCCCAGACTGTTAATAAGCATCACCTAAAAGAAAGCTCACCTTCATGCTGAATCCTGAACCGTGCTTTTCCTCTGCATTAATTAGCTTTTCCAAGTTAAGCAAGGTCAGCACATCTCTTTTTTTGTCTCTCACTTGCCTGCCCCTTTAATCTCCTTATGTTTAATTTATTTTCTGAGCTGCTACCTCTCACACATTGTCAGATATATATTTATACATTTTTTAAGGCCTCAGCTCACTTAGGAATTGTCTTGGGTTCTTTTCTTTTGTTTTTTCTGTCACTTCTACAAAGGAAGAGAGATTTCTTTCTCTCGCTTGTACAGGTGCGTATGGGAAGAGAAGACCTGGCTCTGTGAGTGACCAAAATTAGGAATACATAAAGTTCAGCCATATCTCTCCCCAGGTACAAATGGAATTTATCATGTGGGATATTACCATGTCTCTCAATGGAGTGCCTATTTACTCCTAATTCAGAGCTTAGTCAAAATTCAGAGCTTGAGAAAAATTCAGCAAAAGTTTTGAACACATTCCCATTTTAGATATGCTAAAATGAAGGTATGTGATTACCTAAGGTCCACACATATTTTCGTCTTTGTAAGGGACATTAACATGATTTACTCCTCCCATTACCAGACATAATGCATGCTTTAGCCCAGGCTATTAAGAAGAATGGGAAACCATCTGGGTACCCCAATTATAACTACTATGGCAAGACAACAGCAATACCACATTGTGACAGTTTGATAATCCAGCCAAGGGAGTTCTGATCTGAGTTTAGCTTGAAATGATTGATTTCCATACAAGGAAGAGAAAGCATGCCCCAAGATCTCTGTCTGCACATTTCTTTCTCAGACAGATCCTCCAGGCAGTTTAAATATCTGCTATAAAATGAGATTCACAAAATTACCTCAATTTCCTTAAACTTCCTTCATCCCTGGGCCATATTTGTATGACAAATAAATGAAACATCATAGAATTCTGCAAATCCTATGTTTTAGTTTGTGACAGCATCATTAATGCAATTTAATGCTTTTCTTTTTCAATAATAAACCCCTCAGCTGTTCAACACAAATAAAGCAATATATACGTAGTCTTCATGTGCTCTTAGAATAAAATATAAGCAATAAAAATTCCAGGAGGTCTATCAAATGCAACCATGCAATACCAAAACAAACATGTCATCACTACTTGCCAACATACATACTCATAACACCACTCCTCGGTGTATAGCCTCAGAAAGGAGTTAAATTAGCAGCAGATTTACAATTTCTACACTGCAGATTCTTGACTAGGGGTCACATGAATTATTACAAAGGTTGAAGAGTGAATCTTTATACTAAAGCAAAAAAAGAAAATTACAGCTGCTGATTTTGTTTATTCTTGCTAATACATATATATTATAGACACATATTATGAGCATCCATATATATGGTTGCACATAAAATCTATGACTTCTTCCCCTCAAAAGCAAAACCTGTTAGAAAACAGAAGTAAAGTGGAAAAGTTTTAGCACCTTAACACAAAAATGGTTATGTAAAAAAGATAGTATTAGAAGTTTTTAAACCAGGTTAAGTCAGGAAGAGACATAAAAATGAATGCTAATATGTCCAAAGTATACTAATAAGCATGTTTGTCATCTGTAACAAACAAATAGAAGAACTCAAATTATATGTAATACAATAAACAATGCTCCATGTCCACATATTTAAACATTTTTTCCCTAGCCAAATTTTTCATTGTTGAGAAATATTAAAGGCATACAAGTTAGAAAAGATTCTTTAATGCAGAAATGCATTTGCAGTTTCTCTAAGAGCTTTTGAAACTCTGCATTTGCAGAGTAAAGTGTCATAGGAATGTTTTCACAGAAGCATGAGCTAGAAAGCACCATGTAATAGAGCTGTATTCAACTAGTTTTTGACTGTGGACAGGAAAGGTGAAAACTCAGTTGCAAGAAAATTATTCAACACAAAACTACAATCTGACTGTCAGACTTCTCCACCTCTCCTACAATGTGTACTTGACCCTGACTTCTTGCAGGCAGTTTCTTTCACACAAATCTCTTACACAATGGTGAAGCAAAATAAATACTCCATATGTAACTGAAGGAAAGAACACTTAAAGCACACTACTGAGTTACATAATTGCAACCTGGGTCCTCCAAGTCTTTCTCCAAGCAGCAGTTGCAGAGAAGAGCAAATGGGATTCAACAAAAAACAAAACTTTGGCTTCTCCTGGCCCACCACTACTTGCCAGAAAGGCAACAGAAGAACCCAATTTACCCATTCTATTCCATGGTCATTGTGCTGGATTATAAGTTTTCTTGTAGTAAATGCTGCATCCATTCCATATTTACTAGATTGAACCCATAGAATAGTTATGAACTTAAAACCAAACCAAAAATGCCAATAGCAATTCAGATTTACAAATGAAATATATATTTATAAATCTACCATGTTAAACCTCATGTAAGTCCAGCAATTTGAAATTCATACAGAAGATTGTGCTGGATGTAAACAATCAGAGTTTAAAAACACAGTGTTCAATATTTCTATTCACTGTTTGCTTCTGTCTGCCTCCATAGGCCCAGCAGCCCAACCTACAGGCTGTGGGTTTGGCTCTTTGGAATATGAAATGCTTCTTACTTCCCTTCAATGTAGAATGGGAAAGAAACTTCTAAAGAGGAGTCTTGACAATAGAAACATTCACACTTCTCAACACAGAAGTTGTGAAATGACAGCTGGTGTTGTGAAAGTGACCCCTAGCATCAAGCTTGAAGTGGAATTTGGCCAGAACATCAACTCCCCCATGTGTCTTTTGCCCGTTGCTGATGAAGTCAGCATAGCTCCAGCCAGTGGTATGAAGGAAACGTGTATGTGAAGGAAAGAGAATTAATAACCAGACACTTCTTCTTTCTTGACATTTTCAATGAGCAAATATGCAGCCTTGTCACATCAGCCTGCATGCGGTGCTACTGGGGCAGGAGAGCTTGTTCCTAAAATCCTTTGCCAGAGGAGGATGTAGGACACTGCAGTGATGAGAAAGGTCTTACAGAAGCACTGCAACTGTATTGCCCTGGAGTCATGCAAAGTCTGTTTTCCTCTGCAGCCAGTTCTCTTCCCTTTTGTCTCTTCTGGCATGGGCTGTGAGACACCTGTTGTGCTAGACAAGAGAACAGCAGCATGAGGAGCAGCAGCAGCTCACTTGTGCCTTCTCTTCGCTTTCCACTCACCTAGAAGCAGGCAAAAACTGGCTTCAAAAAAAACTTTTTACTGAAACTATGCCTAATGATAAGGAGACACATTCAGCTGAGGAGTTTTAGCATATGAGGTAGTATTTGAAGCAGGAAAAGTAACATCTGGCTAGCAAGGGCTTCAGTATTTGTATAGATCTGAAGGAAGATTGGATGTCTGGTCTGATCCTACATTGCCTCTAAGTCTCACAGTGCTCATGTATTTAATTCTTCCTGCTCCTTGCTTGGGATTTTCCACCTTAATGTCTCTATGGTCAGAATTAACTTTCATTTTTTACTGCAATCAGTCATAACAAGTTGGTGGTGGTGGTGTCAAATGACTTTTTTAAACAGCTGCATCTGCTGTATCTATGCCAAGCAATCTGTAACCAAAGTGATGTATGAAATGTGGAATAAAGACTCAAAATGAGGGATTATTAATAAAGAAATATAGACGTAAGAAAGCAAACACTACAAACAACTTGAATGAATACCACCTTTGTTCTTTGCAAATGCATGTGAATGTCCTAACTCCAGTTTCATAACTTTGCATTCTGATATAAAAGGAGTGTACACAAGGAAAACAGAAAGAGGGAAATTTTAATGGGAGCTATTAACTTCTAAAGATAAGGACAGGACCTCGTAAAGAAAGACACCTTCTCTTACTAAACTTTCAGGTACAAGGGGAAAAAACTCCCCCAAAGCAAACTTCCCTGGGTACACTCAAACCTCAAATCTTTGAGGGGCACAAAGCATGCACTATTGTGCAATTAATAAAGTGCTGGAGAGTACAAAATGTTTTCTGTGATGGAGTAGCTTTGGTTTAGCTCCTGTTTTAATAATGCTTCAGGAGGTGCATCTGTGACTGGCACTCAGGATAAAGGTTAGCAGACAGCAAACAACGTGCCCTCACTGTGGTCACTCTCTGTGCTTAGCTGCTGCTTTTTGCAGATTCTTCTCTTGTTTGGTTACTCATGGAGAAATAGGTACCACCTTGATTCACACTTCAAAATTAACAGAAAAAACAAACACGAAGGGAAAAACAAATGCTGTTTGAAAATATTCTGCTAGAGCCTCTGAAACCTCTGAGTTGATGTAAGCTATTTCAAGTCTGAGTGTGCCCTAGTCCAGACAAGGTGAGCTCTAGAACTGACATATTTTGCCCCTACAAACCTCTGTGGGTTCATTCAAAGGATGAAGAGATGACAAGAAAGATGGTTTTTACAAGGATGCTTTTGCTCTGTAATCTACTTTATACACTTCTGCTCATGCCCACAGCACAGTTTCACCTCTGGTTTCAAAGAAAAAAGAACTTTGAAAGATCTTTCTTATGCTCAGCCATTACAGACTGAGCTCAGCAGGTGGAGACTCGAGTTCTTGGGCTGTGAGCTATGTGCAGCTTCCTAATGCTGGGGCCTGTACATAAGACACAGTGTCATGGTCTCACGTGCTTGTCTGAAATGATAATGTCAAAGGTTTTAGAAAAGGAGCCTGTCTGGTTACCTAGCCTGACCCAAACTGCCTTAAAGGTCATCCAATTATCAATGGATGCATCCCTTTTTAGCAGATGCCTCAGGAGCCCTTTTCCACAGCCAATAAAAAGCGTACAGACAGGACAAGTAACTGAATACCACAATAATCAGAATTGATGATTTTCATGAAAACTGTATGAGATTTAGGGCATTTGATATATTTTAAAATTTTATAGGCGTGTAAGAGATTCAGATTATGCTATCCTTGGCTAAGATGGGCTAGGCCCCTCCAAGCCCCACCATAGCACTGCATTACCCAGACAGTGGTTGATTTGCCTTCTGAGCCAGCTGCATGACAATGATCAGATTATATTTTGATGAAAAATTTAAACTATAGTTACACAAGGTCTCTTTTTTTTTCAACCAGTAGCTTCTTCAAATGAAGCAGAAAGGAACTAGAATGAAGGCCCCCATTATTCTGCCAGCCAACTGAGGTGACCAGGTGTAGAAGGCAGCTCAGTGTGCACCCTCCTACAGGTGTGAACAGAGCATGTTTCCCTTGGATAAAGTTCTCCAGAACTGCACAATCACCTAGAGCTGCAGGGCTCTAACATGAGAGGTTTGCTAAAGGTTACACAAGATGAGAGAGAATCCAGATCTCCAGTGCTCTTCTAAGACTCCATAGTTTTGAACCTGAGCCAAACCATACTAAAGTTAATGGGGGATTCCTATTTCTTTTAGCAATTTTCAGAGAAAGCACTCAAACCTCAGGGCTGCCTGATAGGAGGATGTGGGCTCCTGGCTCGAAAACACTGAGCTACATGCCAGGAGAGATTCACGTGAGTAGGAAGAAGGAGCTATCCCATTCCTGCTTTTGTAGATGTAAATCTCATTCATTACATGTCTGTCCAAAAAGGTAGACTGACTAAACTGGTAGGAGCAGCAATTCTATTCCTGTCTAGTATAAAGTTATTCCCTACAATCTCATAGATACTAATCCATACTGTTCCTCCCTGTGACACATCTTCCAAAGACTTACACTACACTCCCCAGCTCAGTTTTCTCTGGGTCAGATATGGAGATTTCAAGCAATAAAAAACCAGAATCATTCAGTATTGATATGCTGTAGAGGGGAGCTTGAAACCTTTTATTTTACCCCAGAAATTAGGGTCTACAATGCTATCAAAGAATATTTCCATCTCCAAACTTTTGTTACTGGAGCATGGAAATAATTTGCTATACAAATTCCTTTTGGGGATACTGAAAATAGTGTTCAATGTCTTAGGGAAAAAAATACTGTCAAATATTTTGACAATACTGTCAAACAAATAACTAATTATTTCCTTAAGCTAAATACTTTCTGGCTTTTTGGGAATGTATAGCTTAACTTCAAATGAAGAAGTGGATTTAGTTTAGAAGCATGCAATATTAGCGTGAGCTGAAATAAACTCAAAAGAACCATCAGTCCCCTCGTTTCAGGGAGCATTTTTGCAAACAGAACAAGAGGAGGCCACAAACACTGAAAAAATCCTATTCAGTTGTTACACCGGTAGTGCGCAGGTTATTCAAAAACATTTGCCTTTAGAAATATTTTTCACCATAGCTTTTTGCTGATAGGTTCTTTCTAGATTTCCCAGTCTGGGTTTGAAAAACAAACAGGATTTCTGCACTTGTTTGTTTCTTTTTCATTAAAAAATACAAAATACATGAGAATCTGGAAAAAGCCTTTAAAAATATATATATATATTACATATATATAGTTGTAAGTTTGAAAAACACATAAAAACAAGCAGTCCAGGAAAAATCTAACTTCCATGTTCTACACAAATGTGCTTTAAAGGCACAGCTACAATGGCTATAGGAAAAAAGCAGAGGATTTGCATTCCTGATCGTATCCTCTTCGCTTTAAGGTTAGTGCCAGCTCTGCCCATCGGCCCAGCCTTTTTAAATCCAGCCAAAGGGGGAAAAAAAAAAAAAAAAACACAAAAGCTCACAACTAATGAACCCTGTGAAAAATGTCAACCATCCAGAAAGAGACTGTGCAGCAGACTTGATGGGAAGGCTGATCTTAGACTAGAAACATAGGCAGGAATTTTATGACACTTGGCAACTCTTTCAAAAGCCTAACTGAAGCCAGTTCATTGAAGGCATCACCAACTGCCTTACAGGAGACATGACATCTGCTAATACACACAGATATAGACTACCGTTCTTTTATCAGTGTTTTTCCTCTGCTGTGAATTTAAATCAGGATGCAAGTGCTATTGGCAACTATTAGGACAATTTGGCATATCTAAGGAAAAAAGTTAAATGGAATAAGCCACCTCAGCTTTATTGGCAATAGTGGAGATAAGCCAGTTAATGTTTAATTAGTTCACCAGCATTTTGAAGAGTTATAACTCCTTTAGACTTGTCCTTGACTCTTGTCATGAGATCACTGCTACTTCCCTGTACCTTCATTCACCTGCAAGCACAGTAAATGAATGGAATGCTTCCCACAACAGCATTGTTAAGATGATGAAACATGTTTGAGGCCACCACAGAATTCCAGCGGTTGCACTGCTGTTCTACTTTAGCTTCAACATGGAAGTCTGATTGAAGGGGTGCAGGAGAAGCCACTCCCTGGCAGAGGAAGCCAGCAGCACACACGCTGGGAAACAATGCCAGACCCCATCAGTGCAATGACTCAAACTGGCCAGTGCCACGCCAAATGCTGAGGGACTCACAGCAGAGCCTCAAGGCTTCTGCCACTTTCCTCTCACAGGCAATCTTCTGATCCTGAAAATGACACAAATAACAGCCCCAGAACAGAAACCTAGGAGAAAGCACAGGAGCACAGTCTTTATCTTGGGCTGGTGGTAGTAGACAAGTTACCTGTTTCAGTAGTCCTTACCTAGTCCAGAGCTCTCCCCAGACTGTTTTCCAGTTACTGACCACTATAACATTTAAGGTCCCCGCATAGCATCCCTTCATGATCCTAGCTGTACAAACTAAAAGCCAGTCTGTTTTTTAATATTACCTTTCTCTTTCTCCCAGCAGTCTTCCAGAAAGCAAATCAGCTTGAAATACATCTTACTCATTTCAAGAACAGGTATGATCTCTGCAAATTTGTATCCAAATTCTTTTATGCTACCCACCTTTTGCCTTAAGAGGGAAAACAGATATTAAAGGCTTGTATGGAAAATGCTTTATCAATATATGCTGGTGAGAATTTCTGATGTTTCTTAAGAATAATTTTCACTTCTTTTTTTTTCACCTTCTTCTGTCTCAAACTGCTGTGTTGGAATTGACACAGGCATCAGCTCTAGGTAACGTTAATTTTACAAAGTTAATATTAGGACTCACATTCCTTCTATCTCAAAGATCATCAACATGGGAAGGTCATGCAAGGTAAGCAAGTGTGCGAGTGTCAGTACACCCTTAATTTGCACAACTGTGTAGATGTGGCCTTCTCTAGGTGCTTTCTTCCAAAGAAGAATCCTAGGCACAATATTGAGAAGCTAATGCAAACCTTGATGTACTTCTTAGTAACTTTATTCCATAACAACCCATCCAGCATCTTCTGTTTCAAGCTGCTTGATCCCAGCCACCGCAACAAAAATCAGAATTTATTTGCAGGAACAATGTTACAAGGACAATAATACATAGGCATTTGCCATAGAAAAGACATTTAAATTTCTCTCATGCATTTTAAAACATTTAAAAATATTGACCTTAGAAAAATTACCTGACCCTCAGGTTTCTTACACCAATGTTAGAGAAATCTGACTTTGCTAAGCCTAATTCTCCTTAGGCTGGCATCAGAGATTCATCCTCGAGCCAAATGAGATCTGTAGTGAGAACATGGACCATCAGTTCACTGGATTCACTCCCGGGATTGTAACAGTGCAAATTAAATGAAAATTAAAGCACTCTTAGGCCAGAGTTACCACAGGCTTTACTCCCTCTATTTAAATTTTTTTATACCACTCAGCTTATGGGAGTTAAAACAGCATAAAACTAAAGCAATCAACACTGTAGCATTTTGCTGCTTGCTCAATTAGATTTCTCAGTTGCCAAGGATAATCACGGAAATATTCTCTCATGCTTTACCACAGACTTAATAAATCACTGTCCTTCTATTGTAGGATTCTAGACAGTTTAATCAAAAACCAGGGTGCTTTAATCCAGACAATGTACTAAACTCTTATTTAGTTCTAATTACACTTTCCAAATGGTGTCTTTACTGAGGGAAAACAAAGAGGAAACTAAGGTAGTCTAGCAAATTAAATCTCATTTGTGGTTAAGCAGAATAACAAAAATGGAACTTCTTAGAAAATCAGATTATGCCACCTAAATTTGCAAAAGCTTAAATGAAGTTAGACTCTGCCACCCCCTACACAATGAAAATCATCATGATTCAACTCAAGACTCTTCTCAAAACACAGTCATATTATTATAATGTAGAAAGACAAATAAAGTAAGATTTTTCTAGAAAGAGAACAACATCATTGGCCTTACTGTCCTAATGAAAACACTCCTTTAGGTGAGCATGCAGAAAACTTCCTGACCCCTTGAACAGGGTGATTCATCCCATCTGACAAAGTTCTTCACTTTTCATTTTTCTCTCTCCAGAGGCAAGCCAGTGATTTTGAAAGCATACAGTGAAATGCAGAATACTGACTGTAACCTCATCTGGTCCAAAGTACTAGACACATAAACACTATAACAGAGCTCAATGAGGCCAGTCACCAAAGACATCTTGACACCTTTCAGCAAGAAGCAAAATAACTTCCAGTTGTGAGCTGGCAGTTCAAGTAGGCTCTCTGAAGAGATGTTAAGATAGAGCTCTCACCAAACAAGTGCTCTTTTTGAAATGTCCCACAAGAGAGGCCCTAAGTCTAACCTTCTGGTGAAATGGAAAGAGGTTATGCTGAATATAGCAAACCATCATGAAAATAGCATATTATAAACCCAAGTGACTGACAGCTTTATTATGATCGGAACAAAAATGAGTTTCATTCTGTGGTTGTACTGCATCTCTTGTAAGCTTTATATAACAAAGGTAACTCTTCCCATAAAAGATTAGATATTTAAATTAAGATATAACACCAAGTGGGGACCAGAAAAGCATTCCATTATGAAATAGGCTGCTCTATGGGACAGAAATTGTTTTTTATCTGTGGCTGTAGTAGATTAATGGAAAAAACCTTAATGCTTAGTGAGAAGGCTAAGGTTAGCTGTTATGAAAACTCTTCTGCTCAGCAGAAGTAAACTGTGGAGGCTGGGGGTGCTCTTTGATAACCCTCTAGGTTAAACAAAAAACAGAAATGGAGAGGAACTTAACATACAGGAAGATACTGAAAGGACAAGGGGGAATGGTTTCAAACTAGCAGAGGAGAGATTTAGATTAGATAGGAAGAAATTTCTTACTGTGAGGATGGTGAAGCACTGGAACAGGTTTCCCAGAAAAGCTGTGGATTCCCTATCCCTGGAAGTGCTGAAGGCCAGGTTGGAAGGAGCCTTGAGCAACCTGATCTAGCAAATGGCTTCCCTGCCCATGTCAGGGGGTTTGGAATGAGATGATCTTTAAGGTCCCTTCCAACCCAAACAACTCTTTGCTTCTGTGATCAAAGGGCCTTGATTACTTGATTGCATTTAATCTCTTACTAATTATCAGTATGCCTCAGACAGTGAATGTGTTTTACAGTTTATGCTGGGAAGAGGAGTCATGCTGCTCTCTGTGAACCAGGTTTGACGTACTAAGTCCCTAACAGTGGTGTCTGGGTTGTTTGAGATCTAAAGCACCCTGTCACTTTTCAAATAACAAGGCATTTTTAAGCACCAAGAATGTCAGTGATGTTCATTAGCAGGAAGATTCCAACTGACAGGACTGTACACGTGCTTCTTTAATAGCATGATGCCATTTAATCATTTAAAATAATGCCGGATTCCTGATTTCTTCAAAAACCCAGGATACCACACCCCATCTAATGCAGAGATATTAAAATTCTTATTTATCATATCGCAAGACAGCTGTTTCTTTGCTTTATGATTGTGATTCCATGTTATTTTAAGCACCGGTGTCTATTTGTAGTCCTTGTAGCTATTAATGGATAAAAGCACGACAGTTTATTTTTAGTGAACTTTTTTCCAAGTAGTTTTATTTTAAAGCCTGACTAATCTTTTCTGCACCACAGACTAGGCTGATCTCTTGATAAATCTTTGCTTAGATTGGTGGCTGAGCAAGACGACACCAAGTGCTTTTTCAGTTAATCCTCTTTTATATCTACCTTTAGAAGAGGGTAAGGAAGACACAGAAAGAGCCACACAGCATGCAACCTGGGATCCTAGTGCAGCCTGGAAAAGATGGGGCAGCCACATGCATTTAGTTGTCTTCTCTTTCTTACCACAGTCTTTTCAGCAGCTCTACAAATGGATGATTTTGTTAGCCCTGTCTGCAATTACTGACTGCATCTCAGTAGTAGAGGAAAACATGAATCAGATTTACTTGCTCAGATTTTCTTACTTTTATCTTAGCCTCTCTAAATAGGATGTTGGAAAAAAAACAGCTGAGGGAGAAACAAGTTCAATTAACAGAATGGTGCATTTTTTGGATACATATTATTGTGGAGTTTTATTATATAATAAAAACAGTACCAAAGCCACCAACAGCCTTAGAAATCTTTCTCCTGGAGCCTGTGGCTGGCAATTACACAGCCTGAGCCTGTGAGACAGAGATGGACAGACACACAGAGAGATAGATCTCTTTTGTGTTCACAGCCTTTTAGCTGCTCATTCTGAGTGCCTCTTTCCCTTGTATTGGGAAATATGATGCTATGATTATTGCAGGTGGCATAAAGGTAAGGGTCACTTGGACATCATGCAACAAAAATTAGGAGGGATTTCTCTGTGAGAGGGAGGTCCCAGAGGCAGAAATACACATGTATGCACAGCCGACATATGCGTACAAGAAAAACTATTTCACACACTGAAGAGTTATGAGAAGGACAAATAGTTGACTCCATCTGTCCTGGAAGTGACAACCTAGACCTTGGATTACTCCCAGCTGGGTAGAGGTAAAGACCCAAATATGTTTTCCTAATCGGTGCCGGAGTAATGGCCATGTGGAAAACAGGGGAGCTCTGGCAGGCACCTCCCCATTTCACCATGTCTCAGGGCACAGACCATAGTCTGATTTTCTTCAGTAAGAAAAAACCCTTGGCTTCAGCTTCCTGATGTGCTCTGCAGACAGGAAGAATGCAGCTTTTATTCTTCCAAGAAATCTCACAGGGACTGCTTGTAAGAGGAGGCATTGCAAAACCAGGCTTGAACTCTTCTGCCCCATGCTTAAGTAATTTCCTTTCCATTTCACAGAGGGAACTAAGATACAAGTACAAGAAAACACTGGATCATTTAGTTTTGGTGTGAAATGACACCTAGATATACTATTCAGCTTGAGATGTTTATTGAACTCTGGGCAGTGAAACGCCTTGATAGTGCAAGTAAAGGTCTCTATAAATATTTGACTAAATCTTATAAACCAGACACTAGCTGTAGCATTTTGCCTTACTTGGGGCATAAATTTTGGCTCTTAAATCCCCTGGCCAATCCTCCTAATGCTTCTGTGGGGAAATCAGCTGAGTGGGGTAGGGCTTAATACAAGGTAACCTTCAGAGAGCCTGGTGGCCACCAGCTGTCTGCAAGGGATGGCGAAACTGGCTGCAGGATAGAGGAAAATATACAAGTGTTAGGGATGGGTGGAGACGAGCAAAAAGCAGCATTGCTCTTCTTACAATCAGAACTTTTGGGGTTTCTGGTAATTCTCTATTTTTAACTCAGTCATGAAGCAATGACTATGTCCAAACCAGTATGTGTTTATTACAGCCAGCCCCTGTGGGCTGAGTGGTAATCAACACAGAGCAAAAAATACATATCATCCCCAAACCTTGTAGATTTTCATGAAGATTTACTGATTCTTTTTTTTTTTTTTCCTGTTTATCCTTTTCTTTCCTTTTTTTTCCCCTTTTTTTCTTCTTTTCTTTGCTTTTTTTAACCTGATTTATAATGATTCCGTTTCAAGTCAAAAGCAAGAGGGAGTTGCCTTGAGTATTCCTGAATCAAGATTTTATCTGGGATTACTGAATAGCTAAAATATCTGCTAAGGACAACCCCACTGCTAATGTTATGGCCCCACACATTCCCCACAGGCCACCTACTTCCCTCCCCGCTATCCAGTTTTCAGTGGATTGCATTTCAGGGTCACTCCTTGGCCTTAGTAAAGAGATCATTTCCAGCCATGGACTTCACCCCACATGGGGAAGGAACAGTTTCCTTCCTGCTAAGAGATGCCTTTGGGGAAGTGGTGCAGATAATGCAGTGATGAAAAAACTGAAGATAAGCAAGTGCTCCCCGCTCTGTTGTGCACACTGAATATGTCAAGTGTGGTGGAAGGTCTCAAAACCCCAGGGACAACAGGATCCCACTGCAGAAAAAAAAGGAGGGCTGGATATTTTTTAATTTGACCTTTCTTCTCTCAAATAAAACTCTAAACCAGATGTCTAGTAGGTTATCTGGGTACTTCCTGAACATTCAGGTGGTATGCCTTGTGACTTCAGTCACTTGTCCAGCCTGCTCATTAAAATTTTAAGGAATTTATCTTCCACTGCTTCCCCTAAAAATGTCCAAAACCGTCTAATGAATCTTGTCATTAATACATAAATACATGCATATATTTGGATTTTTTCAGTAAATTCAAGTTCATTTTCCCCTTGTTTTTTTGTGGGTTTTTTTTGGTTTTTTGTTTTTTTTTTTTTTATCTGAATATTCCTAGTTATATCTCATGAGGATCAAGCAAATTAATTTCTTTCCTTTCTTCATAGTACAAATATTTGTCTCGACTTGCAGCATTATATCTCAGCTCAGAGCCCAGCAGTAGAATGTCCTCAGAACAGCACAGGCTACTTCCTTAAAACATTAAATTAGTCATTTCTCGTTTCCATGGCAGTAGTGGTAAAGACTAGCTCTTCTTCTCTCTCTGTCAGCCTAGGACAGAAAACTAACTTCTAACAAAAACCTGACATAGAGCAGGAGTCTGTGCTTTGAACTACAGGTTTTCCCAGGAAACTTACTGTGCTGCCACTCATTTGAGGTCAGCTGGTTGGCCTGATCTGTTCAGAGCTTTGCTGAACAGCTGAAGTCTTCCATTCCCTCTGAAATTGGATCCCACATTTACCTCTACAAAGTTGAAGTGAAGCATGATCTGACTTGAACAGCTGGCAAGAAAGTTGCCTACTCTTCAGTTTATTGCTTTCCTAGAAATAGAAGAATGTCCTCTGAGAAGTACAGGCAACTTATTAATAACGTTAATATCACTATTTCTCATGGAAGAGAAATAGTACTCACTACTAGTACTATAGTCCTATAGAACTAGTAGTTCTCACCACTTCCCATGGAAGTAATAGTAAAGGCTAGCTCTGCTTCTCCCTCTAATTTTTTAGCCTAGGATAGAAAATTTATTTTTAACAAAAATCTGACAAAGAGCAGGAGCCTCTACTTTGGACTATAAGTTTATCCAAGAAACTTGCTGTGCTGCCACTCATTAATGTCAGCTGGTTGGCCTGATCTGCTCCCAGCTTTGTTGAACAGATGAGTTCCCTTATTTCCTCTGAAATGGGATCCCACATTTACCTCTACAGAGATGCAATGAAGCATGATCTGACTTGAACAGTTGGCAAGTTTATTGCTTTTTCCTAGAAATGATCAATGCCACCTGCCAGGTGTCTCAGCAAAGTGAAGCATCCCACACCACTGATTCTTTGGTTTTATCTTTTTTTTCCACAGGACTCATTAAAGGCTTGTGATGGACAGACAGGCAGATACAGCTCTTGTCTGTTTGGCTGATGAGGTTATAGTATCTGTTCTACATCATCAGATATGGATTTGAAACCCCACATGTAAAACCTGTCTTTGGTCTCATTTCTGCATATCAAAGGAGAGTCAAGAAAGGACAAGAAGAGCTGTGGAAAAATCTGCGCTAATAAAGATCACAACAATAATTATCAGCCCACAGTGATGTCTGAGTATACCAGATATCACAATGGGAAAAGCTGGGGTTGGAGTAAGACTTTGATTAAGCTGCATAGCCCTACAGCAAGCTCTGAATTTGACTCAAAGACACAAATTCATGTTCACAAGGCATAAGGGTGATGCACAGCACCTTAGCTACGCATGTGGGACAGAAAGGTCTCTTATCTGGAGTCACCACCCAAATCCCTTAGTGAGTACAGACTAAAGACAAATCTGAATAACGAAATAAACCTGACTGTAGATAAATGAGAAAATTTGGTAAGTAGGATCACACCAATAAATGGTTTTAAAGAAGTAAAGGCTCACAACAGCAGTTATTCAGAGCCTTTTGAAAAAATAAGCACTGTGTCAACAAATTCTGTAAGCTTAAAGTAGTTGTCTGACCCTCTGGAGAACATCTACTGTCCATGCCAATCCCAAAACACAGGAGTACACCTTGATCTTGCTATTAAAGGTGGAAAAAAACTGTCCTCAAATCATGCCACTGGCATATTTCATTTCCAAGTGAATTGTCCCCTTACCTTCATGATGATTTTCATACTAATCCCTAAAAAGAATTTTCAGGAAATATTATAAAAGAACATTTTTGAAGTATGTTTGGGAGAGTGCAGATCTGAGCAAGTAAAACCCACTATGAAAACTCTAAACAAATAGTGCAAAACCAGAATTTCAGAGCTCATCACTATAGCTTCGATTTTCTTATAATATTACAACACTACAATCTTTCCTTACATATGCATTGGTCAAAAAAATAGTTTGTGGATAACTGAATGTACAAAAAACACCTTAAAATCTTCTGCAATACTTTTGCAACCATGACCACTCTGCATAGAAAAGCTGTATGAAAAACTAGCAGGCATCCAAATATTCCCCTAAATTTTGATTTTTAGAGTTGCCACCTAATTTTAATTTAAAATAGTAATTTTTTAAATGTCAGGAGGTATCTTGTATAAAAAAAATTAAACCAAGCAAATTTTGCATTGGAATTTTGAAGTTCAGAGGAAGAAATTCCCTTTTCAACATAACCCGTTCTGTCTCTTAATGGTTAGAAAAACTGTTAGAGCTGCTTAAAGCTTGAGAGTGGGAGACGAAGCTCCAGGATAAAATATACAAAGAAAAAAAATCTCGTAGCTTACATAATGTACTATGAAATCCCAGTGCTACCAAACTCTTGCACTACTTTCTCATTAAAACACACGACACCACAGTGATCAGGAACAGAATTCAGCATTTTCTGCTGCTGAAAACCACTAATAATTTGAACAGTGTATGTCTTGACAAAGGGCAGGTAGATGTGTGTACGCTGAAGCTGAGGTTGCCCCATAAGACACACAGCCTGCAACTACCTGAACGATGGATTGTCTTTATAAATTGCAGGCAAGCAGAAGGTCACATCTCTGCTGACATAAGCTGATGGAACTGTACTGAAGTCAGTAGAGTGATGATCAGTGGACACATGCAGAAAGTATATCCCTCACTGTCTGCAAAGTCATCTGCCTGAGAGAAAGTAAAAAGAAATACTCTTTGTTTCCATTTTCCCTCTCACTGCACTTCCTGGAAAGGCGTTGTTGAGTTACAACAGCTTCAGTCAGTGTCCTTTGGCCAGAAAAGTCTATGTCACATTTTTTCACAGCTCCTTCAGTTCCCTGGAGCATAAAAGAAAGTCAGAAGGAATGGTGACAGGTACATGGTTTGCTTTGTGGTGCTGACCATGATTTCAGAAGGAGTGTCTTGTAGTTTAGGTCATTTTTACCAGCTTGAAGTAATTATTATTTATAACAACACATAATTCATTACTGCATGAGTCGCGCACATGTTGTCAGCCTTGCTTCTCTAATAGGGCCACTCCTCTATGACAGATGGAGCAACAGCATGGTATAATATCACAATGTCTTTTATTTTGGGAGAGGCTGAGTTAATTTTACATAGTGGAGGGTGTTGGTGTTGCAACTGAGTGGAACTGGATGCCTAAGGGAGGGGAACTGGGATCATTCTTGGACTCAGTCTAGCCTGATTCGGCTGTGACCGAAACGCACAACCATGAATGGCAGTTTTGTGATACATGTAAAAGGAGTGATTTCAGGTCCTAGGAAGCAGTCCCACAAACCACAAAAACATTACTTGTGGCAGACACAGCAGGAAGAAGCCAAAGGATAAATGTCTGTTGGGGCTGGATTCACTCCCTGCAAGAGGCAAGATGAGATTTTTCAAGCATACACAAATCAGATGCTTGTACATTTGGAGGCCTCTTTAAAAGACTGTATTGAAGCAGCACTGAGACCTTCCTACCCATGGAGAAATACCAACCCAAATCTAATCTTCTGGGCTGCTCATTTAGCATCCTTTATGAGCACTGAATTCACACCGACCTAGAGGAGACAACAAGCATGCTAACACAAAGTAAAGCCATCAGGTAACTATGGTTCAGTTTAAAATCTAAGGCTAGGAGAGAAACAAAACTCAGAGAAACCGCATATGACTAAGATTTAAAAGGCAAATTAAGAGTAAAGAGAAGCTTGGCAGGCACATATTTCTGATGAGCTGTGAATAAGATAGTAGGAAGAAGAGAATAACAGGTAGGAGCAGTTAATTCATAATCTCTTATGTTGCACTAGAACACGACAATCCACATTAGAAGTTTTAAGTGCACTACGGTATCTAATTGTCTAGACAGAATTTTAGTTTGGCACGTTGGCATTTGGGTTCAGGTTCTTGTCTGAAGACCTGACAGAGATCAGATCTCAGGTCAGCACAAGCATGTCCTTCCTGCTCCACCAGACTAGGTACTCTGGGGTCAGCCTGCAGAAGGGCTGCTGCACCCCAACCCTGACTCCCAGGGCTCAACAGCAGAAGACAAGCAGAAACAGACTGCCCCTGCTCAGGCTGACCAGAATGGTTACCATGACACTGCACACAGGCTAATTTGACAGACAAGACACTGGGCAGCAGCAAAACTCTCCTGACTAGAATTGCCCTACATCCCTCCAGCCCAGAGCAGAGGCAGAGCAGTCTCACCACAGCAAGGGGTTTAAAGATCTGCATCTTGAGGCTAATCGTATGAAGAGGCAATAGCTAAGTTTCAGCTCTCTAAATCCATTTCTGATCAAGCCCACTCCTTTCTGTACCTCAAGCATCCACCTATACATACCAATCCTCGTTTTACCAGCATGTTACCCTAAAAGCAGCAGCATTAACAGGGAGGAACAGAGACTGGTCTTTCTGCACTTCTTAAAAAATGTGATTGGCTGAGTTTGATATTTTCGTAAGACAGGAAAAAACGTCACTCCACAACTGCAACTTAGAGGTTGTACTATCAGTATATTACTAAATGGAGTTTCATTAGCTTATTTACTGTATTTCACTACAGAAAAAAGTCCACTTACCATCTGTGAGCACTTTCCTCACAGCCTCACTAAGGAAGAATCTATTTGGCTTGTTTGGGTTTTCTCAAGTCATCTTTTTTTAGTGTTAATTACACCCTCCCATACAGGCCTTTGAGTCCTTGTGGTTATGTATTACTGTACGGAGGCACTTACTGTTAACAAAATGTCTGTCAAGGGAAAACTGGGAAATATCACATAAATGGTACTGAGCTTTACCTCTTTGGGGGTCTTTTCTCCACGGAATCACAAGCAATCATGCACTATTTTTTGTAAGCGTCCTGGTCCTCTTACACCCACAGCACAAGGGAACAGTGCCACAGAGGGAAAAAGGCAAAGTCTGAACCATGCAAAGAAAAGCCTGTGGCTCTGACACTGTATTTCTAAGACAAGTAAAAGTCAAATTCATTTCACACACAACATCCACTGGTTTTATCAGCTGCCAGGCTCAAACTTGCAGAGTGTCTCATGTACTGCTAGCTGGCAGTCAGAAACAAGCAGAGTCAAAAACAATTCTTCAACCCCATCTCCTGGCCTCATCTGGGTAGTCCTGTTTAGGACCAAGCTGAGGAAAACACAGCTGCTGAAACACGGTGCACTGAAAGAAGATGTGATTCTTTGGATGGAGGCAGCAAAGCCTTTCCAATTCTACAGGCTTGCCTCCACTGGTAATCCATTGTGGTGCAGGCAAAGGTAGCATGCTGGGTCTCCTACACTTTCAAGGTATAGTCAGTTACTTTCCCCTTGCTTTGGGGTAACCGTATCTGTGTGAGGAATTACTGCAGAGTAGCTCACGCACAGCCCATTAGCAAGTAAGTTGCTTCACAGTAGGCAAGCCCATACATTTCCAGACAGAGTGAAGGATTTCTAAAGAAAGACTTTCAGATAACAGGTAATTCAGCAAAGCATTAGAATTTACATGTGACACATATCATGTATTCTATGAAAGTCTGGGCTTGAGCAAAAAGACCAGCATGTTCCACTGACACTGCTTTTTTGCTGACAGCCATACTGGCAATAGTCTCACTGAAGGAAGAGTAAGCCTGAAATGAAATATTCCACTATTACAACTGATGAGAAATAATTGCCAGAACATGGGCAAATAGCCAGAGCAATCTGTACTGGCAAACCCAAATAACGATGCAAAGCTGGCCAAGAGAGCTGCAGTAAAATGTGCACCACCTTCCTCACATTCCTTTGTAATTAATTTTTATTTGCTCTTGCAAAGAGTAAAGATCTAGAAAGTAACCAACAAGCAGAATACCTACCTTGGACTTATTAAAAAAAGTATTTGTTTAACACTGTGAAAATCCTAGAATGCACTTTTTTCCTCACTTCCTTTTAAATTAAAATCTGACACTTGCATAATTAGTTCTAGCAACTATCAAGTTTGATTCTAGTTCAAGTGACCAACTATTGCCAATAGTCTGAAAAAAATATGACATAGAGGCTTCTAGTGTAAACAGAAGAGAGCAGGTAGCCAGCACTGTTAAATCCTATTGTAGTTTTTGTCAGGGGTCACTACTTGATCAGTTAAAAAAATTGAGACAGATTTTCAGGTCTGAGGGGTGCTAAAATGTCTGGGCAAACTTGTGGGACACTGCACGTGAACAGTGATGTGCATATGAGTGTGGATATTTGCATTCACAGTCACTGAGAACACGCAGTCACACGAGACAGTCTGTTTATGAGTCTGCCAAGAACCACAAAGGAGTGCAGTGCAGGGAGGGTCTTCAGAAGAATCTCTGTCCATAAAGGCATTAAGTAAGTGGTACAAAACTTCCACTTCCTATGTGAATGAGTGATTTTATGAGAATACTGGATTTAAGGCTAAAATCTGGAGTCTTTTCTGTTCCACATAGATAATATGAGTATTTCAAAAGGAAATACGAGTGTAATTCTTGAACAGAAGGATACTCACCTGAGCAGACAGAAAGATAAAGATAGAGCTCAGCCACTCCTCTACCACCTTCTACAAACTCTGGACAAAGGAAATGTTGAGGAGGAAATACAAGATAAAGATGTCTAGTACACTCATTAGCCATTGTAAACAATTTCAAAGTCTTGAAAATTAAAACACCTGCTAGAATATTCTAATTTATACCGGAATGGGACTGTGAAGATAATTTCCACAGTGCCCAAAAACTTCTTTTACACTGAACTTGGACTATGATGAAGAGAATTTCACAATAAAACTTTAAGAAAGGTGTTTTGAGGTCAGTAATATCCAGACACACAAACCAAATGATAGCTAGGCCCACCTTCACTTTAATGTAAATTTTGCAATATATCAAATGGGACAATTTACAACTCTGCCATGTTTGTCAGTTATGTCCTAGAGACACCTGACAATTTAGTGGTGGATTACGACTTGGGATGTAAATGACTGCATGTTTGAATGTGTTTCTTTTAGTATGTGTCTGTCTGTACAACATCTTCCATGTCTCAGCAGATATGAGGGCATCTTCTTTAAACAAGAAAGACCATTCACAACAACTGTTTATGGCCAATTTCAAGAAAACACACTATTCTGTTCTTTTACTCTTTGTCATATAAAAAATATTTTTCTAGGGTGTGATCTTGCTTACTCAGCTGATATAATAACTTTTCTGTCTCCTGCTACTCTGTCCTGCTAGACAGAATCTAAAGTTATGTCATGAGAGTAAGTTATTCAGAAGAAACTATATGTTGAAACATGACACATTATTCCAGGAAACTGTTAAAGGAACAACCAGCTTCAGATAGGTTTTGACTTTCCTGTTCCTGAGTACTCTTTCGTAATAGTCCGCAAAATAAACAGTGATGGAAGATTAGCAAAATGCAATAACCTGATCACCTGCCAACAGAGACCTTTCCATTCCAGCTTTTGATGTACATTTGGCACTAGTGTATTTCCCAACACTGGGAAATGTCCTATCTATCTTTCAGGTATGTGCTCTTGATGTCTAAGAGCCTAGATTTACAAATCAGCCACTGTTAATAAATGCATCAGTTCACAACAGTGCTTATAAACAGCAGTTCTGAGAAAGGCAGTCTGCCTCTAAAAATGAATCATGATTGTCAGGTTTACAGATAATTTAAGCTTCAGCTTGAGAAAAAAAAAAATTGAGAGAAAGCAAAAGGAGAATCTAAGCTTTCCCAAACAATTCAACAAATGTGAAGACAACATGGTATTTTCATAAGAGGAGGGAAACCACTGCAGGTCCAACAAAGAAGTAAGTTGAGCCCCTCATCTGGTCTCCAGCCACTCTAGTGAAGCAGAGCAAAGGCATAACCAACATCACCTGTGATGAAAAATATGGGAAACAGAGAGTTTTGCATTGCCTGACTGGCCATGGCAACAGGACAATTTTCCCATCCACAGCTGCAGATTCTGGTGTGACAGGGAGCAAACTTCACACCTTAACTCTCCATCTATAAAGATGAGAGTACATTACTTCTCCTAAGCTGTCTCTGATTTCTTTGTTAACACAGGAAGATAAATTACGAGATATTATTCTTCCTGTACATGTCATTTTAGCCACAAAGAGGCACATCTTAGGCACACTAGTATCACAGCATAACTAATAAATAGACTGGAGAGATAACGCCTCTATGTAGCCACTCTTGATATATCATGGATGAGAAGGGAGGTTGACCAAACTATCATCTTTCTTGATGGCAGAGAGTATAAATAGAGGGTAACTGGCTAGAAGTTAAAATCCTCCTTCTCTTTCCTTTCTCTCCTCCTTGGAAATAATGAAGAAACAGTATATGGCAGTTATTGTGATGTCCTTATGGTGTCCAAAATTATGAAAACACTTACAGGGTGGTGTATGGTCAATGAGTAACCCAGGGCAATTAGCAGGCATTAACACACAAGTAAAAGATGGTAATTAATTTGTGCCCCTCTTTTCAGTTCTCAGCCTTGCAGCCACATCTGACCTCCAGGCACCAAGTGCTGTTTCTGCAGCATCAGTTTAATGTTTGATGTGCCTGTCCAACCCATGTCCCATTCTGCCAGGGTCCTTTTATCAGCACTGACCAGCTTCCAAGTGACAGTGTTTAGTGCTCCCTTCGCAGAAGTAAAGCCAGCGGCTTTGATGTGAGAGCTCTAGCTTTTTCTTCTCATCATCTCCAGCACTCAGCAGGCTATGGCTGTCAGAAGCAGCCTAGAGATCTCAGACACGTGCTGACTGCTTAAATCCTCCTGCATTTGCACGAGGAGGAGGGATATGTCAGCTCTTACACTGATTCAGGCATCACAGCGATTTGGTACCTTCAATACAGAGCCTGAATAGAAAATATTATGAACTGTTACCGCCCAGTGGAATTAAACTGTCACTTAACACTTTTTCAAGTTCATTGTATCAATCCTACACTGTTGTTCCATCAATTTGTCAAGGAAGTCTAAGTAATGAACAAGTTTTATATGCAGGTTGAATAGCATGACATACAGCAGAAAATCATTTGTACTTATCAAAACAAAGGGCAAACCCAGACTGAGTGATCCAGACACATGGGAAAACTTCACAAATTAAGTATTATTGATTTTTGTGGTTTTATTGTTCGGGGCTACACATGCTGGCTTCACAGGGTATTTTGGGAGCAAGTTTATAAAATGGACAAAAAATAAAGAGACAGGCATTCGAGCTTTTCTGAGACTACATCTTTCCTACTCCCTTCAAGACATAAAAATGCATTCTTTTCTCCTGACTTGGACAATACATACAGATTAACTAACCACTGATATTTTGAATCAGAAACATTTATCTGTAGGTTAGTGAATAAATAACTCCTACAAATTGAGTTGGTTTTGGACTCCACCTTACTCCTTCCGTCACCACAGCTGCTAAATCAAAGGGCCATAACAACTGAGGGTGTCTTTTTTTTAGCTACAAAAATGCATCAGACAAAGAGGTTCTGGCAATGAACACTGCTACACCTTCGCTGCAGCAGCTTGCTGGAGCTCCATGAGGCAGTGTAATTGTCCAGAGCAGACAACTACCTGTCTTCCTATTGTAAATGTACGTAACACAACACACAGCTGGGCTCTGACCCCCAGCCTGGGCTTTTGGACACTGTCAGCACAATGACAAAAGGCTCAAGTGGCTTCATCTCCTAAGATGCAGAGGATTCCAAAACATGCACAACTGCAAAACTGACATACCTAAACTCAACAATGTACCTCCTTTGTGGAAAGGCAAAATAGTGTAAGTATTTAAGAGCACTTGGTACCTACACAGTACCTACATCTAAGCCAGGAAGCTGTTCAGAATCCAGGTGGCCAGGACGGGATTCCTTCAGTGTGAATTTAGCTAGATATGTTCTTGTCTTATGTTTCACAAAATCCTTAACTGCAGCTGATAGTAACACTATCATTATTAAATATTATAGAGGAAAAAAAGAAGTGTCCTGGCAAAAATAATCACCATAAATACCAACCAGCGCATTGGGGTTTTCCCCTTTGCATTGTGATCTTGTGTCTACTGCCAGGCTACCAAAAAAAATGAGGCTTACATGACCACACTGTGGGTTTTATCGTTTCCTGCTGCCCAGTAAGTCTTTCCACCTACTCACTGATTTCAAGCCAGACACAATTAGAGGATCAACATTCAAAAGACACTGAAGCCTCAGTTATCAAGTGAGAGTGAAGACCCCCTAGACCTCCCTGAGAGAGGCTGTAGTGGGAGTTCAAGCTTTATTTGGTTTGCAAGGGTGCCACCGTGTGACACAAACCTGTTACCAGAAAAGGTGACAGGAATGTCCTCCTCAAGGCACTCCAGCAACTCACTTGAAGAGACGGTGACTGTTGTGAGGCCCTTCTGCCCTAAACGTTGAGCCCATTACTGTGTATTTCAGAAGATCCCCCCCAGGTTCCCCTTTGAAAGGGTTATTGGGAACCCCCTTCAGCAGACCACCAGGTAACAGAAGCCTGCAAATGCAACAGGAACAAAAGCAAGAAGAAAAGTAACAGCTAATCCTGGACGCAGCAGAAGGCTTCCTACTAAAGTGCTTTGCTATTACAGTGAGACAGGTTTTGTATCTTTTTACCCTACATAGCTGTGAAGGTTTCTCTGGCACTTTTTATGTCAATAGAAATAGTATTTCCTGGCAGTTTCCAGCATGGGACACTGCAAAATGCCTGTTCTAAGTCCTCCTAAAATGTCGGGTGAGCAATTCTGATCTGTTTTCCACTACCTGACCTACATTCTGTGATATAAATAGCAACCAGGTGTTAATTAATTCCCATATGCATGCATGTATGTGGATGACGTGTTTATATACACGTGCACTTTTCAGGACAAATCTTTTCTCAGTTACCACAGCAAAAGTAGGTCTTACACAGATAAGGACCAGATGCTTAATTAATGAGAGAGCTTTCTGCCTCAAAGGAAGTGTACTAAACCATATATACTTGAGATGCTGCCTCTGCCATTGTATGTGGCCCAGAACCCTCTGCACACTTGGCATGAATTTGCAACAGAAGCCTCCACATTCTGTGTGACTGGAGACCATGGTTTACCTCCAGCCACGCTTTGCCCTTCAGCAGTCTGTGCTGCTCACGGCAAGTAGGCCAGTACTGTTCATTAGTGACTTACACAGGCAAGTCTACACAGACTGGAAGGCCATGGCAGCACCTCAGCTCGTGGCTGCAGAAGGAGCCGTGCTGCCAGCATGCACATCAGAGCCAGAAGATGATGGAGCCTGCCAGGAACACCTGCCCACCGGGCAACACTTACCTGAGGCGTATTGCTGACCAACTGAGGGTGAACTTCTATTGGCAATTTAGTCCAAAGTTAGCTTCTGGAGGGAACTTCCTGAAGATGCCCACCTGCTGTGCTCTGGTTCATGTTAAGGAGCTGAATTATGTTTGGAATAAGCTACAACAGGAATGTACTCTAGAAGCACACCTAAGGCTCTCCACATAGTAACCAGCACAAAGTGGACTTAACAGGTCAGGCTATCTCTGTTGGGTTGGATTATTATTCATGTATACATAGCCTGAATCCAATCTCATGAAAAATCAGTACATGGATGTTCAGTACATTACAGGATGGTGTGCCAGCAGTACATGGCATCACAGCCATAGCCAAGAACTAGGATATGAAGATACTACATGTAGATGGCTGTATACTGTGTGTTTGTGCACAGAATCTCAGAACAGTTAAAGTCGGAAGGGACCTCTGAAGAGCCTCCAGTCCACTCTCATATCCCCCAGCTACACATGTGTTGTCACTTTTTCAATTAAGAAAGCAGCGGTCCCAGGCAGTTGGTGGTTTGTAAAACCTACAAATGCTGGCCCTAATTTTTATACTCATAAATAATGCTGATCTTTTTTTTCCTTGCCTTGAGAAACAGGTCTTGAGACACTGTGTGGGCTGAACCTGGGATACAAAGGGTACCTGTGTCTGCCTGTGTGCTAGCCTGGCAGATCCATACTAGAGCTCCCCTGCACTCAAGATAATTAGCTGGACTAGGAGGCTGTCATTAGCTTGGCTACAATGCTGGACTAATACAGTTACACCACTTTCAGGATCTAAACTGGTCCCTGGTCACGTTGCTCCTCCAGATCGGAAACATGTACCAGCAGTGTTTGTCAACCCCTCGAAGGGGGTGCTACATCAGACACACTTGTCTAAAGGAGTAGGAACGAGCAGGTTTGTTCCCTGCACCTGCCAGACAGCCTTTGTGAATGATGTGCAGTGTCAGAAGCTTAGCAGTGCATGTGACTTGTTTAGCAGTGATCTGTCATTGTCCCTGCGAGAGAGCAAATCTCCAAGATCCAAACTTCATTCAGCTGCTGGGGAAATGACAGTACAGAAAGTACAATGAACAGTTGGAAAGGCAAACATCAGGGGTTCCTGCCTCAAGGGAGATGAAGTCCACCATCTGGAAACCACACGCTATGGCTTGAGGAGGCCACAAGTCAATCAGAAGTGCAGTCATTCCCAGATGTGAAGTACAAATTTGGCAGCAGGGCTAAGGGAGACTAACTTGAATCACATAAAGATGTGAACTAGCAGGTGATGTAACTTCAGACCCATTTACCTGTTTTCCCTGGGATAAATTACTGCATTTACACTTTTGACAAGTATCAGTTTGAATGCAGATTTTACTTTTAACCTTTGTAAGTGTTCTAGTATCAAACAGACCATTTTCTCACTCACACAGATTTTACACTTGGATATATCTCTGATTATTCTCAATACACCAAAGAGATGACAGATTAAATTTAAGCTTGCCCCAAAACACCTACTTCAGAGGTGTTGTCCATTATCCTCTTATTAGGGATGCTGTTGATAGTGAGCTATCAGAGAATAAGAACAAGCTCAATTCATGGATGGGGCTCAAGGACCTTGACTTTGGGAGTGGCAGTAGCATCCTGCTCACTGAACATTCAGGCAAGCAGCCTCTATGCCTCAGTATGGTTACCAGTACTAAAAACCAGTGCTGCAAAACTGCAGTTGTGAAAATCAACACTGCAAAATATACTTGCAGGGTGTGAGATTGACAGAAAAAAAAAAAAAGGCTCAAAAGTTCCTGGAAATTTTGGAAGCAACACCACTGAACCAGCAGAAGACAGAATCAGATATGCCTTTTTACGTAGCCTACAGAAAAGGAGGATGAGGGGGACTTTATTGCTCTCTACAGCTCTCTAAGAGGAGATTGTTGGCACCTTGAAAAACACAAAAAAAGACAAATACTGTCTTAGTCTACTCAAAACGTTTCCTTAATACACAGTGAAATCTTTTGCTTCGTATTGGAGGCCCCACCATTTTAGTGTTCTTAACTGAAGCTGAAACTAAGAATTTATTTCTGAAAAGTAAGAATGAAATTATTTTCATTTTTAAAATCTCATTCTATCTTCTTTTCTTTAAAACGCTTCAATTAATTTGATTTCTCAGACACAGCAGTGAACCTGAAATGCTGCATTTTCTTGAATTCCACACTGCTCTCCTAAAGATGCCTGTAATTAGCAGTATTCCTTAATTCTTTTATGCCTTGGTCCTTTTTTAGTTCTTCCTTGTAATGATCCCAAATTTGGAATTGCTTACGTACGATCAAAGATGTTGAAGATAAAAGTTAGAAAATATGATGAGCTTTGAACTTAGTCTGTTTTCTTTCCTAAGGACTGAAATGTATTGTAGTTAATTGTCTTAAAACTTTAAGCACACTGAGAGCATTTAAATTAATACAGAAGTAGGATTAAGTTTATAAAAGCACACTTATTTTTATTGCTTGTATGCCTCTGGTAATAGCATTTTAAAGTGACGAGCTGGAGGCTAAAATTGGGTGAAACATTGTACTGAGTTGGCAAAAGAGGAGTTTCATTAGTGGATGGACGATTACAGAGATGACGGATTTGACAGATCCAGGCAGTGTTTTCAAGAAATCATACAATTAATTGCTCTAAATAGCAGGCATTGTAACACATTCTGCCAGAGAAGGGAATTAAATCCCACAGAAAATGGAAAGGTATTACATGAGAAGGTACTGAAGATGAAGGGCCAGTTGTTAGCACCGCGCCTTCACCCCACACCCCTCCCGTGCACAGACTGCTTCGGTATGGAGACTGCTCTTAACAGAGAGCCCAACACTGCAGGCTCCTGTTAGTGTGGGATCCACGTCCACACAGAGTCCCAGCATTCCCACTGTCACCTATACCACGAAGGAACCCACACGCCAACCACTGCCTCTGAAAGAGGACAGAGTTTTAATGTTACTCTTTTTAAACTGAAAAACTGTGACCCTTTAAATACTGCTCACAAATGTACAGTTTTTAGCCATCTTCATTGGGGCAGCCTGTAGATCAAGGGGAAACAGGAAAATGAAGATAAAATTAAATGCCATCATTTGCTAGTACAGCAATACAGTACTGCTTTGTATGCTGACTTCTTAGTGCATTGTATACAAACATCTACAGGTATATCCACGGAGAAGGCTGTATATTTATCTCACAGAAACCTATGGTAAGATAAGGCTTTTGAAAACTTTAGTAATTTTTTAAGGAAGCACAATCTCCCTTCACGCTTCATATATCTAATGCAATAATATAACCTGCTATTTCCAAAAATTTCAAAATAAATAAGCACCTGTAGACTTTATAGGAAACATATTAATCCCTCTGTGTTTATAAAATGATCTGAATATGTATAAAAATGGAGTTCCTGTCTAGGTGACAACTTCTTTTTGAAAGGATATCTCAAGGCCAGACTGAAGGTTGGGGCTATGTCGTTTAAGGATCACAGGTTATCTTCTGTAAAGCCTAACTGTCTTTTACTGAAATTGATGAGAGATTTGCAATTGACAACAGTGAAATGAGGTCAGAGCCACAGCTGATATGACTAATTACCAAGGTACATTCACTCCATCTGTCCCACAAAATGTCTAAGAGCATAGGGTAAAACATCTCCATCCTATGCTGGTGCTCATCAAATCCTGCATAAAAAATAACAGTGAGAGCACTTGGAAGATTTCATCCTCTGAAGTATCTAAGCGTTTGTGCCAGAATAATTCCTCAAGTTTCCATGTAGAGGAATTTTGTGGGTAAATTATAGAATAAGAACTCAGATGACAAGAAATGTGTGGGTGTGCCTGTTGTATATATTGTGGCAGATCCTGAAAACCCACTCTCCTATGTAGGTGCCTGAACCCTACGATGAAATGCCAAGTTAGTTTTCCTCACTCAACTAGGTGTGTCATGTTGTCTCCAGGCTAGGTGCATAATACATGCTGGCAATCTCCCTTTCAGGCTTTGTCTTGACAATGCAGCAAATAGCTTATGACTCCTGCTCCAAGATCCAAAACAATCACAGCTGCATGACTAAAGAAATAATCCTGTCTAGTAAATGAATTCTTAATGTTCAAATTTGTTCAAAAAATGTTGGCAGGTTGACTTGTATTCACAGAGCTTTATGCTAGTAAGGTATTTATTATTTGTGCCTCCTGTGTTAACTTTTGTTGACTAACAACCATCCATCTACAGCTAGTATAAAACCTATATGGGTTCCACAGCTGTGGCTAATTTTGGAGAAATCAAATCATTGGTCTCCGGTCTGGACCAAACTTTTATAGTTTGGTGATCGGGTAGCACAGACAAAAAGTACTCCTTATGGTGGAACTGCAGTTTCAGAGACAGTGCAACTTGCAATGAAGATAGGAGTATCTATAGACGAATGTAGAAACAACCAAGTTTGGAGAGGAGGAATGGACCTCAGATGAGGTTCTTTGTTTGTTTGTTTCCTTCTAAGTAAGATACTGATAGAGTCAGGGATCAAGGCAGGGATCTCTGTACCTGCCATGCATGTGTCTGCTACTGTGAACAGAACGGGAGCACTGCATTTGTGCCATTTCATATTACACAAACACCATTTACATTGTGTACATAGAACTGAGAAGCACTATTTCACTAATCAAACCACGATGCTAAGAAATTACCCAGACTTCTGTCTATTGAAACATAGTAATGTTTCATACTCTTCCACTTCACTGATTCATTTTGTAGCAGGGTGCATACATACACACACACACACACACACACACACAGAGACATGCCCATTAACTGTGCACCACAAATCTGAACAGATGACATCTCTGTGCTTTTCATAAACCTTGCCTGAGACCACTCTCCAGAACTGAGACCAGTGGAAGTGGAAGAGACCACATCAGTATTATTAACCTCTGCAAAATACAGTGATCACACTCAAAGTGCCCACTGGCCCATGCTGACTCCCTAACCATGCCCATGGACTGGGAGAGGGCTGCTCAGCCAAAGGCATGGGGCTGCCCTGAGGCTGACCTGCACACAGAGGGCTGAGCTCCGGGCTCACACACCTGCTCTGCCTCTGTTTAAGTTGCTTCTATAGATGCAGTGATAGTGTCTCCTAGTGGCTATATTCCTGAAGGAGCAAACCCTAATCCAAGTTTCACACCTGAAACTCCCGCTCTTTAGAGGCATACAAACTACAAACACATGTCTAGAATTTTAGAGTATCTAAATCAGCACTCTGGAAGGGGTTTTTTTTGAAAAATACAAAACCAGCAAAACAGTAGTGAAGTACTCTATTCTTTTCCTTTACTAAGACTAAAGAGAGAGATAAGAGCCATAATAAAACCATGTGAATCAAGGACTTTGCTCAGAGGTCTGAAGGCAGGCATAGGCATCAACTGATCAGAGTCAATCTCATGTAACCTTTAGGTCCTATCAAGACCCTGTAAAAGCAAAAGAAATGCTGAAATGCTCTGTTATGGTAAATCTCCATAGATCAACCCACCAGGTACTGAGCCCTACACCAGACACCACAGCCTGTGGGTATGGACTCATGTCCTGGGATTTTTGAGCCACGCTAAGCACTCGTGAAAGGCAATGCCAGCACAGATCAGAAGGCCAGGTCTCCCAGCAGCATCCCCCCTGCAGTCACAGCCAGCAGAGGATGTTTAAACAGAACATAAAAACAAGAAACCTTGAACTGTATCCATACTTAGTGCTAGCCCTTCCTCTTTGAACAGGCTATTTTCCATTTTTAGCACCACCTAAGCACCAAAAATTCATCTTAGCAATGAGATCTGTATCAGGAGATTTTGTGAAAGAAAGACTAAACCTTCAATATACAAACAGCGTCAAACAAAACCCCACTAGCTGGAACTACAGTAAGGTAGACCCAGAGGGCACATGGGTCTGATTTTGCCATGTTGTTGAACATTTCCTTTCTTATTTTCTTCCAATTGAAGTTTCCCATTGTTGACCATCCTTTGGAACAGAAAGATTTGTACAGCAAATTTCCATACATGGATAAGCTTCACCAAATAAGATATTGAAAGAAAAAGAAAAGAATGACTGGAAAGGCATAGGCAAGGAAATCTTTCCTACCAAATCCTGTCTGCAAGTGACGACTAACTCCCAACAACACAGCACAGATTTACCTTCCTCTGTATATATATCAGGGCCTTTTGTTGTTCATTAAACATCCTGTCACACACCTGACATTCTCACTTTGAAGATTTTACATAAGCTTCTCTGTTAGAAGAATGGTAAGTCACTACAAAAATTACTTTAGTTGGAGCAGTTTTAACACCACAAAATGAAACCTTTATATACTTCTGATCTCAACTAACTTATCTAGCTGAACATCCCAAGAGTGACTATACATAAATATGGAGTGTATCCCTTTGTTCCCACCTCCATTAGGTCCTTCTCCATGTACCTGTGGAGATAGTGCCCATTGCTGCAAGCAGAGCAGTGTTTCTGCCACCATTCTCACATTGTGCCAGTGCTGGCAGAAAGCATTTCTTGAACAAGGTCCAGTCAATATTCACTTTCCCTGATGATCCTTTGGGTGCCTCAGTTTGCTGACCTTTACGCCAGAGTAAAAGCTAATCTCTACCCTCAGCTTTTCACTTGAGGGGAGAGAAAGATGAGAATTCAGTTTTGGAAGAGGTTCTTACTGGTAAACATGGATTGACAATTGAAATACTTCCCACTCAACTTCTTTTTCCACACCTCCTTCAGCTGTCACAGACTGCTAACTGAATCATACCAAACAAAAATTTCAGTATGTCTTAGTCTAGGTAAATTTCCTGCAAGGTTTGAAAACAAGGCCTAAACTTTTCATTTCTTTTCTCACTCTGACAATTTAGCTCTGTTCCATAAGAAAAACACAAGCATGCATCTACTGAAGCGTTTCTGGTTTTGGCACTCTGATCTTTCGTAGCCTGACTATTCAGTCAAATTCTTTTAAAAGCATCTCTCTTTCTACACACATTTAAAACCTCCTTTCATCTAAAGTTCAGATCTCTCTAACACAGCCACCTCTTATTAAACCCCTGTACAAATGATCCCACCTGCCACCACTGGTCCAAAACAAGCACAGACCTCTACAGCCACCTCATGTGGGAACACAAACAGCAGATGACTGCACCGTCCAGAGGAGAGTGATAGTTGGGGTAGTCCAAGGATACAGAAGGGAAAGAGCTGCAACCCTAGGCTGGTCCTTCCATCTCTGAGCTTCTTCCTCATGGCTCTGATCATTTGTTGACAGTATCTAGTTAAATAGAGGAAATGCTACATAGGGCAGATTAAACTGCTGGGCTGCCACCAAAACAAAAATGTACAAATTCAGCACAGAAATTCCCTGTAAAGGTAAGGCAACAGCAAATGATAAATTAAGGACTTCTGTCACAGTCCTGTGAAAAGCCAAAGAGCCTCACATATTTGTTCTCTGTTAGACTGGGGGATTGTCCTTTTTCCAAAGCAACCCAAACCAATACTTTGTAACCTTCCATTCCTCCCAAGCCAACTGCTTAGGGACCACTGCACAGTCAGTCAGTTTCTTCTTCTGACCAGGTGATGAGACACCTGTGTGCACACCCTCCCAGACATGTGCTGGGTTATTTAAATCAGCTCAGCAAGTGTTTTAGCCTGAGACACAAAGGCAATATAAACAGAGCTTCCTTTTGCACTCTGTCCTTAGAGAGTCCTGTCCTGAGCAGATCATGCTGATATAACATGACAACATCCAGGGATAAAGGGGAGGCTCACACTAAACGCAGTCTAATACTAGGTAGTGTTATAAGAGGGCAAGCAGAGATCAATGAAATCTTTTCTTTTCTTTCCTACTACCAGCAAGTCTGTAAACTGAACAAGCCCCCTGCTTCACCAGAGAGCGATGAAGTGGGCGACTCCTGCCATCCTGGCATGGGTAGGGACAACAGTTTCCTTCCAAGGGACACTACCAGAGCTGAACTGTGTTTGCTTTTCTTTAAAGCCTCATGCAGAACCCTTTGCCCTTCCCAGCAAAGGGAACTATTTCTATTGCTAGAACTTTTAACGCATTTGGCACAGAACTGTAAAATTGCACAACTCCTCAAGTTGTGAGGAACTCAAACAAGAAGTTGGATTTGTTTGCTGCCTTTTGAAAGGGCGCCTGGGGGGACAGGTTTTCGATTATTTTTGAAATTATATTATTGTTATTACTATTATTATTATTATTTTTATTATCACTACTATTATATTTAGGAAGAAGCTTCCCCCTCCCTTTTGAGTGAACCATTCACTTGTCCTCTTCTCTCAGGCAGGTGGTTTAAGCTTGATCTGCCCTCCAGGGGTTAAATACAGAAGTGATGGGAAGGAAAACCAAGACCTTTTCAGTGGCTCATATTTGAAATTTTTTCCCTCGCTCTCTTCTATATGTGGATCGTCTGCTTCTCGTTTCCTCTCGCTCCCTAATTATTCTGTTAGGGAATGGCGAGGGGCAAGGATTAACAATGAAGCAGATGACAGGAAACTGTTACCAAAAGAACAATGCCGGGCATCTCCCCCATCCTCCCGTTCCTCCCACCCAAGAGATGGTCCCCCTCACCCTTCTGTCGATGCCATGGTTCCGAAAAAAACCCTGTCTTCTTAAGGGTCCAAGGGATTAATTTGGACAGCAGAGCGCGAAGGAGGTTGGTTCTTTGGTATAACCCTCGCTCACGTCTGGGAAGGAGCACGCAATTCCTTGTAATCCTGGGGGCTCCGCAGGGCGAGGATCCGGCAGCTCCGCTCCTCGGCTCTCCCCCACCCCGCCGTCCCAGAGCAGGCTCTCGGTGCCCCAGGGACCGGCGCTGCTGCGCCGCGGCCGCCCAGCAGTGGCCGGCGGGGCGAGGAGGCGCTGGCACCTGGGCTGCGATCCCCGGCGCCCTCCCCTCGCGGCGGGGAGCGTGTGCGTGTATGCGCGGCTGTGTGCGAGAGCTGGGGGGCGACTTCACATCGGCGCGGCGCTGGCTGAGGCTGGATTGGAAGGTTTAGCCCTCGAGCCGTGGATTTGCAGTCAATCCCTCTCTATTTTAGGCACGGGCTGACATCACGAGCCGTTGTTACTCCTATAAATCCCCCCCAACAGCTCCTTGGCAGCAGCGGGGGGGGCGGCGAGCCCCTCGCAGGGGGAGGGCCGGGCGCCGCCAACCGCGACCTGCCCCGTTCGCCGCGGCCGCCACCGCCTCCCGGGGCAGGCTCGGGACTCCGGGGAGCCGGCCGGGAGCCGGGGGAAGGCGCGATCCCACAGACACACACACACGGCCCCGCTCGGGGTGTCCGGCTGCCGCCGCACAGCCGCACGTGCC